>JARQOC010000007.1:107932602-108517602 GCA_033576535.1 Allobates femoralis | reverse complement strand
TGCATCACCCGCGTCGTCTGCAAAACATAGAATGGAGGAAACGTTCCGTCTACTGTAATCATGATCTATTTAATGATATTTTTTTTGTAATGAAAATCATCTTTATGGTTTAAAAGTTTCCAAATGTGATGATTGTATGTGTTTATGTTACTATATTCACTACAGAGTGTAGGAGAGATGCACGAGCAGGGCGTGTACTGGAGAGGCCGGAACAGGGGTGCAACGTGACGCTCAGGGGCCCCGACGCAAAAGCTCCAATTATAGCAAATCTGTAATAGCAATAGTCTTTTTCTATAGGTCAAAGGGACATTGGGGGCCCCCCAGGCTCCAGGGCCCGGGTTCAATTGCAACCCCTGCACTTGTTGTAGACAAGACATTATGTACAATTACTCGGCGATCACACACAGCGAGCAGATCACACTGATCCAACCACTCAGAGGACCGGAGCACAGAGATCCCGGCTCCGGCACTTTCCAGACAGGAATCCTCTGAACGTCAGCCCCTAACAGGTCCCCTCGCCTCTAGTGTTTCTAGGCTTCGTATACTTTATATCTAGGTGTAATGTTGTCAGCTACCGCTGGAAGAAAGGCCTGGGATCCCTGGAGAGCAGGGCTGGAGTAGTTAAATTAAAGAAGCCGGCCCAGGAGGGAAGGGTATATAAAGCCGCTCATTTCCAGGTTGCGGGTGGTTGTTGATAATGAGGTTGTCCGGACTATAGTGATAATCCTGCATTGTCTATGTGACTGCAGACTTCTCACATCTCCCAGCGTCCGCACTGTGACCTGCTGTTTCCAGCAACAACACGACTAGTGGGCGTGGCATCAATCAATACAAGTATGGAGTAGGCGTGTCTGACTAGTGGGCATGGCCTCACTCGTCACAAGTATGGCGTAGGCGTGTCTAGTGGGTGTGGCCTCACGCAATACCAATATGGAGTAGGCGTGTCTGACTAGTGAGTGTGGCCTCGCTCAATACAAGTATGGAGTAGGCGTGTCTAAATAGAGGGCGCGGCCTCGCTCAATTCAAATATAGAGTAGGTGTGTCTGAATAGTGGGTGTGGCCTCTCTCAATACAAGTATGGAGTAGGCGTGTCTGACTAGTGGGCGTGGCTTCGCTTAATACAAGTATGGAGTAGGCATGTCTAACTAGTGGGCGTGGCCTCGCTCAATTCAAATATAGAGTAGGTGTGTCTTAATAGTGGGCGTGGCCTTGCTCAATACAAGTGTATGGAGTGGGTGTGTCCGACAAGTCGGAGCTACCATCTAGTGGGCACGCCATTGCTCCATACACTTGTATCATGGATGCGCCCACTAGTCGGGTTCCATCCAGGAACATGTATATCCAGGGGCGTAACTACAATAGGTGCAGGGGTTGCGATCGCACCCGGGCCCTGCAGCCTAGGGGGGCCCCAAAAGTCCCTTTGGCCCATAGAAAAAGACTAATACTATTAAAGATTTGCAATAATTGGGGGCCCCGTTGGAGCTTTTGCATCGGGGCCCCTGGGCCTGAAGTTACGCCACTGTGTATATCACATAATTACAGCCCGTTCCTGCAGTGCTCAGTGCGGGGGCTGGGAGGATTGATACATCTGCAGTCACATAGACACATAGAGACTGCAGATTGTGATTATAGACCGGACAACCCCTTTAAGAAGAATTCAGTAATAGAAGTAGTGGAGACTAGAAAAAAAACAGAAAGGAGCGGAGAGCCAGAAGTAATGGTGGTTCAGTGTGGAGGGTGGTACAAGGCATAAGAATTGGGCAAGAAGAAGCTGAGGAGACTGAAGCTGGAGTGCAGTGAACGCCACAAAGGTGAACTGGAGGGCGCCTCTCCCCGACCAGAGGGTGGACAGTGATGAGTGGAGGTCACTTACACCAGGGGTAGGCTCGAGGAGCCCTCCTGAAGAGGTAACCTAGCCGAGTAGGGTTAGTCCAGCACAATAGGACAGTGTGGCCTGTGAGAAGGATACCCAGGGGGCAGTGAGGTGTCAGGCCCCTCCAACCATCTCAACCAGCTGTGGGTCGTTGGGGTGCAAGAATGGCCTTGCCTTGTGATAAACCATCTAAGGATCTCGTCGTGAGAAAAGTTACCTGTTGTTATTAGTAAAATGTGCACCGTTTTGAAACATTGGGGGCTTGTCTTTGGTTATGCTGATGGTGACTGTGACTGGGAAGAACCGCCATGTTCAGGTGAGACCCCCACCCCTATTACTTGTGTCTGTGATGGAGGCCCGGGACTGGTGGAAGAAGGAAACCCTCACCCCAGCCTCCCTGTTACATTTCTCTAGTTTCCCCCTACACTCCAAAGACCTCTAGGGAATGTAGATTGTGAGCCCCAATGGAGACAGAAATGATGATGTTCACAGAAATAGGGGGCCGCATTGGTCAATTTGTTACATTGTGTATCCTGTGCCTAGATATTTTATTGTGATCCCTAATAAAGATCACTCCTAGACCCAATCCTACACAGATCCCTTTACTTCCTAAGGTTCCCCCGCAACAGGCCAACACTAGACTCACTTTAAAAAAGTCTTTCCCTTTAGCAGGTATGACCCACTTCTATGTGATGCTCGGCCACATCTGTAACATAATAATATTTATTCACCTATATAGCCCCAGTAATTCCACATTGCTTTACAGACCTCATCATCACTGTCCCCATTGGGCCTCACCAGCTAAATTGATAGGGAATTTAAATAGTGATCCCCAATGGGGACAGTGATGATGATGTCTGATAAGCGCTGCGGATTTAATGGCGCTGTATAAGAAATGCACAATAAATAAATAAAAATATAGAAATATAGAAATACTTGTTCCTGATTGTAGCCAGGACAACGAGAAGAAAGTGAGGCTCAATAGAAATAAACTTTCTATCCAGTTACTTCTTGCTTATTTCGTGACTAAACAGCTTTATGTCTATAAATACAAGATGAGCTCATCCTCAACAAAAAACGAGTTTATATTTTTCACCAAAATGCAAATCACAGATTTGTTGTGAACGTTTACCCTATACGAGGAATAATGAGAGAAGACATTGTAACATTTTCAGTAATGCTACATTATGAGACTTTTGGCCTTTTTATAATGGTTTCTTCCAGCTCTGCCGTGTGGGGGGGACGAGGGGGATGACGGGGGGCTGACACCACAGCTCGTGTAACTCATGGGAAGATATGGGGTTCCGTACCCCCAAAATCTTACTCCAGTCCCTGACAGGAGTGAGATATCTGATGTAGGGCACAGAGGAGTATACCGCTCGTCAGACGTTCCTAATTCATGAAGAGCCGCACACCCCACTCCCGTGTGTCTGACACCACACCAATGGGACCCTTCATTTCTTAGGAACAGAAACTCTCCAAATCCTCCTCAAAACCTCAAAAGTCCTTAAATACCTGGAGTTGCCGCGTAGTGCAATTCCAAAAGCTCCGAAATGAAATGTACCTTTACTTGCCAATATGCTACATTACTTTACAGATACAGCAGAGTTGTGTTTGTTACATCGCCAGCATCTTTTTCCTAAACTTTAAACTATAAATACAGAACATTTGCACAGCCAGACTGTTTTGACATTACTGTGCATCATGTTCATATTATGGGGCATTGTTCCAAACAGGTTCTGGTCAGAATCCATCTGAAAAAGACATTGTTCGCACCAATTGTTTGTTTTTTAGTTAAAGCGGTTGTCCAGTCTTTTCCTAAAATCTCTGTGTATATCCAGGCTGCAAAATGCAAACCATTTGTAATTTACACCCTGTCAGCATTTTGCATTATTACCTAGATATCAGCATTCAGCATCCAGAGGAGCAGCTCAGCCCCCGACCGGAAATGTGTTTGCTGTGGAGCCAGGGTGTAATGTCACAAATGGATGTTTACACCCAGACTCCAGCAAGCCCTCCCCAGTCCCCAGCAGGCCCGGCCCCAGTATCCAAAACGCCCTCCCTCCCCAGTCAGCAGCAGGTCTAGCCCCAGTTTCCAATAGGGCCACCTCCATTCACCTATATAGATACCAATTGAGCTGCATTGCACTGAGCAGTCATCTCCTTATCTCTGCAACACTGTGCCGAATCTGCCCCTCTGTGAAGTGAAGTGATCTCCTATATGTGTCACTGTCACAGCCGCCCCCTCTGTTTGAGATTCTGCTCCAATAACTCAGCAAAGAGGCTTCGTGGGCACATAACTACCGTATATACCCGAGTATAAGCCGAGGCCCCTAATTTTACCCCCAAAAACTGGGGAAACTTATTGACTCAAGTATAAGCCTAGAGGGGGAAATACAGCAGACCCTCATCCTGGAATATAACCCCTCATCACTGGTATATGGCACCACCATCACTGGTAGGAGAGCCCCCGCTGACCCCCGTGTCTCCACAGAGGAGAGCACCCACTGACCCCCGTGTCTCCACAGAGGAGAGCCCCCACTGACCCCCGTGTCTCCACAGAGGAGAGCACCCACTGACCCCCGTGTCTCCACAGAGGAGAGCACCCACTGACCCCCGTGTCTCCACAGAGGAGAGCCCCCACTGACCCCCGTGTCTCCACAGAGGAGAGCGCCCACTGACCCCCGTGTGTCCACAGAGGAGAGCCCCCACTGACCCCGTGTCTCCACAGAGGGGAGCACCCACTGACCCCCGTGTCTCCACAGAGGAGAGCACCCACTGACCCCCGTGTCTCCACAGAGGAGAGCACCCACTGACCCCCGTGTCTCCACAGAGGAGAGAACCCACTGACCCCCGTGTCTCCACAGAGGAGAGCACCCACTGACCCCCGTGTCTCCACAGAGGAGAGCACCCACTGACCCCCGTGTCTCCACAGAGGAGAGCCCCCACTGACCCCCGTGTCTCCACAGAGGAGAGCACCCACTGACCCCCGTGTCTCCACAGAGGAGATCACCCACTGACCCCTGAGTCTCCGCAGAGGAGAGCCCCCACTGACCCCCGTGTCTCCACAGAGGAGAGCACCCACTGACCCCCGTGTCTCCACAGAGGAGAGCCCCCACTGACCCCCGTGTCTCCGCAGAGGAGAGCCCCCACTGACCCCCGTGTCTCCACAGAGGAGAGCACCCACTGACCCCCGTGTCTCCACAGAGGAGAGCCCCCACTGACCCCCGTGTCTCCACAGAGGAGAGCACCCACTGACCCCCGTGTCTCCACAGAGGAGAGCACCCACTGACCCCCGTGTCTCCACAGAGGAGAGCACCCACTGACCCCCGTGTCTCCACAGAGGAGAGCACCCCCTGACCCCCGTGTCTCCACAGAGGAGAGCCCCCACTGACCCCCGTGTCTCCACAGAGGAGAGGAGCACCCACTGACCCCCGTGTCTCCACAGAGGAGAGGAGCACCCACTGACCCCCGTGTCTCCACAGAGGAGAGGAGCACCCACTGACCCCCGTGTCTCCACAGAGGAGAGGAACACCCACTGACCCCCGTGTCTCCACAGAGGAGAGCACCCACTGACCCCCGTGTCTCCACAGAGGAGAGCACCCACTGACCCCCGTGTCTCCACACCTCGCTCTGGGGTGTTTACCATTTTTGCCTATTTTCTAGTCTCCAGAACCAATCCTGTTTGTGTCTGGAAGAGGCTAAAGGAACATTAATTCCTCTCTCTATATAAGAACATGCTGTATGTGCCATTTTCTGTATTCCGGTACGTGTTCTCGTCCTCCTAAGAGAAGAATAGGCCTCCTCACATTGAGGGAATAAACCACGGAGTGTGGCACACTTGATGAAGGAGAAAAGAAAGGAACGAGGGAGGAGGAGGAGGAGGAGAGTGAAAAGAACAAAAAAGAGGCAGATGTGTGGGGGGCAAAGCTGAGATATGGGGAGAAGGTGTGGAAGGCGCCGTATACTGCAATGGGGAATACAAAAGGGAATAAGGTGAAAGAATGGATTAGAGGAGATGGTGACAGCAGCTGAGGTGTGTGCTGAGAAAGGGAGAAGGTGTGCAAAAAGAGGGGAATAATAGAAAGAATGAGAGCGATGGGGGCGAAAACTGGAGGGAGACACGTGCAACACTCGTGGATTAGACACACGTGCAACACGCGTGGATTAGGCACACGTGCAACACGCGTGGATAAAACACATGTGCAACACGCGTGGATTAAACACATGTGCAACGTGCGTGGAGGAGACACATGTGCAACGTGCGTGGAGGAGACACATGTGCAACGTGCGTGGAGGAGACACATGTGCAATGTGCGTGGAGGAGACACATGTGCAACGTGCGTGGAAGAGACATATGTGCAACGTGTGTGGAGGAGACACATGTGCAACGTGCGTGGAAGAGACATATGTGCAACGTGCGTGGAGGAGACACATGTGCAACGTGCGTGGAGGAGACACATGTGCAACGCGTGAAGGAGACACATGTGCAACGTGCGTGGAAGGAGACATATGTGCAACGTGCGTGGAGGAGACACATGTGCAACGTGCGTGGAGGAGACACATGTGCAACGCGTGAAGGAGACACATGTGCAACACGTGTGGATTAGACACATGTGCAACGTGCGTGGAGGAGACACATGTGCAACGTGCGTGGAAGAGACATATGTGCAACGTGCATGGAAGAGACATATGTGCAACGTGCGTGGAAGAGACACATGTGCAACGTGCGTGGAGGAGACACATGTGCAACGCGTGAAGGAGACACATGTGCAACACGCGTGGAGGAGACAATTCTCTAACAATTGCAAACACGTTAGTGTATCAAGAGGAAAAAATTGAAGAAATCTCATGATGACGCACAGGGGCGTAACTTGAAGCTCAGGGGCCCCCAATTATTGCAAATGTTTAATTGCATTAGTCTTTTTCCATAGGACAAAAGGACTTTTGGGCCCCCCTAGGCTCCAGGGCCCGGGTGCCATTGTAACCCCTGCACCTGACGCTCTTGATGACGTCCTTTTGTGTCTTACAATATGGACATGAAATGAATAGAAGGTCAATATGGCGTTGCAAAAGTGAAAGGTCTCCCCGAAAACACACGGCGCCCCCTCCTCAGACGAGCACCCACACAGACTAAAACAAACAGTGCCTGGTGTTTTCATATGGTAATGCTCCTCCATCTCCTAACGAGGCTGTTAATTAGAGCTGTGTGCAGCGCGGCAGAGGAGGGGTTGCGGGGCTGTGATTAGAACGTGTTGCTGTGGGCTCATTCCAATGCGCAGGGACCTGCAGAACATTGCGCCGAAATGTGGATTATACCGGTAGAAGGGAGGCGGGGGTCCGTGTGTATAAATGCGAAGGAGGGAGTGGGAAAAGATGTGTCATTTTTATACAGGATTCTGAAAGGCGACAGCTTCCCGCTATTCTGCTGCCTCGAACCGGTGGGGAAAAGAGCAGAAAGGGAGGGGAGACCGAACGAAGAAAAGAAGAGAGGACGACAGCAAGGAAAGGCCAAGGAGAAGGAAAACGTCAGCGACACAAGAGAGCAAGACACAACGTGAAGTGAGAAAGATCCGCAACATGTATCAGAATAGTACAGAATGCCCACCATAGATTATTGTCAGATAATCCGTGATTATGCCCTGGACAAGGGAGTTCATGTATCCAGTGTAATGGACCAAATCCACAAATGTAGGGATTATACGTACAGGCTAAAGAGAAAAGCGGATCCAGAGAAGATAGACAGAACCCGAGGACAAAACCACCGGAACAGGAGGTCCCAAAAAATACAAGAGGACTTGTGACCCTGATACAAGGACATGCAGTGCTAACCACTAAGCCACCATACAGTGCTAACCACTGAGCCACCATATACAGTGCTAACCACTGAGCCACCATATACAGTGCTAACCACTGAGCCACCATATACAGTGCTAACCACTGAGCCACCATATACAGTGCTAACCACTGAGCCACCATATACAGTGCTAACCACTGAGCCACCATATACAGTGCTAACCACTGAGCCACCATATACAGTGCTAACCACTGAGCCACCATATACAGTGCTAACCACTGAGCCACCATACAGTGCTAACCACTGAGCCACCATATACAGTGCTAACCACTGAGCCACCATATACAGTGCTAACCACTGAGCCACCATATACAGTGCTAACCACTGAGCCACCGTATACAGTGCTAACCACTGAGCCACCATATACAGTGCTAACCACTGAGCCACCTATACAGTGCTAACCACTGAGCCACCATATACAGTGCTAACCACTGAGCCACCATATACAGTGCTAACCACTGAGCCACCTATACAGTGCTAACCACTGAGCCACCATATACAGTGCTAACCACTGAGCCACCATATACAGTGCTAACCACTGAGCCACCATAACAGTGCTAACCACTGAGCCACCATATACAGTGCTAACCACTGAGCCACCATATACAGTGCTAACCACTGAGCCACCATATACAGTGCTAACCACTGAGCCACATATACAGTGCTAACCACTGAGCCACCTATACAGTGCTAACCACTGAGCCACCTATACAGTGCTAACCACTGAGCCACCATACAGTGCAACCACTGAGCCACCATATACAGTGCTAACCACTGAGCCACCATATACAGTGCTAACCACTAGCCACCATATACAGTGCTAACCACTGAACCACCATATACAGTGCTAACCACTGAGCCACCATATACAGTGCTAACCACTGAGCCACCGTATACAGTGCTAACCACTGAGCCACCATACAGTGCTAACCACTGAACCACCATATACAGTGCTAACCACTGAGCCACCATATACAGTGCTAACCACTGAGCCACCATATACAGTGCTAACCACTGAGCCACCGTATACAGTGCTAACCACTGAGCCACCATATACAGTGCTAACCACTGAGCCACCATATACAGTGCTAACCACTGAGCCACCATATACAGTGCTAACCACTGAGCCACCATATACAGTGCTAACCACTGAGCCACCGTATACAGTGCTAACCACTGAGCCACCATACAGTGCTAACCACTGAGCCACCATATACAGTGCTAACCACTGAGCCACCATATACAGTGCTAACCACTGAGCCACCATATACAGTGCTAACCACTGAGCCACCATATACAGTGCTAACCACTGAGCCACCATATACAGTGCTAACCACTGAGCCACCATATACAGTGCTAACCACTGAGCCACCATACAGTGCTAACCACTGAGCCACCATATACAGTGCTAACCACTGAGCCATCATAATCAGTGCTAACCACTGAGCCACCGTATACAGTGCTAACCACTGAGCCACCATACAGTGCTAACCACTGAGCCACTATACAATGCTAACCACTGAGCCACCATATACAGTGCTAACCACTAAGCCACCATATACAGTGTTAACCACTGAGCCACCATACAGTGCTAACCACTGAGCCACCATATACAGTGCTAACCACTGAGCCACCATATACAGTGCTAACCACTGAGCCACCATATACAGTGCTAACCACTGAGCCAACATATACAGTGCTAACCACTGAGCCACTATACAGTGCTAACCACTGAGCCACCATATACAGTGCTAACCACTGAGCCCCCATATACAGTGCTAACCACTGAGCCACCATATACAGTGCTAACCAGTGACCTCTCATGGTCGTCTGTTGGAACTGTCCAAAAGTTTTTTCTCATATCTAATCTGTGTCTCCTCACATTCAGTTTCATCCATTTGCTTCTAGTCTTACAATGAGACAAATGATAATAAAGCTGATTCCTCTACAGTGTGACAACCCTAGAATAAAGCTGATCCCTCTTCAGTTTGACAGCCCTAGAATAATGCTGATCCCTCTACAGTGTGACAGCCCTAGAATAAAGCTGATCCCTCTACAGTTTGACAGTCCTAGAATAAAGCAGATCCCTCTACAGTGTGACAGCCCTAGAATAAAGCTGATCCCTCTACAGTGTGACAGCCTTAGAATAAAGCTGTTCTCTCCACATTGTGACAGCTCTAGAATAAAGCTGATCCCTCTACAGTGTGACAGCCCTAGAATAAAGCTGATCCCTCTACAGTGTGACAGCCTTAGAATAAAGCTGATCTCTCCACATTGTGACAGCTCTAGAATAAAGCTGATCCCTCTACAGTGTGACAGCCCTAGAATAAAGTTGTTCCCTCTACAGTGTGACAGCCCTAGAATAAAGCTGATCCCTCTACAGTGTGACAGCCCTAGAATAAAGCTGATCTCTACAGTGTGACAACTCTAGAATAAAGCTGATCTCTACAGTGTGACAGTCCTAGAATAATGCTGATCCCTCTACAGTGTGACAGCCCTAGAATAAAGCTGATCCCTCTACAGTTTGACAGTCCTAGAATAAAGCAGATCCCTCTACAGTGTGACAGCCCTAGAATAAAGCTGATCCCTCTACAGTGTGACAGCCCTAGAATAAAGCTGATCTTTACAGTGTGACAACTCTAGAATAAAGCTGATCTCTACAGTGTGACAGTCCTAGAATAATTCTGATCTCTACAGTGTGACAGCCCTAGAATAAAGCAGATCCCTTTACAGTATATAATAATATTACATTAGACAAATGACTATACATTTTTATAATATATCCATTGTTGCAGCCTCTAAGATGAAGTTTGTGATTAATGGTTGTTTTACGATAATGCCGAATAACATAAAAGTCAACGGCAGAAAATAATGAGTTCATCTCGTCTGCCCCTTCTGCCAAATACCGCAGACCTGTCTGCAGATGATGTACAGCGCTCATTGTATGGATACACCTCAAACCATTCTGAATTAATTTTTAGCTTTATATAGTTAGGAGAGAGCTGTAGACAGAGCGATACAAAGTGCAGCATATTCACTTTATAACAATTATTCCTATTTAAGTATTGAACACATCATTCATTTTCTAGGTACCATATATATATATATTTCTAAAGGTGTTATTGGCAAGAATTTCTCACCAGATGTCGGTAACAACCCATCCAATCCACACAGGCAAAGAAATCAAACCATACCCCTCCATAAATGATGTGTGATAATGAGAAATGACACAGGGAGAAAGTATTGAACGCATGAAGAATGAGAGGAGCAAAAAGCCAAAGAAAGTCCTGACGCCAGATGAAATCTATCAGTAATTAGAAAGCGATCCTGACACTGAGTGATAATAATATCAGCTGGATCAACTGATGGATGATATAAAGGCGTCTCATTACCAAGGAGCCACACAAGAAACATCTCATGATGGGGAAAACCAGTGAGCCGTCTCCAGACCTTCACAGCCTTGTTGTTATAAAACATACTGATGGCATTGGTTACATAAGAATTTCCAAACTACTGAAGGATCCAGTGAGCTCTGCAGGGGCCACAATCTGGAAGTGGAAAGATCATCATTTCACCATAAACCGACCACAGCCTGGAGCAAGATTCCACACAGAGGAGTGAGAATAATTATTACAAGAGCTAAGGACACCTGAGGAGAGCAACAGAAAGATCCTGAATCAGCAGGGACAATAAGAAAACAATAAGGCCTAGTGCACACCTGCGCTCTGGTGCATGTGGCTGCATTACGCTAGCGCAGGAGGTAGCGGAGGGCAAACGCAGCCAAGCACATCGGAGCGCAAATGAAACGATGTGCGCTACCGACGCCATTACCTTGTATGGGCGAGAGCATCCTAACGCAACCCGGATGCGCATCATGCCATGTTTCCGATGCGTACAGACTAGCACATGCGCTTTGACACAAGCCCTCTTCACACTTGCGCTTCCGGGTTGTGTTGGGACGCCCTCGCCATACAAGTCAATGGCGGCGGTAACACAATGCGCTTCAGTTGCACTCAGCTGAGTTAGGCTGCGCTTGCACCGCGCTACCACTTGCACTAGGGCAATGCTGCATAACGCAGCTGAGTGCAGATGTGAAACGGCCCTAAGTAATGCACTCCCCCCTCCATGGCCTAAATGCATGCTCCTGAATGCACGCTCCTGTATGCACAGTCATGTATGCAGGCTACTGTATGCACGCTCCTGTATGCACACTCATGTATGCACACTCCTGTATACTTGCTCCTGAATGCACGCTTCTGTATGCAAGCTCATGTATGCAGCTCCTGTATGCACGCTCCTGTATGCACGCTCCTGTATGTGCATCATGTATGCACGCTCCTGTATGCACGCTCCTGCACGCACATCCTGTACGCATGATCCTGTATGATGCTCCGTAATGCACGCTCCTGTATGCACACTCCTGTATGCGCACTCCTGTATGCACACTCCTGTACGCATGCTCCTGTATACAAGCTCATGTATGCATGCTCCTGTAATGGACGCTCTGTATGCACGCTCTGTACGCACGCTCCTGTACGCACGCTCCTGTATGTACGCTCATGTTGCATCTCCGAATGCACACTCCTGTATGCAGGGACCAGTGTCTCCATACAATGCAGGGACCGGTGTCTCCATACAGAGCAATGCAGGACCAGTGTCTCCATACAATGCAGGGACCAGTGTCTCCATACAATGCAGGGACCAGTGTCTCCATACAATGCAGGGACCAGTGTCTCCATACAATGCAGGGACCGGTGTCTCCATACAATGCAGGGACCAGTGTCTCCATACAGAGCAATGCAGGACCAGTGTCTCCATACAATGCAGGGACCAGTGTCTCCATACAGGAGCAATGCAGGGGCCAGTGTCTCCATACAATGCAGGGACCGGGTCTCCATACAGGAGCAATGCAGGGACCGGTGTCTCCATACAGGAGCATGCAGGGACCAGTGTCTCCATACAATGCAGGGACCAGTGTCTCCATACAATGCAGGGACCAGTGTCTCCATACAATGCAGGGACCGGTGTCTCCATACAATGCAGGGACCAGTGTCTCCATACAATGCAGGGACAGTTTCCATACAATGCAGGGACCAGTGTCTCCATACAATGCAGGGACCGTGTCTCCATACAGGAGCATGCAGGGACCAGTGTCTCCATACAATGCAGGGACCAGTGACTCCATACAATGCAGGGACCAGTGTCTCCATACAATGCAGGGACCAGTGTCTCCATACAGAGCAATGCAGGGACCGGTGTCTCCATACAGGAGCAATGCAGGGACCAGTGTCTCCATACAATGCAGGGACCAGTGTCTCCATACAATGCAGGGACCAGTGTCTCCATACAATGCAGGGACCAGTGTCTCCATACAATGCAGGGACCGTGTCTCCATACAATGCAGGGATCGTGTCTCCATACAGAGCAATGCAGGGACCAGTGTCTCCATGCAATGTAGGGACCAGTGTCTCCATACAATGCAGGGACCGTGTCTCCATACAATGCAGGGACCGGTGTCTCCATACAGGAGCAATGCAGGGACCGGTGTCTCCATACAATGCAGGGACCAGTGTCTCCATACAATGCAGGGACTGGTGTCTCCATACAGGAGCAATGCAGGGACCAGTGTCTCCATACAGGAGCAATGCAGGGACCAGTGTCTCCATACAATGCAGGGACCAGTGTCTCCATACAATGCAGGGACCAGTGTCTCCATACAATGCAGGGACCGGTGTCTCCATACAATGCAGGGACCAGTGTCTCCATACAACAATGCAGGGACCGGAGTCTCCATACAATGCAGGGACCAGTGTCTCCATACAATGCAGGGACCAGTGTCTCCATACATGCAGGACCAGTGTCTCATACAATGCAGGGGACCAGTGTCTCCATACAATGCAGGGACCGGTGTCTCCATACAATGCAGGGACCAGTGTCTCATACAATGCATGGGGACCAGTGTCTCCATACAATGCAGGGACCAGTGTCTCCATACATGCAGGACATGTCTCCATACAATGCAGGGGACCAGTGTCTCCATACAATGCAGGGACCGGTGTCTCCATACAATGCAGGGACCGGTGTCTCCATACAATGCAGGGACCAGTGTCTCCATACAATGCAGGGACCAGTGTCTCCATACAATGCAGGGACAGTGTCTCCATACAATGCAGGGACCAGTGTCTCCATACAATGCAGGAGCGGTGTCTCCATACAATGCAGGGACCAGTGTCTCCATACAATGCAGGGACCGTGTCTCCATACAGGGGAGTCTGGAGTTTCATCATCAACAATGGTCGAAGTACCAAGCATTAAGTACATTTCAGTAACGTGTTCAATACTTTCTCCCTGAGACATTGCTCATTATTACACATAATTTATGGACATCTATGGGGATTTCTTTGCCTTTGTGGATTGGATGGGTTGTTACTGACATCTGGTGGGAAATTCATGTCAATAGCAGCTTTAGAAATACTGTTCTGCCCATTCAGGCTCAGTAAGAGAAAGCAGCTCTATTTGACGCTTGTTACAACCTGTGAGACATAATATATCTTGTTATGGTGTTTAAATAGGTTTAACATTGTCTGACAGTATTCCTACACATCCAGGTGTCTTCTCCTTTAAGAACACTGTGCCCTGTAGGACCGCCCGTCTCCTTCTCTGTGAGTTCAGCAGCCATTTTCAGATCACTACCATATAGGATTTATGCAGGCAACCACTGTTCTTTAGCTCTAGCGGGCTTTTCTTTCCTGTGAAATCCCAACATCCTATGCCAAGTCAATCCGGTGAGAGTCTTACTCCTGTGTGAATGCTAATACCCTATAGCCTTGTTAGAACAATACGGTAGTCGTTTACATAGGGATTAGGTGTGTAGGGATGTCTGTTTATCTAGGCCTTCCATTTAAGTTAAGGATGTCCTGCACTGAATATTGTCATAGCTGTTATAAGATTATGTACCCAGTGCTAATTTATGCTTTCTATGCTGTACACTGTCATAGCTTGGTGATATGTGTATCCATTATTCTTGTATTATCTCTGCTGTTTATTATCACTATTTTGGTTTATGTGATATGTATATTATGATGTATACCACATCATCATAATCTTCACACATTCATCATCATCACCATCATCATCATCATCATCATCATATGATTGTTTATTGTTCAACGGAGAGTAATCAATCAACTACAGAACCAACAGTCTGTTTATTTGGGAAACAGAGAAGGTTTAGCTGTATGCTGGAATTTGCATTGCATATACGCGAGCGAAGGCAGAACAAATACATATACTTAAATATATTGCTGATGTGTTCAATACTTATTTCCCCCGCTGTATATTTGGGATGTGATCAAGTGTAGGGATAATTACATATTTTGGACTCATGGCTGTCTTCTGTCATACAGTCCATTACTGCACAGATGAAGTAAAATTCCACTACTCCGGGAACTATGAGAGTTTTCTAACATAAAAATATAAACAACAAGAGTCGAGATGGAATATGAAAGTAGCTCTTATAATGAGAGCAGAACATGCTGTTAGCAGAGGAACGCTTGACAGGTGAGAAAAACAAAAGGACTTAATCAATGCAGCAAATCCATAATTATCAAAGTAACAGAAGAAGATTAACATAGAGAAACATTACAGGAGCAGAGTGATACATATATAGGTCAAAAAACCTAAAATTGTTGAAAGACAGCCATAGGTTACATCTGGTTAGAATTTGGTCAGAGTTTGGCCAATTTGTTTGGAGATTGGCTAGTTTGGTCAGAGTTTTGTCAGAATATGTTGGGAGTTTGGCCAATTTGGTTGGAGTTTGGTCAGAGTTTGATCAGAGTTTTGTCAGAATTCTGTTGGAGTTTGGTCAGAGTGTGATCAGAGTTTTGTCAGAATTCTGTTGGAGTTTGGTCAGCGTTTGGTCAGAGTTTGGCCAGTTTGGTTGGAGTTTTTTTGGAGTTTTGTCAGAGTTTGTTTGGAGTTTAGCCAGTTTGGTTGGAGTTTGGCCAGTTTGGTCAGAGTTTTGTCAGAGTTTGTTGGGTGTTTGGCCAGTTTGATCGGAGTTTGGTTAGAGTTTGGACGGAGTTAGTTGGGAGTTTGGCCAGTTTGGTTGAAGTTTGGCCAGTTTTGTCAGAGTTTGGTTTGAGTTTTGTCAGAGATTGTTGGGTGTTTGGCCAGTTTTGTCGCAGTATTTTTTGAGCTTGGTCGGAGTTTGGCCAGTTTGGTCGGAGTTTGGCCAGTTTGGTTGGAGTTTGGTCAGAGTTTGGCCAGTTTAGTCGGAGTTTTGTCCGAGTTTGACCACTTTGGGTGGAATTTGCTCACAGTTTGGTCAGAGTTTGTTTGGAGTTTAGCCAGTTTGGTTGGAGTTTGGACTGAGTTAGTTGGGAGTTTGGCCAGTTTGGTCAGAGTTTTTTTGGAGTTTTGTCAGAGTTTGTTTGGAGTTTAGCCAGTTTGGTTGGAGTTTGGCCAGTTTGGTCAGAGTTTTGTCAGAGTTTGTTGGGTGTTTGGCCAGTTTGATCGGAGTTTGGTTAGAGTTTGGACGGAGTTAGTTGGGAGTTTGGCCAGTTTGGTTGAAGTTTGGCCAGTTTTGTCAGAGTTTGGTTTGAGTTTTGTCAGAGATTGTTGGGTGTTTGGCCAGTTTTGTCGCAGTATTTTTTGAGCTTGGTCGGAGTTTGGCCAGTTTGGTCGGAGTTTGGCCAGTTTGGTTGGAGTTTGGTCAGAGTTTGGCCAGTTTAGTCAGAGTTTTGTCCGAGTTTGACCACTTTGGGTGGAATTTGCTCACAGTTTGGTCAGAGTTTGTTTGGAGTTTAGCCAGTTTGGTTGGAGTTTGGACTGAGTTAGTTGGGAGTTTGGCCAGTTTGGTCAGAGTTTTTTTGGAGTTTTGTCAGAGTTTGTTTGGAGTTTAGCCAGTTTGGTTGGAGTTTGGCCAGTTTGGTCAGAGTTTTGTCAGAGTTTGTTGGGTGTTTGGCCAGTTTGATCGGAGTTTGGTTAGAGTTTGGACGGAGTTAGTTGGGAGTTTGGCCAGTTTGGTTGAAGTTTGGCCACTTTTGTCAGAGTTTGGTTTGAGTTTTGTCAGAGATTGTTGGGTGTTTGGCCAGTTTTGTCGCAGTATTTTTTGAGCTTGGTCGGAGTTTGGCCAGTTTGGTCGGAGTTTGGCCAGTTTGGTTGGAGTTTTGGTCAGAGTTTGGCCAGTTTAGTCGAAGTTTTGTCCGAGTTTGACCACTTTGGGTGGAATTTGCTCAGAGTTTGGTCAGAGTTTTGTCAGAGTTTGCTCAGAATTTGGTCAGAGTTGGGTCAAAGTTTGAACAGAGTTTGGTCGCAGTTTGGCCGGAGTTTGGCCAGTTTGGTTAGAGTTTGGTCGGAGTTTGGTCATACCGTAATCTAATATTCTCGCATCTGGAAAAAATTTAAAAAAATGTTTCCATTGTCTCCATACTGTCAGTCCATGAAAATCACGCCATCCTCGAATGTCAGTAGGGTCTGATTTTTATCACAAGCGCATCGACTTGCATGACCAAGTGAGAATGGATTTACAGGGGCAAATTGTGCCTGCTGCAATTTACAAGTTGGATTAAGCGTTCAGGATCAGCACATGTCTATATTACACCAAGCATTGTCCAGATCCATCATCTGTCGGGTTTAGATGCTCAGTGATGTTACTACCGAGCCGCCATCGAAAAGCTGAAGGGTTTGAAGGAGTCACAATAACGGTTTCATTATGGAGGATCCCTCGGAGAGTCTACGGCTACATGTGATGTCCAGCCGCTCATTGAGTTTTTCTATTCCATCATATAACATCAATTATTAAAACTCAGGGAAAATACCGGCAACATTTTAATGTCAGAGTTTCTCCTATCGGTAACACGATTCGGAATCTAATTGCCCGGGATGAAAGTACTGGATCGTGTGGGTCAATGCTCGAAACCTTTAGTTCCAGGGGTCACAGATAATCAGGGGGTACGGACCCACCAGGATGGGGCTGCCGCGCACATTTACAGGGTGACACTTGACCTGGGGAAATTTTCGGTGACCGGTGAAGGCTCCGATTGGCACAACTCAAGTACCCGAGTAATGTGGCAGTCACTGGGGAACTCGGGTATTTTTCTGGGAACTATTTCAGGAAAATTGCTCAAGTTTCCCATTCACGTGTGTTATAATGGAGTACACCATCGACCCGTCCAAGTGTCCAATCCTTGTTTGGAGTAGAGAGGACACGAGCATTGTGGCGCTCCCTCATCCCTGGGGATAACTATCACCAATTCGAGGTTTCCCTCTCAGCTGTATGACACAGACAGACACATAATCCTATTCACTGAAGACCTTTCACTTACAGAAGAAGCCATGACACATCACAATTTACATGAAAGGGAATCTGTCAGCAGGTTTTCGCTACCTGATCTGACAGCAACATAATGTAGGCAAAGAGACCCTGAATCCAATGATGTATCACATAGATACTGGCTGAAGCTGTTCTTATACAAAGAACTGACTTTAAAGCGAATAGCAGAGGTAGGAGAGCTGCCCCCACCCCCACAAGGCTCTGTATATACAATGTCTATAGACAGAGAGCTGCCCCCGCCCACACCAGGCTCTGTATATACAATGTCTATAGACAGAGAGCTGCCCCTGCCCACACCAGGCTCTGTATATACAATGTCTATAGACAGAGAGCTGCCCCCACCCACACCAGGCTCTGTATATACAATGTCTATAGACAGAGAGCTGCCCCCGCCCACACCAGCTCTGTATATACAATGTCTATAGACAGAGAGCTGCCCCCGCCCACACCAGGCTCTGTATATACAATGTCTATAGACAGAGAGCTGCCCCGGCCCACACCAGGCTCTGTATATACAATGTCTATAGACAGAGAGCTGCCCCCGCCCACACCAGGCTCTGTATATACAATGTCTATAGACAGAGAGCTGCCCCCACCCCACCAGGCTCTGTATATACAATGTCTATAGACAGAGAGCTGCCCCCGCCCACACCAGGATCTGTATATACAATGTCTATAGACAGAGAGCTGCCCCGGCCCACACCAGGCTCTGTATATACAATGTCTATAGACAGAGAGCTGCCCCCGCCCACACCAGGCTCTGTATGTACAATGTCTATAGACAGAGAACTTCCCCAGCCCACACCAGGCTCTGTATATACAATGTCTATAGACAGAGAGCTGCCCTCACACACACCAGGCTCTGTATATACAATGTCTATAGACAGAGAGCTGCCCCCACCCCACACCAGGCTCTGTATATACAATGTCTATAGACAGAGAGCTACCCCACCCACACCAGGCTCTGTATATACAATGTCTATTGACAGAGAGCTGCCCCCGCCCACACCAGGCTCTGTATGTACAATGTCTATAGACAGAGAGCTGCCCCCGCCCACACCAGGCTCTGTATATACAATGTCTATAGACAGCTGCCCCACCCACACCAGGCTCTGTATGTACAATGTCTATAGACAGAGAGCTGCCCCCGCCCACACCAGGCTCTGTGTATACACTGTCTATAGACAGAGAGCTGCCCCCACCCACACCAGGCTCTGTATATACAATGTCTATAGACAGAGAGCTGCCCCCGCCCACACCAGGCTCTGTATATACAATATCTATAGACAGAGAGCTGCCCCCGCCCACACCAGGCTCTGTATATACAATGTCTATAGACAGAGAGCTGCCCCCGCCCACACCAGGCTCTGTATATACAATGTCTATAGACAGGGAGCTGCCCCCGCCCACACCAGGCTCTGTATATACAATGTCTATAGGCTGATTGGCTGCTTGTTGTGTATGACTCCAGCCACACCACTGATTGGCAGCTTTCTGTGTACACTGTCAGCCAGCAGCCAATCAGTGGTGGGGGCGGGGTTACATTGATTATGTAGAATGCTATGCACACATCACCTAGTCCTCTAGTGATAATCTCCTGGTGAGAAAACACTGATAGTATTGATACTACAGCAAGCTGCTGGGTGACATATCCTTGGAATCAGGATCTCTGTCTGCATATTATGCTAATCTCAGATTACAGGCTGCATTATTTTGCACAAATTTCTTTGAATAAATTAATGCTTCACAACTACTTTATTGCTTTTGTACAGAAATGAACTTAAAAATCATTTATCATTTACCAGAAATGTGTATTATTTTGCCTGGTGTAAATGATATCGTTCTCCTGAATCCGGCATTGTTTCTGTAGGATTCCTGTACCTCTTCGTTTCTAAGAAATGTAATCTGGTTATGTAAGTGGGTGTGGTCTTCACCTCCTCTCCTTGTGTGGCCACACCCAGTTGGCTATAAAGACTAGCTTTATATATAAGTAAGAGGATGCCATTTCTCAGGAAAATAGAGGAGTAGCGATAATAAATCACCCATCGCCGGATTCAGGAGAACAGCAGCGTTTACATCAGATAATAGAGAACATCATTAATGTGAGGTGACAGGTTTCTCTGTTCTCTCTTTCTATAATCAGACATGTGAGGAAACTCGTTACATGGAACCTTGTAACGATCTTATAGAAGGAGACGCCTCGGCCTATCATTGCCTTCATCACCCAATAAACACTGGAATAATAAATAATAATAATAATAATAATAATAATAACACTGGAATTAGACTGGACTCGCTCTGATTTTATATGTGGACATTGATATTCCTATGTCCGGTCCACGAACACATATAAAGCGCCAATCTGGGGTGTAAAGTACCGTGATACTCCTCACCGTCACATCCTCGTTACCGTCCCACCGCTGCCACCAAATGCCTCAATGTATCACATTTACTCCTGATCTTAGAAGTTTGGAGATTTGTTATTTTTATGTCTAAGTTCCTAGACATATGAATACACAGAAAGCTGCCAATCAGTGGTGTGGGCGGGGTTATACACAGAAAGCAACCAATCAGGGGTGTGGGTGGGGTTATACAGAGATAGCTGCCAATCAGTGGTGTGGGCGGGCTTATACACAGAAAGCTGCCAATCAGGGGTGTGGGCGGGGTTATACACAGAAAGCTTCCAATCAGTGGTGTGGGCGGGGTTATACACAGAAAGCTTCCAATCAGTGGTGTGGGTGGGGTTATACACACAAAGCTGCCAATCAGTGTTGTCTGCGGGGTTATATAGAGAATGCTGCCAATCTGTGGTGTGGGCGGGGTTATATAGAGAAAGCTGCCAATCAGTGGTGTGGGCGGGGTTATATAGAGAAAGCTGCCATTCAGTGGTGTGGGCAGGGTTATACACAGAAAGCAGCCAATCAGTGGTGTGGGCGGGGTTATAGACAGAAAGCTGCCAATCAGTGGTGTGGGCGGGGTTATACACAGAAAGCTGCCAATCAGTGGTGTGGGCGGGGTTATAAACAAAAAGCTGCCAATCAGTGATGTGGGCAGGGTTATAAACAGAAAGCTGCCAGTCAGTGGTGTGGGTGGGGTTATATAGAGAAAGCTGCCAATCAGTGGTGTGGGCAGGGTTATACACAGAAAGCAGCCAATCAGTGGTGTGGGCAGGGTTATACAGAGAAAGCAACCATCAGTTGTATTGTTGGAGTTATATACAGAAAGCTGGCAATTAGGGTTGTGGGCAACTTTATACAGAGAAAGCTGCCAATCAGTGGTAGGGGTGGGGTTATATAGAAAGCTGACAATCAGGAGTGTGGGTGGGGTTATACACAAAAATCTGACAATCAGTGGTGTGGGTGGGGTTATATAGAATGATGACAATCAGTGGTGTGGGCGGGGTTATATAGAATGATGACAATCAGTGGTGTGGGTGGGGTTATATAGAAAGATGACAATCAGTGGTGTGGGCGGGGTTATACACAACTCAGAATTCCAAGCTCTGTTATATCTGCTGCAGAAAACTGTGACTATTACAAACGCTCCACCCCTTAAAGTGACACATCTCCGGAACCAGAGTCTCTGTCACTACATCATGCTGCTGTCAGATTACATAGCAAAAACCTGCTAACAAAGTCCCTTAAACCCTTTCTGCTGTCTGACATAATGAATGCAAATGTTAAATGTCCTGTGGAGGAATGAAGCCACCTTCTCGCAGCTCACTCCTCTGTGGATGCGACAGTCACATTTGTCTGTGTTTGTGAGCGGTTCGGATACAGTTGGATGAGATTACCCGCTTTGCTTTATATCAATGGCTTCTCAATTGGGAATTCAAGGTATTAAATTGGACAAAGTGTTGAAGCTTTGGGGAAGGAGAATTCCTTTTTCCTTATTGATTCTCTCATCTCCATCGGTGACACGGCCGCACTCTCAGCATTACACTCCTGATCTATATTAACTGTATAGATCCCATCTCCTCTAAGTATCGGCTTCACTTATGGAACCTTCATCTTCAGAGAAATAATAAAATGTCTTTTTTCACGTCCATTGATACCTTTCACAGGAGCCAAGACATCGCACTTAGGGTGAAAAAGCGCAGAATCCAGATATTTATCTCTCAGGGAACCTTTCTCCATCTTAAAAAGATACAAATCCTCAGAAATTACTTATTGGTTAAAACAGGTTTTTGTGCTAGTGAATCTGTCACCAGATTCTCCCTGTACAGAGTCCGGCCTGCACCTTTAAAGGGTCATTTTTCAGTATGATACAAATAGTCAGGGGCGTATCTAGGGGGTGCAGCCGGACCTTTTGCCCCGGGCGCAACTCAGCGGGGGGTGCTGGCGGCAACCCCCCCCCCCGCTCCTCAACCAGGGCTGCAATAGGGGCGGCAGGGCTGAAATCTAACAGCACCCCCCAGGTCCTCACCTACTTTGGGGGGGGGGCGCCAAAACAGATCTTTGCCCTGGGCGCCGGCAAACCTAGTTACACCGCTGCAAATAGTATCCTTGAATAGTGTTCAGGCAGACCTTTCAGAAGATTTAAAAATGATTATTGTACACTTTGTAGTTCTCTTTCTATAAGTATCTTCACACTCAGCAGGCACCTGCTGCACAAGTCTGGTCAATTACTATTACTGCTGAGTAGTCCTCAGTATCTAAATGACAGATAAGACAATCTCCTCCATTTGTTGAGATGAACCCTGTGCTGTCTGTGAGAGATTCTGTGTGTTTATTTGAACATTTGTTTTGCTGCATGCAAGAGCAGAAAGAAGTATACAGCCCCCCATGTGAGTGATTTATACTAAATTTTCCTCCATATATTTCCTCTATATACAGTAGATAACACAGGATCCACCATTCACAATAGATGATATCACAGCTCACCTCCTCCTCCTGTACAATGACTGATAACACCTCTATATACAGTAGATAACACAGGATCCACCATTCACAATAGATGATATCACAGCTCACCTCCTCCTCCTGTACAATAACTGATAACACCTCTATATACAGTAGATAACACAGGATCCACCATTCACAATAGATGATATCACAGCTCACCTCCTCCTGTACAATGACTGATAACACCTCTATATACAGTAGATAACACAGGATCCACCATTCACAATAGGTGATATCACAGCTCACCTCCTCCTCCTGTACAATGACTGATAACACCTCTATATACAGTAGATAACACAGGATGCACCATTCACAATAGATGATATCACAGCTCACCTCCTCCTGTACAATGACTGATAACACCTCTATATACAGTAGATAACACAGGATCCACCATTCACAATAGATGATATCACAGCTCACTCCTCCTCCTGTACAATGACTGATAACACCTCTATATACAGTAGATAACACAGGATCCACCATTCACAATAGGTGATATCACAGCTCACCTCCTCCTCCTGTACAATGACTGATAACACCTCTATATAAGTAGATAACACAGGATCCACCATTCACAATAGATGATATCACAGCTCACCTCTCCTCCTGTACAATGACTGATAACACCTCTATATACAGTAGATAACACAGGATCCACCATTCACAATAGATGATATCACAGCTCACTCCTCCTCCTGTACAATGACTGATAACACCTCTATATACAGTAGATAACACAGGATCCACCATTCACAATAGATGATATCACAGCTCACCTCCTCCTCCTGTACAATGACTGATAACACCTCTATATACAGTAGATAACACAGGATCCACCATTCACAATAGATGATATCACAGCTCACCTCCTCCTCCTGTACAATGACTGATAACACCTCTATATATAGTAGATAACACAGGATCCACCATTCACAATAGGTGATATCACAGCTCACCTCTCCTCCTGTACAATGACTGATAACACCTCTATATATAGTAGATAACACAGGATCCACATTCACAATAGATGATATCACAGCTCACCTCCTCCTCTGTACAATGACTGATAACACCTCTATATACAGTAGATAACACAGGATCCACCATTCACAATAGATGATATCACAGCTCACCTCCTCCTCCTGTACAATGACTGATAACACCTCTATATACAGTAGATAACACAGGATCCACATTCACAATAGATGATATCACAGCTCACCTCCTCCTCCTGTACAATGACTTGATAAACACCTCTATATACAGTAGATAACACAGGATCCACCATTCACAATAGATGATATCACAGCTCACCTCCTCCTCCTGTACAATGACTGATAACACCTCTATATAAGTAGATAACACAGGATCCACCATTCACAATAGATGATATCACAGCTCACCTCCCTCCTGTACAATGACTGATAACACCTCTATATACAGTAGATAACACAGGATCCACCATTCACAATAGATGATATCACAGCTCACCTCCTCCTGTACAATGACTGATAACACCTCTTATATACAGTAGATAACACAGGATCCACCATTCACAATAGATGATATCACAGCT
Organism: Allobates femoralis; assembly: GCA_033576535.1. NCBI lineage: Eukaryota > Metazoa > Chordata > Amphibia > Anura > Aromobatidae > Allobates > Allobates femoralis. The sequence continues at coordinate 108,493,053 of JARQOC010000007.1, read as the reverse complement.
CACTCCTCCTCCTGTACAATGACTGATAACACCTCTATATACAGTAGATAACACAGGATCCACCATTCACAATAGATGATATCACAGCTCACTCTCCTCCTGTACAATGACTGATAACACCTCTATATACAGTAGATAACACAGGATCCACCATTCACAATAGATGATATCACAGCTACCTCCTCCTCTGTACAATGACTGATAACACCTCTATATACAGTAGATAACACAGGATCCACCATTCACAATAGGTGATATCACAGCTCACCTCCTCCTCCTGTACAATGACTGATAACACCTCTATATACAGTAGATAACACAGGATCCACCATTCACAATAGTGATATCACAGCTCACCTCCTCCTCCTGTACAATGACTGATAACACCTCTATATACAGTAGATAACACAGGATCCACCATTCACAATAGATGATATCACAGCTCACCTCCTCCTCCTGTACAATGACTGATAACACCTCTATATACAGTAGATAACACAGGATCCACCATTCACAATAGGTGATATCACAGCTCACCTCCTCCTCTGTACAATGACTGATAACACCTCTATATACAGTAGATAACACAGGATCCACCATTCACAATAGGTGATATCACAGCTCACCTCCTCCTCCTGTACAATGACTGATAACACCTCTATATACAGTAGATAACACAGGATCCACCATTCACAATAGGTGATATCACAGCTCACCTCCTCCTCCTGTACAATGACTGATAACACCTCTATATACAGTAGATAACACAGGATCCACCATTCACAATAGTGATATCACAGCTCACCTCCTCCTCCTGTACAATGACTGATAACACCTCTATATACAGTAGATAACACAGGATCCACATTCACAATAGGTGATATCACAGCTCACCTCCTCCTCCTGTACAATGACTGATAACACCTCTATATACAGTAGATAACACAGGATCCACCATTCACAATAGGTGATATCACAGCTCACCTCCTCTCCTGTACAATGACTGATAACACCTCTATATACAGTAGATAACACAGGATCCACCATTCACAATAGGTGATATCACAGCTCACCTCCTCCTCCTGTACAATGACTGATAACACCTCTATATAAGTAGATAACACAGGATCCACTTCACAATAGGTGATATCACAGCTCACCTCCTCCTCCTGTACAATGACTGATAACACCTCTATATACAGTAGATAACACAGGATCCACCATTCACAATAGGTGATATCACAGCTCTCCTCCTCCTGTACAATGACTGATAACACCTCTATATACAGTAGATAACACAGGATCCACCATTCACAATAGGTGATATCACAGCTCACCTCTCTCCTGTACAATGACTGATAACACCTCTATATACAGTAGATAACACAGGATCCACCATTCACAATAGGTGATATCACAGCTCACCTCTCCTGTACAATGACTGATAACACCTCTATATACAGTAGATAACACAGGATCACCATTCACAATAGGTGATATCACAGCTCACCTCCTCCTCCTGTACAATGACTGATAACACCTCTATATACAGTAGATAACACAGGATCCACCATTCACAATAGGTGATATCACAGCTCACCTCCTCCTGTACAATGACTGATAACACCTCTATATACAGTAGATCACGGATCCACCATTCACATAGATGATATCACAGCTCACCTCCTCCTCCTGTACAATGACTGATAACACCTTATATACAGTAGATCGCACAGGATCCACCATTCACAATAGAAAGCCTAACAGCTTACAGAGGTGGCACGGCATCTCATGCAAGTGTCTGATACCTGCTAAAGAGAGAGACTTTTTATAAATGAATCCTGTGTTGGCCAGTTGCGGGGAACCTTGGAAGGACACAAGAAGAGGGAAGCAGCTCTATAGGCAGCATTTGTTAGGGATCCCAGCAAGAAGTCTAGGCAAGTGAGAAAGTGTAACACGTGCCCCCTCCTTATCAGTTTGACCATGAATTAAAAGGAAATTGTTTACAAAAGTTCTCCGTTCCTTATTGAAAGGTCTAAACTGTGCGGTACCGCACAATGTGCATCATAAAGGACAGTGGAGATCTCAGACTCCGAGGTGGCGTCACACACCCACACACTATCCCCAGTTTACTGTAGTGTGCCGGCATGGACAATGAAGCTCTTTCTCCTGACGACCTCCTGGTTACGTTGCAAGATGAGGGCTCATTCCCTGAGACTTGGGAAGTGTAAAGCAACGGCCAATTACCTGATGAGTAAGCAAAACTCTTGTCAATCAATAATTGTTAAGCTTCCTTAGAAATCATCGTTCTCGGCAGCACATACCCTGTATAAACAGACCCAGTGCTGCCGACAATGACAGCTTAGTTGCGCAGAACAATTGCTTACAGATAGGCAACTTCAAGAAAATAAACTGTGGAGGCTGCGCAGATCAAGAGCTCACCTCCCAGAGATTTTAATCGGCGCATTCACCGTCTCCACAGCCGTCTTCTTGCAGTCAGTTGCGGTATAGTGGCAGGAATAGATTGCCTGCCGGAACCCAGAATAGCAATGGCAGCCACCGTACACCACCGCACACCATCGCACACCACCGCACACCACCACACATCACCGCACACCACTGCACACCACCGCATACCACTGATCACCACTGCACACCACCGCACAACACCGCACACCACCACAGACCACCGCACACACCACCACACATCACCGCACACCACTGCACACCACCGCATACCACTGATCACCACTGCACACCACCGCACAACACCGCACACCACCACAGACCACCGCACACCACCGCACCCCCACAGCACACCACTGCATACCACTGCACACCACCGTACCCCACTGCACACCACCGCACACCACTGATCACCATCGCATACCACTGCACACTATCTCATCCCACTGCACACTACCGCACACCACCTCACACCACCTCACACCACCGCACACCACCGCACACCACCACACACCACTGCACACCACTGCACACTACCACACACCACCGCACACCACCCCACACCAAAGAACACCACCGCATCCCACTGCACACTATCGCACACCACTGCACACCACCGCACACTACCGCACACCACCGCACACCACTGCACACCATCTCACCCCACTGCACACTACCGCACATCACCACACACCACCGCACACCACTGATCTCCACCGCATACCATCGCACACCACCGCACACCACCACACACCACTGATCACCATCGCATACCACTGCACACTACCGCACACCACTGCACACCACCGCACACCACCCCACAAAAAAGAACACCACCGCATCCCACTGCACACTATCGCACACCACTGCACACCACCGCACACCACCGCACACCACCACACACCACCACACACCACCACACACCACCGCACACCACCACACACCACCGCACACCACCACACACCACTGATCACCACCGAATACCACTGCACCCTACTTCACACTACCGCACATCACCACCTCACACCACTGCACACTCCATGACACCCCCAGCCCTGAACCCGCAGCATTGCCTCACTATCAACATCCACCTATGTGTCACGTGTTGACTGCGTTATAATCCATTAGTGTTGTTGCTTTGTTTAAACTGTTTTTTCCCCCCCGAGTCCTTGCTGTGTGCTGCAGCTGCAATTAGAGGAGTGAGTTATTGCATTTGGGTGGAGGTTGAGTGGGGGATATGTCTTACTATTCAGATCTCCACTCCCTCAACCTTTAAATAGCTTCACTTCCCTCCAGTAGGTGTCGCAGTTAGAGCTCATTTCTACCTGGGTGAAGTCATGCTGTGCTGAGCTGTGTTAGTGCTGTCATTGATTTCCATCAAAGCTGCTGGATTTCCCAGTCCATGGGTGGAGGTAGGGTCCCTTAGCCTAGGGCTGATCAGGAGTGAAGGGCTAGGGTGGAGGCCCGAACCTCCTCACCTTCAGAGGTACATTTGGGAACAGGGCTAGTCAGGGACACCAAGTCCAGGGCCAGACTAACTGCTCTTACTGTCTTCCCTCCTGATTCCCTATCCGTTACACCACCCCATGACATTATGACCCTGGCTATTGTAACTCCGCTACACCACCGCCACCGCTGCAACCACCATTACTGATCAAAAATCCAAGATTCAGATTGCAAAACGCACCCCCATATTACCCCAAGTTGGGTTAAAAAAAAAGTGTGTTTTATAATCCGAAAACTATGATATTTCACATTTCTCATCATCTTAGAGCACAACTGGTTTTGTTATAATATAATTTTTTTTTCTATAGCACCAAACATATTCCTCAGCACTTTACAATACAGAGGGGACGGGTGCACAGTACGGAGTATACGCTATGTCCAGTTTGCACCTATTCACAAGTTATATCCAGGAGATTCTGTAAAAAGAGAATTCTGGAACCGAAGACGTCGAGGTCTGAATACATGAAACTCCTGACGATAACATTGGAAAATGATAAATCCAGGAAGGCCCCCGAGGAATACATACAATCACATAGAATCGTGTTACCATAGCAACAAGGAAAATCCGCCACCCCTGCAAACATCACCCCCAAATCACCCATCCATGAGTAGCGTTAGTCCTGTCGCATAGAAACCAGTCCTCCTGACCTTCCATATTGTACATTGGAGCAGCGATGAAGACTTTGTGCCGTCGTCTTGGTGTTAATGTACCGGGACCTTGATGCAGTTCTAGGACCTGGGTGCGGCACCAAACACAACCGGGAGAATTCAATACCCCAAGATTAAAGCCATTAAATAGACTAGAAGTGACTTGAGATGCCATTGTGTAATGCCTAAGACTATGTTCACACAGGGCGGATTTGCCGTGTTTTCCCGTGTTAGCATAAATGCAGTGAAACGCAATTCTGGAAACACATTCCAGTAAAAGCTATGGCTTTTTGGCGTCTTTTTGTAGACACTGTTTCACTGCAAAGCGCGTCTGCAAAAAGAATGACCATGTTTATAATTTGCGCCTTTTCCGGCGCACTTTTCCCATAGGTCACATTACAAAATAGGCTCGGAAAAGCGTGCCGGAAAAAGCACAGCGAGTGAATGAAGTCACTTTTTTTGCGCAAAAAAAAGCGCTACTGCACAAATACGCTGCAAATACGCCGTGTGTGAACGTAGCCTTAATGTGCAGTCTCTTAAAACTGCAGTGTCTAGAGGAAATCCATGTGTGACCGCACAAAATTATTGCAAAGAGTGAGGCAGATGAGACGGCGAGTAGACAGTGATGAGACAGCGAGGAGATGGCGAGTAGAAGGCAAGGAGACGATGATGAGACGGCAAAGAGACGGCGAGGAGAAGGCGAGGAGACGGTGAGGAGGTGGATAAGACGAGGAGGAGACGGCGAGGAGACAGATGAGACGAGAAGGAGACAGTGAGGAGACAGAGAGGAGACAGATGAGACGAGGAGGGAACAGTGAGGAGACAGCGAGGAAACGGATAAGACGAGGAGGAGACAGCGAGGAGAAGACTAGGAGAAGGAAAAGAGACAGAGAGGAGACAGTGAGGAGATGGTGAGGAGACAGCGAGGAGACGGATGAGACAAGGAGGTAATGGTGAGGAGACAGTGAGGAGAAGGCGAGGAGACAGTGAGGAGAAGGCGAGGAGACAGTGAGGAGAAGGCGAGGAGACAGCGAGGAGAAGGCAAGGAGAAGGTGAGGAGAAGGCGAGGAGACAGCAAGGAGAAGGCGAGGAGACAGTGAGGAGAAGGCGAGGAGACAGTGAGGAGAAGGCGAGGAGACAGCGAGGAGAAGGCGAGGAGACAGCGAGGAGACAGCGAGGAGACGGCAAGGAGAAGGCTAGGAGACAGCGAGGAGAAGGCGAGGAGACGGCAAGGAGACAGCGAGGAGACGGCGAGGAGACAGCGAGGAGAAGGCGAGGAGAAGGCGAGGGGACAGCGAGGAGAAGGCGAGGAGACAGCAAGGAGAAGGCGAGAAGGCGAGGAGATAGCGAGGAGACAGCGAGGAGACAGCGAGGAGACGGCAAGGAGAAGGCGAGGAGACAGCGAGGAGAAGGCGAGAAGGCGAGGAGATAGCGAGGAGACAGCGAGGAGACAGCGAGGAGACAGCGAGGAGACGGCAAGGAGAAGGCGAGGAGACAGCGAGGAGAAGGCGAGGAGAAGGCGAGGAGACAGCGAGGAGAAGGCGAGAAGGCGAGGAGATAGCGAGGAGAAGGCGAGGAGAAGGCGAGGAGACAGCGAGGAGAAGGCGAGAAGGCGAGGAGATAGCGAGGAGACAGCGAGGAGAAGGCGAGGAGACGGCAAGGAGACAGCGAGGAGACGGCGAGGAGACAGCGAGGAGAAGGCGAGGAGAAGGCAAGGAGACAGCGAGGAGAAGGCGAGGAGACAGCGAGGAGAAGGCGAGAAGGCGAGGAGATAGCGAGGAGACAGCGAGGAGACAGCGAGGAGACGGCAAGGAGAAGGCGAGGAGACAGCGAGGAGAAGGCGAGAAGGCGAGGAGATAGCGAGGAGACAGCGAGGAGACAGCGAGGAGACGGCAAGGAGAAGGCGAGGAGACAGCGAGGAGAAGGCGAGGAGACAGCGAGGAGAAGGCGAGAAGGCGAGGAGATAGCGAGGAGACAGCGAGGAGACAGCGAGGAGAAGGCGAGGAGACAGCGAGGAGAAGGCGAGGAGAAGGCGAGGAGACAGCGAGGAGACAGCGAGGAGAAGGCGAGGAGAAGGCGAGGAGAAGGCGAGGAGAAGGCGAGGAGACAGCGAGGAGAAGGCGAGGAGACAGCGAGGAGAAGGCGAGGAGAAGGCGAGGAGAAGGCGAGGAGAAGGCGAGGAGACAGCAAGGAGAAGGTGAGGAGAAGGCGAGGAGAAGGCTAGGAGAAGGCGAGGAGACAGCGAGGAGACAGCAAGGAGACAGCGAGGAAGCGAGGAGAGCGAGGAGAAGGCGAGGAGAAGGCGAGGAGAAGGCGAGGAGAAGGCGAGGAGACAGCGAGGAGAAGGCGAGGAGAAGGCGAGGAGACAGCGAGGAAAGGCGAGGAGAAGGCGAGGAGACAGCGAGGAGAAGGCGAGGAGTCAGTGAAGAGACGGTGAGGAGACAGAGTGGAGATGGTGATGAGACAGTGATGAGATGGCGAGGAGACAGAAAGGAAATGGCGCGGAGACAGGAGAAGGCGAGGAGACAGTGAAGAGACAGAGAGGAGATGGCAATGAGACATGATGAGAAGACAGTGAGGAGGCAGTGATGAGACAGAGAGGAGAATGAGAGGAGATGGTGATGAGACGCTGATAAGATGGCGATGAGACGGCGAGGAGACAGCAACAAGGCGGTGAGGAGATATACATGATACAGGGAGGAGATGAGTAGATGCCAATGTAACGGTGAGGAGACACCAATGAGACGGCAAAGAGACGCCGATGAGATGGTGAGGACACACTGATGAGACAGCGAGGAGACTGCAAGGAGATGCCAATGAGATGGCGATGCAACACCAATTAACACGGCGATGAGGCGCCAATGAGACGGCGATGAGATGGCGAGGAGTTGGCAAGGAGATGCCAAAGAGATGGTGAGGAGACACTGATGAATGGAGATAAGATCCAATGAGACTTCGGCCTAAGTGCAATCAATCTGCAGATCCAGTGGAGGAGATCCACCCATCTACATGAAAACATAACTGCAACAGTGCAGCACTGCAGATCCTTCCCGGGGAGACGACTGGTCATGACGTGACGTTCACAAAAAAAAGAAAAATATCAAGCGGTTAATTGAAAGCGGTGTGACTTTGTTAATGTGCGGTGACCTTAATGCAGTAGCGGTAGGTTAGGGAAAGCAATGATCTTATTTTAAGATGCAGTAAGAGAAAATTGATTGGTTAAGCCCTTAATGCATTTGCAGAGCTGATGTGCGCAGGGACTGTGTGTTCATGCTCTGTGGATAATTAAATGGAAGCTGCAGCCTGTTAGCGCCGCACCGGCCGCATTAGGTCCCCGCTATCTCGGTGCCGGATCGCCACATCTAGATCCTTTCTTGTGTCTTGGCTCATTCTTCCTATCTTCTTACCGGAGGGGCGATGCACTAAGTGAGAGCGGCGCTGGAATTACTTAATAACTGATTTGAATATTTCACCCGCTTGGGGATATGCATTAAAGGAGATGCGCCTCGTTAGCAAGTAACGTGCGCGGCATTGCTTGGGAGCGCGCCTGTGTGAAGCGTGCTGGGATCTTCATTAAGGCTTTTATGTTGAGATTTTGCGATTTTTGACCCTTTTCTAGCTCTTCTGTGGTTGATATTAATATGTGCGGGACGCACTTTACCTCCGAGTCTGGTTAATCATGAGAACAGGTAAAGGGCTCTGCCTGGTAAAGATACAGATTTATATTACCCTTTGGAGGATTTAGAGTTAAAGGGGTTTTAATATCACATCAATTCTCTGGTCATCTTAGGACGGGTTCACATTGGCCTTTTTTTGTATACAGAACAATACGGTTTTTACCATTAAACCAGTGAAACCGTACCGGAAGTATACCAAATCCATTTGCCGGTTCCAGTATGATCCGGGATACAGTTTCATCCAGCTGTATCTGGTACCATCTGGTATTGTCCAAATCCATTGCCTGTTTTGGTCAGTAATGAACACCTGAGTGCACGGACCCCGTACAGGGACGTCCCTGAGAAGTCTGTGATTAAAGCTTTATACTCACCGGTCCCGCCACTGCCGTCACTTCCGGGTCCGCTTGCACTGTCTGCTGAACAGCCAATCACTGACACCCAGTCCCTTTGATAGCTCTGTCATGGGCTGTTGTCCCCACCCTTTGCGTCTGTGATTGGTTGCTCCACAGGCGGGCACGGACAACAGCCAATCACAGACGCTGTCACAGAGAAAGGGCGTCTGTGATTGGCGTTCAGCAGAGAGTGCAGAGCGGACCCAGAAGTGACTGCAGCGGTGAGACAGGTGAGATAAAGCTTTAATCACAGACTTCTCAGTGGAGTCCCTGTGCAGGGTCCGTGCCCGAACATGCAGGTATTCAGTGTGGACCCTGAACTTTACATGTGTTACATTACCACGCGTGCTCAGCAGACATGCAGGAATGATCTGCTAAAATCGGATTCGGCACCCATTGACACACATAATAAATCATGCCACAGTATGCCGGATCTGGTCGTAAGATTTTTTTACCAAGCCCCAAAAACGCTAGAAATTGCATTTTTTGGGCTCGGTAAAAGAAGTTTTGGCTGGATCAGAATGCAAAAAACAGTGCAGAGGAGTGCCAGAGAGCCGGAGTGCCGGAGTGTTGGAGTGCCGGAGTGCCAGAGTGCGGGAGTGCCGGAGTGCCAGAGTGCTGGAGTGTTGGAGTGCCCGAATGTGCTGGAGTGTTGGAGTGCTGGAGCGCCGGAGTGTTGGGGTGCCAGAGTGTTGGAGTGCCGGAGTGTTGGAGTGCTGGAGTGCTGGAGCGCTGGAATGCCAGAGTGCTGGAGTGCTGGAGTGTTGGAGTGCCAGAGTGTTGGGGTGCCAGAGTGTTGGAGTGCCGGAGTGTTGGAGTGCTGGAGTGCTGTAGCGCTGGAATGCCAGAGTGCTGGAGTGCTGGAGTGTTGGAGTGCCAGAGTGTTGGAGTGCCAGAGTGCCGGAGTGCCGGAGTGCCAGAGTGCCGGAGAGCCCACTGAAAATCAATGGGCACAAATCGGATCTGGTTTGCATTCCGTTTTTTTTTAAAGTGATGAATTTCTGCCGGTTGCTAGTGAATGCCTGTGTGAAGGCGCCTCCAATGGCCGATATAGGAAGAAACAACAGTTATGCAGGACGCTGAGTATGAAAATGAGAAAAAAATATGTTTCTAAATACAGGACAAGGCTTGTTACATAATTAAAATATAGAATAAAACTAAATGGTCTATATGAAGTGGAAGAAGTCACAATACAGGATTATTTTACTATTTTACTAAGGCATAAACAAAAAATACCCTTCCCTTCAAAAGTTTGGGGTTGTTTAGAAATCTCCTTATTTTTGATAGAAAAGCACATTTATTATCAATGAAGCGAACATTAAATGACTCAGAAATACACTCTATACATTGTTAATGTGGTAAATGACTAGTCTAGCTGCAAACATCTGGTTTTTAATGCAATATCTACATACAGGAGTATGGTAGGTGTATAGAGGCCCATTTCCAACAACCACCACTCCAGTGTTTTAATGGTACATTGTGTTTGCTGTGTAAGAAGGCTAATGGATGTTTAGAAAACCCTAGAAAACCCTTGCACAAGTATGTTAGCACAGCTGAAAACGGTTTGGCTGATTAGAGAAGCTATAAAACTGACCTTCCTTTGAGCTAGTTGAGAATCTGGAGCGTTACATCTGTTTGTTGTATGAAACTCTCAAAATGGCCAGAAAAAGAGAACTTTCATCTGAAACGCGACAGTCTGTTCTTGTTCTTAGAAATGAAGGCTATTCCATGCGAGAGATTGCCAAGAAACTGAAGATTCCCTGCAATGGTGTGTCCTACTCCCTTCAGAGGAGAGCACAAACAGGCTCTAACCAGGGTAGAAAGAGAAGTGGGAGCCCGGCTGCACAACTGAGCAACAAGACAAGTACATTAGAGTCTCTAGTGTGGGAAATCGACTCCTCACAGCTCCTCATCTGGCGGCTTCATTAAATAGTACCCGCAAAACGCCAGTATCACCATCTACAGTGAAGAGGAGACTGGACTACAGGGCAGAGGGGAAAAGAAAAACCCATACCTGAGACTGGCTAATGAAAGGAAAAGATTAGTATGGGAGAAGAGCACAGACATTGGACAGGGGAAGATGGGAGCAAAGTGTTATGGACAGACGAATCAAAGTTTGAGGTGTTTGAATCGCACAGAAGAACATTTGTGAGACAAAGAACAACTGAAAAGATGCTGGAAGAGGCCTGACGCCATCTGTCAAGCATGGTGGAGGCCTGACACCATCTGTCAAGCATGGTGGAGGCCTGACGCCATCTGTCAAGCATGGTGGAGGCCTGACGCCATCTGTCAAGCATGGTGGAGGCCTGACGCCATCTGTCAAGCATGGTGGAGGCCTGACGCCATCTGTCAAGCATGATGGAGGCCTGACGCCATCTGTCAAGCATGGTGGAGGCCTGACGCCATCTGTCAAGCATGATGGAGGCCTGACGCCATCTGTCAAGCATGGTGGAGGCCTGACGCCATCTGTCAAGCATGATGGAGGCCTGACGCCATCTGTCAAGCATGGTGGAGGCCTGACGCCATCTGTCAAGCATGGTGGAGGCCTGACGCCATCTGTCAAGCATGATGGAGGCCTGACGCCATCTGTCAAGCATGGTGGAGGTCTGACGTCATCTGTCAAGCATGATGGAGGTCATGTGATGGGCTGGGGTGGCTTTGGTGCTGGTAAAGTGAGAGATTTGTACAAGGTAAAGGATTTTGAATAAGGAAGGCTATCACTCCATGCGGACAGCGCTTGATTGGAGCCAATTTCATCCTACAACAGGACAATGACCCAAAGCAAAGCAAAGCACCCCTCCAAATCATGTATGAACTATTTAGGGAAGAAGCAGCAGCTGGTATTCTATGTGTAATAGAGCGGCAGCGCAGTCACCAGATCTCAGCCTCATCGAGCTGTCGTGGGAGCAGCTTGACCGTATGGGACGCAAAAAGTGCCCATCACCAATCCAACTTGTGGGACATGGGCGGAAATGTCTCCAGATTACCCAAGCAAATTAACAACTAGAATGCCAAAGGTCTGCAAAGCTGGAATTGCTGTAAAGCAACCCCAGTTAGCCCAACTCCCTTCATTACGTCCCCTTTATTATTGTAACCTGGGTAATGGCAAGATAGTAAATAATCTGCATGGAAAAAGCTATGCACCCATACACATATATAGCAACTCTAAAGCTATGCAATACCAATAAATCAACATAAAATGCCAAAGAAATACTATAAACACAGATAACATCTGTAAATGTGTATATATATATACACACAGCCAAGTGGCTTTAATGCAACACTACAGTCTGTTAGCTACAACTCATCATGAAACCAGTGACTCGGGTGCTGTAACCCTCCACCCCGACGCACGTTTCGTAGTTTACTTGCATTTATTGCAGTGACGGACTACTGATTTTTCTAGAGCCGATATGTTACTTTCATAGGCCTTGTTCACACTCACCTGCGTTTTTGGCATTCTCTGTGTTTTTCTGCAGTTTTTCAAAAACGCAGGTGCGTTAACGCAGGGTGCATTTAAGTGTAGATGCGTTTTTCAGCTCCAAATGCGTTTTTTCCTCCAGTCCAAAAAACGCTGCATGCATCGTTTTTTGGGTGCTGGAAAAAAACACAGGGGTTGTTTCCAAAAACGCATGCGTTTTTTTAACATGGAGTCCTATGGGAAACACATGCGTTTTTAAATGGCACATTTAGGCACCCTGCGTTAACGCTAGCGTTTTTGCATGCGTTTTTGTCCAAAAAAGTGTCAAATCCTTTCAGACACACAAGGGACACTTTTTGGCACTTTTAGAAAAACGCAGGTGTTTTTTTTCCCTGCTAATAAAAACGCAAATTGAGTGTGAACAAGGCCATAGACCTCTAATGTTTGTATAGTATGTAATGGAGTGCTGGCTATTTTTTTCTATGGTACCAGGGAACAAGAGTCCGCTCACTGATCAGCATCACATTTCATGCCGTTCACCTTAAAATAAAGTGTTGGTGATCTGTAAATCTGGCTATGATTTTGAATAGAACCCTCCAATCAGTGGCGTAGCTACCGGCATAGCAGCCGTAGCGGTCGCTTTGGGGCCCGGCGCTTGTGGGGGGCCCGGACCCAGCGCCGCTACGCAGCCGCTGCTATACCGGCAGCTGCGCCTGCGATACAGATACAGGGGCGGACTGGCCCGGCGGGCCCCGACACTTTGGGGCCACGCCCACTAAGTCCCGCCCCCATACCCCCCTGGGTGCTGTAGGGGGGGCCCGGACGGAAAGGGGGGCCCATTGGTCCCCTGAGCGCCACATGTCATACAAGGGGGGCTTAGGGGGCCCCTGACCGCTGCCCCCACACGCTATCCTCGGGGCCCCCTGACCGCTGCCTCCATTACTGCTGCCGCGCCTGCGTCCCCCCGCCCGCTCTCCATTACCGGCTGGCAGTCTCGCTGATCTGCCTGTCATGTGAGCTGTAGTCGGCGCCGCTCTATTTCCTGTATCGCCGGCTACAGCGTCACACTACATGACAGGCTGTGGCTGCGATCAGCGGCGCGACTGCCTGCTGCAGGTAATGGAGAGCGGGGGGGCCTGTATATACCACACCACCAGGGGCTCTGTATATACCACACCACCAGGGGCTCTGTATACTACCACCAGGGGCCTGTATACTACCACCAGGGGCCTGTATATACCTCCACCAGGGGCTCTGTATACTACCACCAGGGGCCTGTATACTACCACCAGGGGCCTGTATATACCTCCACCAGGGGCTCTGTATACTACCACCAGGGGCCTGTATATACCTCCACCAGGGGCTCTGTATACTACCACCAGGGGCCTGTATATACCACACCACCAGGGGCTCTGTATACTACCACCAGGGGCCTGTATATACCTCCACCAGGGGCTCTGTATACTACCACCAGGGGCCTGTATATACCTCCACCAGGGGCTCTGTATACTACCACCAGGGGCCTGTATATACCTCCACCAGGGGCTCTGTATACTACCACCAGGGGCCTGTATATACCACACCACCAGGGGCTCTGTATACTACCACCAGGGGCCTGTATATACCTCCACCAGGGGCTCTGTATACTACCACCAGGGGCCTGTATATACCACACCACCAGGGGCTCTGTATACTACCACCAGGGGCCTGTATATACCTCCACCAGGGGCTCTGTATACTACCACCAGGGCCTGTATATACCTCCACCAGGGGCTCTGTATACTACCACCAGGGGCCTGTATATACCTCCACCAGGGCTCTGTATACTACCACCAGGGGCCTGTATATACCTCCACCAGGGGCTCTGTATACTACCACCAGGGGCCTGTATATACCTCCACCAGGGGCTCTGTATACTACCACCAGGGGCCTGTATATACCTCCACCAGGGGCTCTGTATACTACCACCAGGGGCCTGTATATACCTCCACCAGGGGCTCTGTATACTACCACCAGGGGCCTGTATATACCACACCACCATGGGCTCTGTATACTACCACCAGGGGCCTGTATATACCACCACCAGGGGCTCTGTATACTACCACCAGGGGCCTGTATATACCACCACCAGGGGCTCTGTATACTACCACCAGGGGCCTGTATATACCTCCACCAGGGGCTCTGTATACTACCACCAGGGGCCTGTATATACCACACCACCAGGGGCTCTGTATACTACCACCATGGGCTCTGTATACTACCACCAGGGGCCTGTATATACCACACCCAGGGGCTCTGTATACTACCACCAGGGGCTCTGTATACTACCACCAGGGGCCTGTATATACCACCACCAGTGGCCTGTATATACCACCACCAGGGGCCTGTAAATACCACCACCAGGGGCCCTGTATACCACCACTGGGGCCTGTATATACCACCACTGGGGAGGCTGCTGTAATACTGCTGGGGCCTGTATATACCACTGAGGAGGCTGCTGTATACCACTGGGGCTGCTGTAATACTGCTGGGGCCTGTATATACCACTGGAGAGGCTGCGGTATACCACTGGGGCTGCTGTATATACTGCTGGGGCCTGTAAGGGGGTGCGTCTTGAAGGGGCGTGTCATTTGGGGGGCGTGTCTTGGAGGGGGGTGTCATTGGGGGCATGTCTTGGAGGGGGCCCCGTTCAAAAGTTTGCTATGGGGCCCTGCCAGTTCTAGTTACGCCCCTGCCTCCAATGTATCTCTAGAGTTACGCTATTGACGTTCTCATGCTCGGGTTCTCTACTCTACACATCAATGTTCCCTGACTCCAGTCCTCCAGGAGGTCATGGAGATTGAAGCCTGGAGTTCACGCCTGGAAACTATACATGGCACATGGGAGCAATAGTGGCTTTATATGTTGTTTCTGTCTGAATTGTGATATTTGTCTCAGGTAACAATGTAACAATACCCTTGTGTTCTCTATTAATAACGTAGACTTCACCCATCAACCATGGCGCATATTCTAAGCGGTGACCAGAAAAATGCCCACAAAGAAAGTTTCCCACAGAACTGGGGCTAGAGGTAAGGGTTAGGGTTAGGTGTTAGTGGTTAGCGTTAGGGGTTGGGGGTTAGGTTTAGTGGTTGGGGGTTAGGGGTTATGGTTAGGTGTTAGCAGTTAGGGTTATTTCTAGGGTTAGGGGTGAGGGTTAGAGGTTAGGGTTAGGTGTTAGTTCTAGGGGTTAGGGATTAGGTGTTAGGAGTTAGGGGTTATTGGTTAGGAGTTAGGGGTTAACGGTTAGGGTTAGGAGTTAGGGATTAGTGGTTAGAGTTAGGGTTAGGTGTTAGGTTGGGGCGTTACGGCTAGTGATTAGAGGTTAGGGTTAGGTGTTAGTGGTTAGGGTTAGGAGTTGGGGGTTAGGTTTAGTGGTTGGGGAATAGGTGTTAGGGGTTATGGTTAGGTGTTAGGGGTGAGGGTTAGGGGTTATGGTTAGGTGTTAGGTCTAGGGGTTAGGGATTAGGTGTTAGAGTTAAGATTAGTGGTTAGGGGTTAGGGTTAGGTGTTTGAGTTATGGGTTATGGTTAGGGGTAAGAGGTTAGAGGTTAGGGGTTAGAGGTTAGGGCTAGGTGTTAGGGTTACGGGTTATGGTTAGAGGTTAGGGGTAAGGGTTAGGTGTTAGGGTTACGGGTTATGGTTAGAGGTTAGGGGTAAGGGTTGCTTGTGGGCATTTTTCCTTGTGAGCATTTTTCATGGAACCAGTCTAAGTGTTCTGGTGTTTCAGCCATATCTGTAGCCTCAGTTCAGGTTGGTGGTTGTTATTCACGGCTCCTCTTTTCTACATACCAACATATGTTCAAAACTTAGATGTAAAAGTTGTAAATCGTATGGGGACCATATTTTTTTCTGGTGTGATTAACAACAATAACACTTTGTACAAGTGATGTATTTTATGCAAAATCTGAACTCAGATATGAGCAGTCCTCTATATATAACTGGGCGGAATATTGGTAGAGGTGGTGTTCTTCAGTGGGATGGCCAAAAGGACTAAGGACATGTCTAAATTTCTGGTCCGTGGGATTACTCCTACCAGACATTAAAGTGGACCCATCACCTGATTCATGCTGCCCAGCTGCAATCCGGGCCTAACTGAATGATTAGAGACCGGTATGTTTCTCTATGAGACGCTCAGAGAAAATATACTTTAGAGATCCGGTTGGGGACCATATTCAGTGTCTAGAATATGTTAAATATAATGTCATCCCTATCATCTGTATCATATCTGGTCTGAGATTATAGACCTCCGATTCAAATCATAGAGAGGACAGCTGGCCCGACACGTGGTCCAGCGTCACCAGCTTCAAAGGGGAAAACTGGCACCTCCAACAGATAGCTGGGATAGGTTATTATCTATCAGTATTAACCCTTGCTGGGAGCCCAAGCATCACAGAAACTCTTCAGACAGACAGGAGACATCATTCCATGAGGAGTTATGGAATTACTGTATATCTGAGCCCCACACTGATTGTATTACAGGGACCATGTGGACAGGCCATACATGCACCTGAGCTTTGATTCTTCCTAGCACCCCGGGGTAGGGAGATACATAGAACGGCTAATAGAAGCCAGGTAGTGAGATCGTGTTTGATTTCCAAGTGTAACAGGGGTCCGGCCGGATCTAATGGCACCAGAACCGCGTCTCTTTGACTTTCCATTGAGAAATTATGAACCATCATACTCTCCTCCCTCCTGTCGAAATCACACCTCACCACCAGCACCCATGACCCGCTCCCATCCCACCTCATTCCCAACCACACCTCCATTTTCATCCCAGCCCTCACCCACCTCTTTAACCTATCACTCACCACTGGCAGCTTCCCCTCGGCCTTCAAACACGCCCTAATCACGCCCATCCTAAAAAAACCCTCACTTGACCCTACCTCTGTTGCCAACTATCGCCCCATATCTCTTCTCCCATTCGCCTCTAAGCTACTTGAACAGCATGTCCACTCCGAGCTGTCCTCTCACCTCTCCTCGTGCTCCCACTTCGACCGCCTACAGTCCGGCTTCCGACCCCTCCACTCCACCGAAACAGCCCTGACCAAAGTCACCAACGACCTACTGACCGCCAAGAACAAACACCACTACTCCATCCTGCTACTCCTTGACCTGTCTGCCGCCTTCGACACTGTTGACCACTCCCTTCTACTACAGATCCTGGAATCTCTTGGCATCACCCACCTTGCCCTCTCCTGGATCTCCTCATACCTAGCGAACCGGACCTTCAGCGTCTCCCACTCCCACACATCCTCCTCGCCCTTTCTGTCGGAGTCCCCCAAGGTTCGGTCCTGGGACCCCTACTTTTCTCCATATACACCCTCGGCCTAGGGCAACTCATCGAGTCCCACGGCCTCCAGTACCACCTCTACGCCGACGACACCCAAATCTACCTGTCCGGCCCTGACATCACCTCCCTACTCTCCAAAATCTGAGATGTAACTGTTTAGAATGTTTTGTAACACAAAGTTTCAGCACAGAATCTTCTCCTCCGTGATTGAAGGACAAACGTTTATCATAACACAAATATGTAATTGTTGAACTTTTGGGCATAAAATGACCCTTAAAATCTTGGAAATTGTTTATTCAAACCCGACTCTCAATCCTATACGATGTCATTGGGGTTGGGGATCCGCGTTCTGTGTGTGGCAGAATATCGGGTTCTATACTTTAACCCTTCGGGGGGAGCAGCCGCTCTTCTATCTCTATGGGTTGGTGCACGTGTTCCTTTTTCTATCCCTTTTTACACAAATTCCCTGTGAAGACGGGATCTTGTGCTCGGAGGACAGATCCGGAGACCGATCTGTGGGATCCCATCATCGCCATCTCATGAGGTCGAGTGATAGGGGGCAATGTATGATGACTGGGAGGGTCCTGACGTTGTCCTGTATTATATACGTCCCACCCGCTCTGATACGTTCCAGACTCCCTCCATTGTGGTCAATAATCCGTATATCGGTCAATCTAGGGGAAGGTCGAGTCCTGTTCATCTCTACAATTCACCACTAAAAGGCTCCAGCCTGTGGGACACTCTACCATTATCAAGAATGAAAGACTAATGAAATGGAAATGTTCCCTCACTCAAATGGACACATTGTTACTTTCCATACACAGGAGCGGCTCAATGAATGAGAAGATCAAAGAGTGACTTTATATCAGTAATTCAATCCATAAAGTGACCACATCTATTATATAGAGTCATTACACATAGAGGGATCTATCTCTTGTGTTTATTTTCTGTTAATGTTGATGATTAATGAAAACCCAAAGGTCATTATTATCTCAGAAAATTAAAGTAGAGAGGATGAAGGGTCTGAGAGATAAAATATGACCTAAATATGTATCAGTGGCTTCACCTTGTGTAGTTGTGAGAGTCACAACCACTATAAAAGCAGATCACGGCTGCTGCAGTCCCCAGCGTGGTGCCTATAGAGGAGTGAGGATGAAGGGTTAAACACCGCGCTGCCGTATTCCACCAGACATCAAAGGGTGAATATAATATTGATTTATTAGTTCTGACCTCTTCCTCAGGACAAATCAATATCATATTGTCATGTGTCAGGGCTAATAAATCAATATTATATTCACCCTTTGATGTCTGGTGGAATACGGCAGCGCAGTGTTTAACCCTTCATTCTCCCTACTTTAATTTTCTGAGATAATAATTACCTTTGGGTTTTCATTAATCATCAACATTAACATAAATAAACACATGACATAGATCCCTCTGTGTGTAATGACTCTATATAATATATGGGTTTCCCTTTATGGATTGAATTACTGATATAAAGTCACTTTTTGATGATCTTCTCATTCATCCAGATGAATTACACAAAAACAACTAGCGGGAGATCAATCATTCTGTTTGCGCCAACAGCTGGGAACTAATTGTGATATTTCATTATTGTAAATGTCCAAACAAAATTACCAAAATTTTGCAGCAATTTTTTACACCCAAAATTCAAAATTGATAAGAAAAGGAGCAAGAAGGATGACATATTTATCATTTCATTTTTATATAACAGTTGTGAATTCTAGACATGTTATGGCTGTCTGGGGTCTCATGCCCACACTGCGGATTTGGGGGGGGGGAAATTCTGCGGATCTGGGGCGGAACATTTTTCCTCTAATTGCATCAAAAACGGTGCTGAAATAAATCTACAGCATTAATTCTTGCTGCGTTTCTGCCGTGTTCTTTCACCCAAGAATGCATGAAAAATGCACTGAAAATGCATCAAAAACATCCAGGAGATGCAGATTTGGTACACAAATAAATCTGCAGCATGTCAACTCTTTCATCATTTTTGCTGCAGTCCCCCCCCCTCCCCCGCCCCTGGAATGCATGAAACATACATGAGAAAAATGCATGCAAAAAAACACTGTAAAAACACGTAAAGCTCACACTGAAAATGTATCATTCAGTGTTTGGTTCTTTTCTTCTGCCAGGAGATGCAGATTAGGTGCAGAGATTTCTACCATCAAATACTCAGTGTGCACACAGAGCCTTAAAGGGAACCTGTCAGATCAAAAATCCATATGTAACATATAATTTTCTAATTCCTACCTCTAAGCTCTCTCTATTCATGTATTTCTATTATTTATACTTCCCTTCTATCCTGTGTACGTTTCAAAATAAAAGATTCATTTCATCTGTCAATCACAGTGAGCTCTCTGCTGCGCACTCCCCAAGGAATGAATTTTCATGTATCACAGCCCTGCCCTCCTGTGATCTGTCTGTTGTGTGACTCATTGCAAAGGAGAAAGGAGGGGGAGGAGGTGTGTGCTCTTAGCTGCAGCTCTTCATTTCGTTGTGTGTATCTGAGGCATGTGTGTAGTCTGTGCTGTCTGAGATATTTCTATGGGATTATATGAACATTTGATCATTTGCTCATCAGATACACACATTGCATGTATGCAGGAAACCAACCTTCATATAATAGAAATCTCTTATAGACAGCACACAGTGCAGGACAAAACACTTTCCCCCTCCAGAGGACAAAGGGGAAGGACAGAACACAGCTTGGATGGGTGTGAATAATTAAATAACACTTATACAGCCGAACTAATCGTCTGTGAATATAATGCAGAGGACTAATGCAGCAGCTGCCTGCAGGGTGTGAAAATACTTATAGCAAGAGAACTAGAGTACAGTAATGATATTTACATATTCTGAAAGGGCTGCTTAGGAACTATTCAAGGGAAATATTAGCATACAGTGCTAACCACCGAGCCACCATATACATGCTAACCACGAGCCACCATACAGTGCTAACCACTGAGCCACCATATACAGTGCTAACCACTGAGCCACCATATACAGTGCTAACCACTGAGCCACCATATACAGTGCTAACCACTGAGCCACCATATACGTGCTAACCACTGAGCCACCATACAGTGCTAACCACTGAGCCACTATACAGTGCTAACCACTGAGCCACCATACAGTGCTAACCACTGAGCACCATATAAGTGCTAACCACTGAGCCACCATACAGTGCTAACCACTGAGCCACATATACAGTGCTACCCATGAGCCCCATATACAGTGCTACCACTGAGCCACCTATACAGTGCTAACACTGAGCCACATACAGTGCTAACCACTGAGCCACCATATACATGCTAACCACTGAGCCACTATACAGTGCTAACCACTGAGCCACATTACAGTGCTAACCACTGAGCCACCATACAGTGCTACCACTGAGCCACCATATACAGTGCTAACCACTGAGCCACCTATACAGTGCTAACCACTGAGCCACCATTACAGTGCTACCACTGAGCCCCATATACAGTGCTAACCACTGAGCCACCAATACAGTGCTAACCATGAGCCACATACAGTGCTAACCATGAGCCACCATATACAGTGCTACCACTGAGCACCTACAGTGCTAACACTGAGCCACCATACAGTGCTAACCACTGAGCCACATAACAGTGCTAACCACTGAGCCACCTATACAGTGCTAACCACTGAGCCACATATACAGTGCTAACCACTGAGCCACATATACAGTGCTAACCACTGAGCCACCATATACGTGTAACCACTGAGCCACCATATACAGTCATTACGTGCTAACCACTGGCCACCATCACAGCTATGAACATGAGCCACCATATACATTGCTAACGACACTGATGAGCCACCATATACAGTGCTAACCACTGAGCCACCATATACAGTGCTAACACTGAGCCACCATATACAGTGCTAACCACTGAGCCACCTATACAGCGCTAACCACTGAGCCACCATATACAGTGCCAACCACTGAGCCACCGTATACAGTGCTAACCACTGAGCCACCGTATACAGTGCTAACCACTGAGCCACCATATACAGTGCTAACCACTGAGCCACCATATACAGTGCTAACCACTGAGCCACCATATGCAGTGCTAACCACTGAGCCACTGTATACAGTGCTAACCACTGAGCCACCATACAGTGCTAACCACTGAGCCACCGTATAGAGTGCTAACCACTGAGCCACCATACAGTGCTAACCACTGAGCCACCATATACAGTGCTAACCACTGAGCCACCATATACAGTGCTAACCACTGAGCCACCGTATACAGTGCTAACCACTGAGCCACCATACAGTGCTAACCACTGAGCCACCATATACAGTGCTAACCACTGAGCCAGCATATACAGTGCTAACCACTGAGCCACCATACAGTGCGAACCACTGAGCCACCATACAGTGCTAACCACTGAGCCACCATATACAGTGCTAACCACTGAGCCACCGTATACAGTGCTAACCACTGAGCCACCATACAGTGCTAACCACTGAGCCACCATATACAGTGCTAACCACTGAGCCACCATATACAGTGCTAACCACTGAGCCACCATACAGTGCTAACCACTGAGCCACCATATACAGTGCTAACCACTGAGCCACCGTACAGTGCTAACCACTGAGCCACCATTACAGTGCGAACCACTGAGCCGCCATATACAGTGCTAACCACTGAGCCACCATATACAGTGCTAACCACTGAGCCACCATATACAGTGCTAACCACTGAGCCACCATATACAGTGCTAACCACTGAGCCACCATTACAGTGCTAACCACTGAGCCACCATATACAGTGCTAACCACTGAGCCACCATATACAGTGCTATAACCACTGAGCCACCGTATACAGTGCTAACCACTGAGCCACCGTATACAGTGCTAACCACTGAGCCACCATATACAGTGCTAACCACTGAGCCACCATACAGTGCTAACCACTGAGCCACCGTATACAGTGCTAACCACTGAGCCACCATATACAGTGCTAACCACTGAGCCACCATACAGTGCTAACCACTGAGCCACCATATACAGTGCTAACCACTGAGCCACCATATACAGTGCTAACCACTGAGCCACCGTATACAGTGCTAACCACTGAGCCACCATATACAGTGCTAACCACTGAGCCACCGTTACAGTGCTAACCACTGAGCCACCATACAGTGCGAACCACTGAGCCGCCATATACAGTGCTAACCACTGAGCCACCATATATAGTGCTAACCACTGAGCCACCATATACAGTGCTAACCACTGAGCCACCATATACAGTGCTAACCACTGAGCCACCATTACAGTGCTAACCACTGAGCCACCATATACAGTGCTAACCACTGAGCCACCATATACAGTGCTAACCACTGAGCCACCATACAGTGCTAACCACTGAGCCACCATATACAGTGCTAACCACTGAGCCACCATATACAGTGCTAACCACTTAGCCACCATACAGTGCTAACCACTGAGCCACCATATACAGTGCTAACCACTGAGCCACCGTATACAGTGCTAACCACTGAGCCACCGTATACAGTGCTAACCACTGAGCCACCGTATACAGTGATAACCACTGAGCCACCATATACAGTGCTAACCACTGAGCCACCATATACAGTGCTAACCACTGAGCCACCATATACAGTGCTAACCACTGAGCCACCATATACAGTGCTAACCACTGAGCCACCATATACAGTGCTAACCACTGAGCCACCATATACAGTGCTAACCACTGAGCCACCATACAGTGCTAACCACTGAGCCACCATATACAGTGCGAACCACTGAACCACCATATACAGTGCTAACCACTGATCCACCATATACAGTGCTAACCACTGAGCCACCGTATACAGTGCTGACCACTGAGCCACCATATACAGTGCTAACCACTGAGCCACCATATACAGTGCTAACCACTGAGCCACCGTATACAGTGCTAACCACTGAGCCACCATATACAGTGCTAACCACTGAGCCACCATATACAGTGCTAACCACTGAGCCACCGTATACAGTGCTAACCACTGAGCCACCATAGAGTGCTAACCACTGAGCCACCGTATACAGTGCTAACCACTGAGCCACCATACAGTGCTAACCACTGAGCCACCATATACAGTGCTAACCACTGACCACCGTTACAGCGCTAACCACTGAGCCACCATATACAGAGCTAACCACTGAGCCACCATATACAGAGCTAACCACTGAGCCACCATATACAGTGCTAACCACTGACCACCATACAGTGCTAACCACTGAGCCACCATATACAGTGCTAACCACTGAGCCACCATACAATGCTAACCACTGAGCCACCATACAGTGCTAACCACTGAGCCACCATATACAGTGCTAACCACTGAGCCACCGTATACACAGTGTTAACCACTGAGCCACCATATACAGTGCTAACCACTGAGCCACCATATACAGTGCTAACCACTGAGCCACAATATACAGTGCTAACCACTGAGCCACCATATACAGTGCTAACCCCTGATCCACCATATACAGTGCTAACCACTGAGCCACCATACAGTGCTAACCACTGAGCCACCATATACAGTGCTAACCACTGAGCCACCGTATACAGTGCTAACCACTGAGCCACCATATACAGTGCTAACCACTGAGCCACCGTATACAGTGCTAATCACTGAGCCACCGTATTACAGTGCTAACCACTGAGCCGCCTATATTCCTTCAAATTCAAAATTGCATGTCTTAGTATTTTGCAGTGCAGATGTCTTATTGTTGCAGCTTTTCTCTATCATTGGTAAATGCACTTCGATGTGTAAATAAAACCTATTATGAGGATTTTTTAATACACAGTGAAGAATTGACAACTTGTACAAGGAAGAAAGAAGAAATGGAGTTCAATGTAAATCAAGCAGGTAGTCGGGTGCACTGAACTGTTTGGCCACACCGAGGGTCCTCCGAGCACCTACCCTTAGGTTGAACAGTCATTTTGGGGTGACAGACTAATGGGAAATGACAAGGGGTTGTCCAAAATGTGTTTAGTTTTTTATGCTTACTAATGTGTGTGATACAAAGTAGTTCACATTATTTGTGTCTTTAGTTCTCTTCTTTTCTGTATTCAGTGGATGCAATTAAAATAAAAACACCGGGGGCTACTTTGTGGTTGAATATTTGAATTAGAAAAAACAGAAACTAAATATAACGTAATGTTTATTCATAGAGTCACACAACAATACTGAGCGCACCGGAGTCACCGGACGGCCGGGTGTTGGGCGATCTGACTGTATCTTGTAATTCGAATGGTGGCAATGACTTACTGACTTCACCCCTATTTCTGAAATAATGGGGATAGGAGTAAATGTAATACATCATCTCTGGAGAAGCCCAAAGCTTACATTACAGTGGCAAAAATGTGGGCACCGCTGGTCAAGATCACAAAAAGGAAAATGGGCTGATGCAAAAGTTTGTGCACCCTTGGAGATTTGTGTTTCAGATAAGTTTGACCAAGGTTCCAGACCTTCATTAGCCTTTCAGGGTTATGTCTTGTTCACTATCAGGTAATACAAATTTCACAGCTTTATAAATACGTCCTCTAACCTTGTGCCAAAAATCAGCCGCCATGAGTTCTTCTAAGAGCTGCCGAGCACTCTGAAAATGAAAATGGTGGAGGCCCACAAAGCAAGAGAAGACTATAAGAAGATAGCACAGTGTTTTCAAGTTGCCCTTTTCTCAGTACGAAATGTAATTAAGAAATGGCAGGTACCAGGAACAGTGGAGGTCAAGATAAGGTCTGGAAGACCAAGCAAAATTTCAGTGAGAGTTGCTGGTAGGATTGCTAGAGAGGCAAATCAGAACCCACTTGACTACAAAAGACCTTCGGGAAGATTCACCAGACTCTGGAGTTGTGGTACATTGTTCTACTGTTCAGAGACGCCTACACAAATATGGCCTTCATGGAAGAGCAATGAGAAGAAAACCTCTCCTGCAGCTTCACCATAAACCTCAGCATCAGAAGTATGCAAAAGAACATCTAAACAAGCCTGATGCACTTTGGAAACAAGTCCTGTGGGCTAATGAGGTTAGAATAGAAATCTGACCATAAAGATGTGTGGAGAAAAAAATGGCAGATAATTTCAGGAAAAGAACATCTCACCAACCATTAAGCATGGATGAATCATACTTAGGGGTTGCAACCAATGACACAGGGAACATTTCACAGGTAGAGGGAAGAATGGAGTCAATGAAATTTCCACAAATTCTGGGTGTAAATATAACATCATCTGTAAAGAAGCTGCAGTTGAAAAGAGGATGGATCCTTTAAATGGATAATGATCCTAAACACATGTCAAAATTCACAATAGACAACCTCAAAAGGTGCAATCTGAATGCTTTACAATGGCCTCATAGTTATCTGATCTAAAACATTAACGAAAATCTGTGGCGACACCTCAAAAGAACAGAGCATGACAAGACAGGAACCTCACGAAACTGGAAGGGAGCCAGGAATCTCAGAGAACTGGAAGACAAGCCAGGAATCTCACAGAACTGAAAGATGAGTCATGAATCTCACAGAACTCGAAGAAAACGGAATCTCCAGATGGAACGGAATCTCACAGAACTGGAAGACGATTCAATGAACGCGGAATCTCACAGAACTGGCAGACTAGCCAGGGATCTCACAAACTGGAATACGAGACTGTAATCTCATAGAACTGGAAAACAAGCCAGGAATCTCACAGAACTGAAAGACGAGCCAGGGATCTCACAGAACTGAAAGACGAGCCAGGAATCTCACAGAACTGGAAGACGAGCCAGGATCTCACAGAACTGAAGACGAGCCAGGAATCTCACAGAACTGGAAGACGAGCCAGGAATCTCACAGAACTGGAAGATGAGACTAATCTCACAGAACTGGAAGACGAGCCAGGAATCTCACAGAACTGGAAGATGAGACTAATCTCACAGAACTGGAAGATCGAGCCAGGAATCTCACAGAACTGGAGGACGAGCCAGGAATCTCACAGAACTGGAAGATGAGCCAGGAATCTCACAGAACTGGAAGGTGAGCCAGGAATCTCACACAACTGGAATACAAGACTGTAATCTCATAGAACTGGAAAACGAGCCAGGAATCTCACAGAACTGGAAGACAAGCCAGGTATCTCGGAGAACTGGAAGATGAGCCAAGAATCTCACAGAACTGGAAGATGAGACTAATCTCACAGAACTGGAAGACGAGCCAGGAATCTCACAGAACTGGAAGATGAGCCAGGAATCTCACAGATCTGGAAGATGAGCCAGGAATCTCACAGAACTGGAAGATGAGCCGGGAATCTCACAGAACTGGAAGACGAGCCAGGAATCTCACAGAACTGGAAGATGAGACTAATCTCACAGAACTGGAAGACGAGCCAGGAATCTCACAGAACTGGAAGACGAGACTAATCTCACAGTACTGGAAGATGAGCCAGGAATCTCACAGAACTGGAAGATGAGCCAGGAATCTCACAGAACTGGAAGACGAGCCAGGAATCTCACAGAACTGGAAGATGAGACTAATCTCACAGAACTGGAAGACGAGCCAGGAATCTCACAGAACTGGAAGATGAGCCAGGAATCTCACAGAACTGGAAGATGAGCCAGGAATCTCACAGAACTGGAAGATGAGCCAGGAATCTCACAGAACTGGAAGATGAGCCAGGAATCTCACAGAACTGGAAGATGAGCCGGGAATCTCACAGAACTGGAAGACGAGCCAGGAATCTCACAGAACTGGAAGATGAGACTAATCTCACAGAACTGGAAGACGAGCCAGGAATCTCACAGAACTGGAAAACGAGACTAATCTCACAGAACTGGAAGATGAGCCAGGAATCTCACAGAACTGGAAGATGAGCCAGGAATCTCACAGAACTGGAAGATGAGTCAGGAATCTCACAGAACTGCAAGACAAGCCAGGAATCTCACAGAACTGGAAGATGAGACTAATCTCACAGAACTGGAAGACGAGCCAGGAATCTCACAGAACTGGAAGATGAGCCAGGAATCTCACAGAACTGGAAGATGAGCCAGGAATCTCACAGAACTGGAAGATGAGCCAGGAATCTCACAGAACTGGAAGATGAGCCAGGAATCTCAGAGAACTGGAAGATGAGCCGGGAATCTCACAGAACTGGAAGACGAGCCAGGAATCTCACAGAACTGGAAGATGAGACTAATCTCACAGAACTGGAAGACGAGCCAGGAATCTCACAGAACTGGAAGATGAGCCAGGAATCTCACAGAACTGGAAGATGAGCCAGGAATCTCACAGAACTGGAGGATGAGACTAATCTCACAGAACTGGAAGATGAGCCAGCAATCTCACAGAACTGGAAGATGAGCCAGGAATCTCAGAACTGGAAACCTTTTCCAAAAAAGAGTGGATGAAAATCCTTCAAACTAGAACTGAAAGACTTTTGACTGCTACAACAAGCGTCTACAAGCTGTGATACCTGCAGAAGGAGGTACTAACCATGTAGGGTGCCCAAACTTTCCTTCTTTTTAAGTTTTAAACTATAAAAGATTGAAAATATTATTTTTTTTGTCTAAAATACAAGACAAATGTGTCGTGTGTAACTTTATGTCTTTTAGAGATCATTTCATCCTCAACTTGCTAAACTATTCACAATAACAGTGATTCTGAGCAGGGGTGCCTAGACTTTTGCATGGCGCTGTATACTGCAGAATACACAGCATAGATTCTTCATTTTCAGGGCACTCTATTGTCTGACCTCGCTTTGTGCATTTTTTTTGGATCTCTGTAATTTACAATATACGTTTCAACAAAAGAAAGGTGTCATAAAGCGACGCCGGTGACTTCACATACATCTCTGAGGTTACACTGTCTCGTAAATCGTCGCTCTGCTCTTTCTGGATAGAAGCCTGTATTAATCATTTGATTTTATATGAAAGATCTGGGTTGCACTCAAAAAAATCCCCGGCCTGGTACAAGTTGTAATCCATGGCTGAATAATTTTAAAGGATTAGAAAAAAAAACATTACTTAATATCTCAATTTATGGAGGACAATATTGTGGAAACGCTTCTCTCTTTTTTTTGGCCTGGTGTAGAGCTGTGCATGTTAAAGGGGACCTGTCATTCAGTGATATTAAACCACTACAATGTGTTATAAAGGATACAATGTGCTATAAAGGATACAATGTGTTATAAAGGATACAATGTGTTATAAAGGATACAATGTGTTATAAATGATACAATGTGTTATAAAGGATACAATGTGTTCTAAAGGATACAATGTGTTCTAAAGGATACAATGTGTTATAAAGGATACAATGTGTTATAAATGATACAATGTGTTATAAAGGATACAATGTGTTATAAATGATACAATGTGTTATAAATGATACAATGTGTTATAAAGGATACAATGTGTTCTAAAGGATACAATGTGTTCTAAAGGATACAATGTGTTATAAAGGATACAATGTGTTATAAATGATACAATGTGTTATAAAGGATACAATGTGTTATAAATGATACAATGTGTTATAAATGATACAATGTGTTATAAAGGATACAATGTGTTATAAAGGATACAATGTGTTATAAATGATACAATGTGTTATAAAGGATACAATGTGTTATAAATGATACAATGTGTTATAAAGGATACAATGTGTTATAAAGGATACAATGTGTTATAAAGGATACAATGTGTTATAAAGGATACAATGTGTTATAAAGGATACAATGTGTTATAAAGGATACAATGTGTTATAAAGGATACAATGTGTTATAAAGGATACAATGTGTTATAAATGATACAATGTGTTATAAAGGATACAATGTGTTATAAAGGATACAATGTGTTATAAATGATACAATGTGTTATAAAGGATACAATGTGTTATAAAGATACAATGTGTTATAAAGGATACAATGTGTTATAAAGGATACAATGTGTTATAAAGGATACAATGTGTTATAAAGGATACAATGTGTTATAAATGATACAATGTGTTATAAAGGATACAATGTGTTATAAAGGATACAATGTGTTATAAAGGATACAATGTGTTATAAAGGATACAATGTGTTATAAAGGATACAATGTGTTATAAATGATACAATGTGTTATAAAGGATACAATGTGTTATAAAGGATACAATGTGTTATAAAGGATACAATGTGTTATAAAGATACAATGTGTTATAAAGGATACAATGTGTTATAAATGATACAATGTGTTATAAAGGATACAATGTGTTATAAATGATACAATGTGTTATAAAGATACAATGTGTTATAAAGGATACAATGTGTTATAAAGGATACAATGTGTTATAAAGGATACAATGTGTTATAAAGGATACAATGTGTTATAAAGGATACAATGTGTTATAAAGATACAATGTGTTATAAATGATACAATGTGTTATAAATGATACAATGTGTTATAAAGGATACAATGTGTTATAAAGTGATACAATGTGTTATAAAGATACAATGTGTTATAAAGATACAATGTGTTATAAATGATACAATGTGTTATAAAGGATACAATGTGTTATAAATGATACAATG
Organism: Allobates femoralis; assembly: GCA_033576535.1. Taxonomy (NCBI): domain Eukaryota; kingdom Metazoa; phylum Chordata; class Amphibia; order Anura; family Aromobatidae; genus Allobates; species Allobates femoralis. Next base: position 108,463,002 of record JARQOC010000007.1, on the reverse strand, counting down.
TGTTATAAAGATACAATGTGTTATAAATGATACAATGTGTTATAAAGGATACAATGTGTTATAAAGGATACAATGTGTTATAAAGGATACAATGTGTTATAAATGATACAATGTGTTATAAAGGATACAATGTGTTTAAAATACAATGTGTTATAAGATACAATGTGCATCACTAACGAGGTTCTCTAAAATCAAAGTTCCACTTATTTATCTTAAATAAAAAACTTTATATACTGAGGTGACTGCAAACACATTCCTGGCTTCAGTCATAGGGGAGGAGCTTTTGCTTACTGTCACACCCCCTGCATTGTAATTGACATCACCACAGGTCCCTCACCACTTCTCCCATACTGAGCTCCGTCATTACAGTCACATAGTCATAATACCAACACAGCTCCTTTAGCATTTCTCTCATGCCGAGATCCGTCCATTACGGTCATATGGTCGTGACATCACCACAGGTCCTTCACAACTTCTCCCATGCTGAGCTCCACCAATTATGGTCACATAGTCGTGACATCACCACAACACTTTGGTATTTCTCACATGCCGAGCTCTGCCCTTAGGGTTACATGTCATGATATCACACAGGTCCTTCACAACTTCTCCATGCACGCTCACCCTATTAGGTCACATGGTCATGACATCACCACAGGTCCTTCATCACCACTTCTCCACTGCTGAGTCTCCACATATTCGTCAATGTTGTGACATGACCAAAGGACCTTCAGATTTCTCACATGCCGAGCTCTGCCCCTTACAGTTACATGGTCATGATATCACCACAGCTCCTTCACAACCTTCTCCCTTGTTGAGCTCCACCATTATGGTCACATAGTCATGACATACACCACAGCTCCTTCAGCACTTTCTCCATGCTAAGCTCCACCTATTATGGTACACATGGTCTATGACATAACCACAAGTCTTCAAACCACTTTTCCAATGCTAAGCTCCATTATTACAGTCACATGGTTGTGAATCACCACAGGTCCTTGATAATGTGACTATAATGGTGAAGCTCAGCATAGTATGAAGTTGCAAAGAACCTGTGGTGATGTCACACCATGTGATCATAATGGGCATAGCCTCAGCATAGCAGACTTGTGAAGGACTATGGGATTCATAACCATGTGACTGTAATGGATGGAGCTCAGCATAGATGTAGAAGTTGTAAAGGACCTATGGTGATGTCACAAATATGTGACTGTAGTGGACATAGCTCAGCATGGAGAATTGCTGAAGGACCTGTGGAGATGTCACAACCATGTGACTGTAATGGTAAGCTCAGCATAGTGAAAGTTGTGAAGGACCTGTGGTGATAAAAGATAAAAAATGAGGTATTCTATGTGATCGGGGGATATTTATAGGCAAAAAAAGAAAGACTGCAACATTGAAGTATCCAACATTCCAAGCTATTTTATTATATTAACGTCCTTAGGATTAGTCAATGTTTGTAAAACATGAACCTACTGTCACTCTTTTTCTGTATTGAGACGTCATTTTAATTGTGTTTCTTTCCTTTGGCAGTTCAGGAGTTAATGTCAGTTTCTGTTGCTAGCAATGCTCCTTGTTCTCTTCCCAGGTGTGGCTACTTTGTGATCACTCCCATCTCCTTTATATGGTCATATGACCCAGCATTCCTTACAGGTGATTAAACTCCATTCCTCACCTAGCTACCTGAGGTGAAGGTACTATTTTGGACAAGCTGACTGCTGTCAAGCCGTCTTCTGCCTTAGAGAATGGCAGCTTTTGTGAAGTTAGTTTTGTTGTTTCCCTGTCTGTCTCCCCTTCTCCTCTTGCTTGTTATTGGTGCAGCAGTTGGGACTAGTGCTCCTGTCGGACACCGCCCTATTTAGGGTTAACATCAGGGCCTGCTCGGCGACGGGGTAAAAGAACCTGTATAGGGACGATAGGCAGATCAGGGTACAGCTGCATGTGAGTGCAGGAGGTCACCTCTCTCCTGTTTCCAATGAGCAGGGCCCTCTGCTGTATCTGTTCCCTTGTCTGTTGAGTTAGTGCGCCGGACACCGTTTGTCTGAGTGCCACTGTCACGCACTGTGCCCACACGCTCCCTAGTCCACACCGTAACACCTACACAATAAAGGGAATGTTTCATTAACATTTTTTTAAATAAATTTAAATCAGATACTGATAAATATTCTTTATAGTTTTTGTTTTACGACTTTCTATTTTATTTTCTGTATGTAATTAAGGGGGTGAACAGCACTGAGGATAAACACTTTACAGCCTCCATAAGGAACAATAGTCCAGCGATGACTTCATTGATTCCTACAGGGGAGGGTTGTGGGAATATTTTGTGGTCTGCGCAGAGGTCATTGTGCAGGGAGGTCGGGAGATGTGAGCCGTGATCATCACCTATTGTGAATGATGGATTTTATGTCATCAATATATCTGTTACATTTCATTGTAATTATGACTGTCATAAGAATTAAATCATCTCTCGAAGGTGATCTCTACAGATTGTATTTAAAGGGGTTGTCCCTTTTCAGAAAATCTTTTCCCCTCCAGGTGCAGATTGTATTAAAAAAAAGCAATTTACCCCCCATTTCTAGGTCTCTTGCACTGCTCCCAGTGTGGGGTACTGGCTGTGACGCTCCTTAGGTGGCCGTACTGTCTACACAAACAGAGTTACTGAGATCACTGATTGGCTCGATGTGATGACAGCTAATAGCGGACACCAAGAGCAGCGCCGGAGAGTCAGCGCTGGACCTGGGGACAGTGAGGAAAGTGTGGTTTGTTTTAGGCTGAAGTCACACAGTCATATGACTAACGGACTGGCTGGCAGCTCTCTTGACCTGAGCATGACTGCTTCATGTATTTCTATGCAGCAGACACGCTTGGATCAGGAGAGCCGGTCTGGAAAGTGCAATGTCATCCATGCAGGTAAAAGACAACCCACCGCTCTGGTGCAAAAGCATCACACATCCAACATAGAAAGGAATGAAGCTCCACTCACCAGTAAGTTTTCTTCTATCATTAATGAGGCCATGCGGGTGTACAAGGAGGATGTAGACTATGTAGTAGGACGACGGCCGTTTCACACTCTGGGTCCACATTGAAGCACACCTGAGTGTGAAACAGCCGTTGTCCTGTAACGTAGCCTGCATCCTCCTGTACACCCGCATGGCGCCCTTTTAACAATAGAACCCTTACCGGTGAGTGCAGCTTCATTCATTCCATGTTGGATGATTGACATATTCATTCCTTGCCGTATGACCTGCTCTCGGTATTGGAGACCGCTATAAATCCCGGTAAGTGTGCGCTGTGGGTTTCTTGTTGTCTTGTGCATTTTTTCAGCATTAGTTAGTCTTTGCGCATTCTGTTGTGTTTGCAGGATTTACATGACTGATCGCCCATTATAAGCCTTCATGCGTGTCCATGTTACATTGTTCCACTGGCACAACACACTGATTTATTAAGGCTGTTTAGAAGCAGCTCATCTAATTAATGTACACATATACATCGCTATTGATTGGCCAGCTATGATACATAGAGGAGTTACAGGCTGCATTGTATTTCTCGTATTGTATCCAACATTTCAGGGTGCAGATATAGCTGCTACCCAATTAGTAATGGCACCGGGTGATGTACCATCTGTAGAGAACAACCATTTGGCTTGTGAATTGTTCAACCTTGCCCTCTTATAACTACATGTCTGTGTCTGTTGAGTAACCTCCAAGTGTAACGCCTTCATTGGACAAATGATTGTATGTAACCTCCAAGCGTAAGGCCTTAATGGGACAAATGATTGCACGTAACCTCCAAGTGTAAGGCCTTAATGGGACAAATGATTATATGTAACCTCCAAGTGTAAGGCCTTAATGGGACAAATGATTGCACGTAACCTCCAAGTGTAAGGCCTTAATGGGACAAATGATTGCACGTAACCTCCAAGTGTAAGGCCTTAATGGGACAAATGATTGAATGTAACCTCCAAGTGTAAGGCCTTAATGGACAAACGATGGTATGTAACCTTCAAGTGTAAGGCCTTAATGGACAAATGATCATATGTAACCTCCAAGTGTAAGACCTTAATGGACAAATGATTGAATGTAACCTCCAAGTGTAAGGCCTTAATGGACAAATGATGGTATGTAACCTTCAAGTGTAAGGCCTTAATGGACAAATGATCATATGTAACCTCCAAGTGTAAGGCCTTAATGGGACAAATGATTATATGTAACCGCCAAGTGTAAGGCCTTAATGGACATATGATTGTATGTAACCTCCAAGTGTAAGGACTTAATGGGACAAATGATTGTATGTAACCGCCAAGTGTAAGGCCTTAATGGGACAAATGATTGTATGTAACCTCCAAGTGTAAAGCCTTAATGGGACAAATGATTATATGTAACCTCCAAGTGTAAGGCCTTAATGGGACAAATGATTGTATGTAACCTCCAAGTGTAAGGCCTTAATGGGACAAATGATTATATGTAACCTCCAAGTGTAAGGCCTTAATGGACAAATGATCATATGTAACCTCCAAGTGTAAGACCTTAATGGGACAAATGATTATATGTAACCTCCAAGTGTAAGGCCTTAATGGGACAAATGATTGAATGTAACCTCCAAGTAAGGCCTTAATGGGACAAATGATTATATGTAACCCCAAGTGTAAGGCCTTGAATGGGACAAATGATTGAATGTAGCCTCCAAGTGTAAGGCCTTAATGGACAAATGATTGAATGTAACCTCCAAGTTTAAGGCCTTAATGGGACAAATGATTATGTGTAACCCCAAGTGTAAGGCCTTGATGGGACAATGATTGAATGTAACCTCCAAGTGTAAGGCCTTAATGGGACAAATGATTATATGTAACCTCCAAGTGTAAGGCCTTAATGGGACAAATGATTGTATGTAACCTCCAAGTGTAAGGCCTTAATGGACAAATGATTATATGTAACCTCCAAGTGTAAGGCCTTAATGGACAAATGATCATATGTAACCTCCAAGTGTAAGACCTTAATAGGACAAATGATTATATGTAACCCCAAGTGTAAGGCCTTAATGGACAAATGATTAATGTAACCTCAAGTGTAATGTCTTCATGGAGAAATATTTGTTTAATCTCCAGGTGTAAAGTCTTCATGGGACAAATGATGGTATGTAACTCCAAGTGAAGGCTTTCATGGGACAAATGATTGTATGTAACTGCTGACTGTAAGGCTTTCCTGGGAATGTAATGGTTTGTGATGTAATCTTCAAGTGTAAAACCTTCATGGAACAAATTATTGTATGTAACCTCCTAGTGTAAGGTCTTAAATGGACAAATAACTGTATGTAACCTCCAAGTGTTAAGCCTTCATGGGACAAATGATTGTATGTAACCCCCAAGTGTAAGCCTTCATAAGACAATTGACTCTATGTACCCTCCTAGTGTAAAGCCTTCATGTGATAAGTCATTGTATGTAACCTCCTTGTGTAGGGTCTTTATGGGCTTATCCGCCTGCACCTGGGCTGCTCTACATAATGGGGTCTGACTGCACCCTGGATTACCATGACAGCCGGGCGTCCCCCTGTAACATCTTCAATATTTCTATATGCTGCCATATGATTATATAGCGTAAGTGATCAATAAATTACAGATTTAAATCCCCTTTGGTAACTAAACACTAAATGTTTTATATAAAAACAAATAAAAAATATAAGAATTTGCATCAACCAATTTCTCCCCCATTAAAGGGAAGCTGTTGTGCCCTTTTTTGTTATTAAATTGCCCCAATATTATTTAGATCATTACTTTTAAATCGTTGTATTTATCCAAAAAAAAGCACTTTGGATACTCACATACTTTCATTAGTTGCTGCCCCAGTCATACAGGCATATTGATGGTTAACAGACCTGTCAATCAACTGAAAACATGCTGAAATTCATCTAATGCTGTAGGACCTGTGGTAATGTCACGACCATGTGAATATAATGGGTGGAGCTAACTCTACATTGTCCTTTATGCAGTGCCTGCTTAGCTCCGCCCATTAGTCATATGGCCGTGACATCACACAGGCCCTTCTAGAGAGCATTAGATACATTTCTGCTAGTCTGCAGTTGATTGACAGGTCGGCTAACTGCCCGGATGACTTGTAAATGTATTCATTGGCTACCTGCCCAAACATTCATTTGGGTGGTTATCAGACATGTCAATTAGCTGCAGACATGCCGAAATTCATCTAATGCTGTAGGACCTGTGGAGTGTCAGGACCATGTCACTGTAATGGGCAGAGCTAAGCAGGTCTTGCATGATGGACAATGTAGACTCAGCTCTGCCCTTTATAGATACATGGTCGTGACATCACCACAGGTCCTATATCAGAAGATAAATTTTGGCATGTCTGCACTTCATTAGTGACATGTCTGCTACCTGCCCAGATGAATGTTTGGGCAGGTAGTGGATGAAAACATTTAACAGTCATCCATGCTTTTAGCCGACCTGTCAATCAACTGCAGACACGCCGAAATTCATCTAATGCTGCAGGACCTGTGGTGATGTCACGATTATGTGACTGTAATGGGTGGAGCTAATCAGGCCTTAGTATTTATTTCCATGGTCTTGACATCACCACAGGTCCTTCAGCAGAAGATGAATTGTGGCATGACACCACAGGTCCTTCAGCAGAAGATGAATTTTGGCATGTCTGCACTTCATTAGTGACATGTCTGCTACCTGCCCAGATGAATGTTTGGGCAGGTAGTGGATGAAAACATTTAACAGTCATCCATGCTGTTAGCCGACCTGTCAATCAACTGCAGACACGCCGAAATTCATCTAATGATGCAGGACCTGTGGTGATGTCACGATTATGTGACTGTAATGGGTGGAGCTAATCAGGCCTTAGTATTTATTTCCATGGTCGTGACGTCACCACAGGTCCTAAAGCAGTAGATGAACTTTGGAACATTGTTGCAGTTGATTAACATGTCCAGATACCTGTATGACTGTTTGGGCAGCAGCTAATGAAAATATCTAAATATATAAAATATAAAGAACTTTTTTTGGGATAAATACAACTATTTAAAAACAAATAAAAACAAGTTACTAATGCACAGTATATGTTCTAAATAACATTGGGGCATTTTTTTTTTTTTACAAATTCCAGAATTTAGTTTAACCTTTAAAATAGCGAAATAAAAATTGGAGAAGTTCGGTATTGGCAACCTAAAGAGAAGCCTCGGATTGGATCATCTGGACGCCGTTCAGCATCATGGAATCATCTGCAATCTGAGATTGACTCCAAAGCCAAACATCCCCCCACAGTGGAAGCGGTGATACATTAGTATCAGCCTGGCTCCTCACACTGGATTCCACAAACATTATTTTTTCCTCGCCGTTTGCCAAGTCTTAGACCTGCCAGGACGCCGCCATATTGGGGTTTCTGGCACAGTGTGAATGACGTCCTACTGTATAATGGGTCCCATCGCAGCTGCACGGAGGACGGCTACAGATACGGCTCAGGGGCGTAACAGACCGAAAATGATGAGATTCATTAATGCTCTTCAGTTATTATTTGTACAGTGAAAGATTAGATCATGTATTTCCTGCAACTTCTCCTTTATTTAAAGGGATTGGGTCACATTGTATCTGGAGCCCTACACTATCTATAGGCAGCGCAATATAGAGCTGGAGGAGCTTTCTAGATTTATTACAAAAACATTGCAATTATTTGTATCTTATTCATTTAAATCTCTGCCCTTTTTAAAATTAAAAGCCTAGTGGGCGGTCCTGTCAGTGAATAGTTATAGAGTAGTGAATAGTCACTACATAGGTCCGCCCATGGACGCCTAAGCAGAGAAATATCAGTGAAATCTGACTCTTTTCTACTCTTTTTAAGATTGTAAATGCAGTGGGTGTTCCTACTTAGTGATTCACAGCTATAGTTATAGAGAGAAGGCAGTCCTTCACTACATAGGTCCGCCCACTGGACTCCTAAGTAGGGGAAGATCAGTGAAATACAAGTTAATCTGAATTTTTCTCACTAGATGGCGCCCTTTTTTTAAGATTGGAAGTCCAGTGGGCGGTCCTGTTCAGTGAATAGTCATAGAGGGAAGGCGGTACTTTGCTACATAGCTCCACCCACTGGACTCCTACCAGAGAAATATCAGTAAAATACTTGTTAATCTAAATCTTTTTTACTAGATGCCACCCTTTTTAATATTGTAAGTCTAGTGGGCGGTCCTGGTTCAGTGAATAGTCACAGAGGGAAAGCGGTTCATACAATGTAGGTCCACCCACTGGACTCTTAAGCAGAGTAATATTAGTGAAATCTGCCTCTTTCCACTAGATGCCGCCCTTTTAAAGATTGGAAGTGCAGTGGGTGATCATATTTAGTGATTAACAGCTATAGTTATAGAGAGGAGGCGGTCCTTCACTACGTAGATGCCACCCCTGGACTCCTAATTAGTGAAAGATCAGTGAAATACAAGTTAATCTGAATTTTATTCACTAGATGGCGCCCTTTCTAAGATTGGAAGTGTAGTGGGCAGTCCTGTTCAGTGTATAGTCATAGAGGGAAAGTGGTCCATCACTATGTAGGTCCGCCCACAGGACTCCTAAGCAGAGACGTATCAGTGAAATACAATTTCATCTGAATCTTCTTCACTAGATGCTGCTCCTTTTAAGATTGAAAGTCCAGTGGGCGGTCCTGTTCAGTGAATAGTCATAGAGGGGAGGCAGTCACCACTATGTAGGCCCGCCCACATGACTCCTAAGCAGAAAAAGACCAGTGACATACAAGTCAATCTGAATCTATTTCACTAGATCCTGGCCACCATAATTAGTCCAGTGGGTGGTCCTGTTCAGTGAATAGTAATAGATTGATGGTGGTCCGTCACTACATAGATCCACTCACTGGACTCCTAAGCAGAGGAAGATTCATGAAATACAAGTCAATCTACATTTTTCTCACTAGATGTAGACCTTTCTAAGATTGGAAGTCCAGTGGGCGGTCCTGTTCAGTGAATAGTCATAGAGGGAAGGCGGTCCTTCTCTACATAGAGGCCACCCACTGGACTCCTAAGCAAAGGAAGACCAAGGAATTACAAGTTAATCTGAATCTTTTCACTAGATGCCTCCTTTTATAAGATTGGAAGTCCAGTGGGCGGTCCTGTTCAGTGAATAGTCATAGAGAGAAGGCGGTCCTTCACTACATAAGTCCGCCCACTGGACTCCTAAGTAGGGGAAGATCAGTGAAATACAAGTTAATCTGAATTTTTCTCACTAGATGGCGCCCTTTTTTTAAGATTGGAAGTCCAGTGGGCGGTCCTGTTCAGTGAATAGTCATAGAGGGAAGGCGGTACTTTGCTACATAGAGGCCACCCACTGGACTCCTAAACAAAGGAAGACCAAGGATTTACACCAGAAATGCATGAGTTACATCCTCCTGTTCTAAATGAATTTCTAATATATAGATTAATTTATTGGTAATTGTTGGAAATGATGGAAAACCCTTTTAGTCTTCAATGGGTCTCCATGAGTTCGGCTTCACCGGTAGGAATTGGCACCATCCATCAACTATCCGGTGTGTCCCGAACAATAATGGTCTTTCCCTAGAGGCCATTATACAGTTAAGCATATATAATCAAACACAATATATCCATCCCTCTCATCCCCAAGACCCTAACATACGACCAAAATCATCAACGGGAGTAACAAGTTCACCTCATCCAATCTCATTTACCAAAACTTGAAACCCCTCTTCCAGATTTTGCCTAAACTATTGATGACCCAGGAGGTCCCATCCAACTCTTCCATTTTATCGTACAACATAGAGGACACATTTCCAGTTGTTACGTCTAAACTCCAAACATACATAACACTGAAGCTCAAAATAAAGGAGATTAAAAAAAGGAGAAGTTTTTAATAAAATAAGATGAAAACTCAAATTTCAGCATATTATATAGGATAGTCCTCTTTCAGATTTTGCCTCTACAACAGTAAAGCAAATCAGACACATTTAAACTTGTAACATCTGCACTTTATAAATAAATAACACTAAAGTGCAAAATAGAGGAGATAAAAATGGAGAAGTTTTAAAAAAAATAAGATTAAAGCTCAAATTTCAACATATTACATAGAGAAAGCCCACTTCCAGATCTTGGCTCCACTATTGTAAAGCAAAGAAGACACATTTCCTTACGTCTGAAATCCAAGAATACATAAAACCAAACTACAGACTAAAGGAGATAAAAAAGGAGAAGTTTTCAATAAAATAAGATTAAAGCTCAAATTTCAACATATTACATAAAGAAAGCCCACTTCCAGATTTTGGCTCCACTATTGTAAAGCAAAGAAGACCACCACGTAACAGCAAAGTACAAAATAAAAGAGATTTTAAAAAGGAGAAGTTTTTAAGCAAAAGCGATGCACACTTAAATTTCAAGATATTATATAGGAAAGCCCTCTTCCAGATATTGGCTCCACTAGTGTAAAACAAATCAGTCAGATTTCCAGTTGTTACATAATAAGTAACAAAGTACTAAATAATGGAGATTAAAAAAAGGAGAAGTTTCCAATAAAATAAGATTAAAGCTCACATTTCAACATATTACATAAAGAAACCCACTTCCAGATTGTGGCTCCACTATTATAAAGCAAAGAAGACACAATTCCTTACATCTAAAATCCAAGAATACATAACACCAAACTACAAAACTAAAGGAGATAAAAAAAGATTAAAAAAAAGGAGAAGTTTTCAATAAAATAAGATTATAGCTCAAATTTCAACATATTATATAGAATAGTCGTCTTCCAGATTTTGCCTCTTGTATTGTAAAACAAACCAGACACATTTAAAATTGTTATTTGACAACTCCATTAATAAATTACACCAAGTTACAGCATAATCGGAGAAGTTTTAAGCAAAAAATATTAAAACTTCAATTTCAATATATTAAATAGGAAAGCCCTCTTCTAGATTTTAGCTTCACTATTGTAAAACAAATCAGGCACATTTCCAGTTGCTACGTGTGATTGTGAAGTCCATAAATAAATAACACTAATGTTCAAAATAATGGAGATAAAAATGGAGAAGTTTTTAATACAATAAGTACGGTATATAATGTATTTTATAGGCAAGCCTGCAATTTTGGCTCCACTATTGTAAAACAAATCACACATTTCCAATTGTTACATGTGAACTCCATGAATAATTAACTCCAAATCCCAAAATAAAGGAGATTAAAAAAGGAGAAGTTTTTAGGCAAAAAAGATGAAAACTTAAATTTCAACATATTATATAGGAAAGCCCTCTTCCAGATTTTGGCTTTACTATTGGAAAAATATCAGACACATTTTCAGTTGTTACATAATACATAACATGAAGTACAAAATAAAGGAGATTAAAAAAAGGAGAAGTTTTTAAGCGAAAAAAAATAAAAAAATTAATTTCATCATATTACTTAGGAAAGGTCTCTTCCTTAATTTGCCTCTACTACTATAAAACAAATCAGACAGATTTCCAGTTGTTACATAATAAGTAACACCAAATCAAAAATAAAGACGATTAATAAAAAGGAGAAGTTTTTAAGCAAAAAAAGATTGAAACCTACATTTCAAAATATTATATAGGAAAGGCCTCTAGTGTTGTAAAGCAAAGAGGGCCCATTTCCAGTTGTTACATAATACGTAACACCAAAGTACAAAATAAAAGAGATTAAAAAAAAGGAGAAGTTTATAAGCAAAAAAGATGCACACTTAAATTTCAACATATTATATAGGAAAGCCCTCTTCCAGATATTGGCTCCACTAGTGTAAAACAAATCATCCAGATTTCCAGTTGTTACATAATAAGTAACAAAATACAAAATAATGGAGATTAAAAAAGGAGAAGTTTTAAAGCAGAAAAGATTAAAACTTAAATTTCAACATATTGTATAGGAAAGCCCTCTACTGTTGTAAAACAAATCAGACACATTTTCAATTGTTACTTCTTAACTCCAAAAATACATAACACCAAAGCCCAAAATAAAGGAGACTTAAAAAAGGAGAAGTTTTTAAGACAAAAAACATTAAAACTTAAAGGTCAACATATTACGTAGGAAAGCCCTCTTGCAGAATTTGCTTCTGCTGTTGTCAAACACATCAGACACATTTTCAGTTGTTACATAATAAGTAACAACAAATTACAAAATAAAGGAGATTTAAAAAAGGAGAAGTTTTTAAGTGAAAAAAGATTAAAACTTGTATTTCAACATATTATATAGAAAAGGCCTCTAGTGTTGTAAAGCAAAGAGGACACATTTCCAGTTGTTACAAATAAGTAACAACAAATCACAAAATAAAGGAGATTAAGAAAAGGAGACGTTTTTAAGCAAAAAAGATGCACACTCAAATTTCACCATGTTACATAGGAAAGCCATCGTCCAGATTTTGGCTCCACTATTGTAAAACAAAGCAGATAGATTTCCAGTTGTTACATAATAAGTAACAAAGTACAAAATAATGGAGATTAAAAAAAGGAGAAGTTTTTAAGCAAAAAAGATGCACACTTAACATGGGATGCAACATGTTACATAGGAAAGCCATCTCCAGATTTTGGCTCCACTATTGTAAAACAAAGCAACAGATTTCCAGTTGTTACATAATAAGTAACAAAGTAAAAATAAAAGAAATTGAAAAAAGGAGAAGTTTTTAAGCAAAAAAAGATGAAAACTTACATTCAATGCATTACATAGGAAAGTCCTCTGGAAAAAAAATGCTGTATCTGCCCACATAATAATGATGAGTGGCCGTGCATGGGAGGTGGAAAATCACTAATTATTATTATCACTCTATGGAAATGATGCTTCTCTCCGGATAAAAACAATGACTAAAGGAATGCACGGTGTCTTGGTCTCCGTCCAAGTCGTAAAGAAGGTGGCAACTCTCCGTCACCAATGAACGTGGAAACGAAATCCGAGCTGGGTCATCGTGATACAATCATATGTTCACCACCAACACAGATGATCATACAGGAGGCGTCAATGGATACAAATCTGACACATAAAATACCCATAAATAATAACAAAGTCCAATATCAGGGACTGATACAATAATAAGACACAAGGTAGCAGATGCCTGGAAACATCATTATCATATGGAGAGATCCTAGAAAACACAAAGCAGCCTGGATGAGGATGACAGAATGGATACTACACTGCACACATGCTACATAGAACTGGCGAGGATACAATGTATCTGCAGATCCCCAACCAGGCACAAGATAAATGAACCATTTTTCCATCAGAACACACCCAAAAACCAACACATTCACGTGTTTTGCAGGATTGCAGCTGTCACATGGGTATTATTTTGCAAAAAAAAAAAACGCAGGTAGCGTTGCAATGCAAGATAATAGAATGTGCAATAAGGAATATCGAGATACAATAGAATGGGCAATAAGGAATCGTGATACAATAGAATGTGCAATAAGGAATCGTGATACAATAGAATGTGCAATAAGGAATCGTGATACAATAGAATGTGCAATAAGGAATCGTGATACAATAGAATGTGCAATAAGGAATCGTGATACAATAGAACATGCAATAAGGAATCGTGATACAATAGAATGTGCAATAAGGAATCGTGATACAATAGAATGTGCAATAAGGAATATCGTGATACAATAGAATGTGCCGTAAAGAATCGTGATACAATAGAATGTGCAATAAGGAATATCGTGATACAATAGAATGTGCAATAAGGAATCGTGATACAATAGAATGTGCAATGAGGAATATCGTGATACAATAGAATGTGCAATAAGGAATCGTGATACAATAGAATGTGCAATGAGGAATATCGTGATACAATAGAATGTGCAATAAGGAATCGTGATACAATAGAATGTGCAATGAGGAATATCGTGATACAATAGAATGTGCAATAAGGAATCGTGATACAATAGAATGTGCAATAAAGAATCGTGATACAATAGAATGTGCAATAAGGAATATCGTGATACAATAGAATGTGCAATAAGGAATTGTGATACAATAGAATGTGCAATAAGGAATCGTGATACAATAGAATGTGCAATAAGGAATCGTGATACAATAGAATGTGCAATAAGGAATCGTGATACAATAGAATGTGCAATAAAGAATCGTGATACAATAGAATGTGCCATAAAGAATCGTGATACAATAGAATGTGCCATAAAGAATCGTGATACAATAGAATGTGCAATAAAGAATCGTGATACAATAGAATGTGCAATGAGGAATTGTGATACAATAGAATGTCTGAATGTGCAATAAGGAATGATATCGAGATACAATAGAATGTGCAATAAGGAATGATATCGTGATACAGTGTAAATATTTATGCACCAAAGATGATAATAGAAGAAATGCAAATGCAAAATGCAGCACACAATGCAATGGATGGACGGCATGCAAGTATCCAGACAGATGCAGTTACCAGTGTCTCTGCATTATGGGTCCCTGGTCCTCCTCATCTCTCTGGCATTAGGGATCTGCTCATCCGCTTAGCAACCGGTGTCCCTGTCACTTTTCGTGCTCCTCTTGTCACTGACGCGTCCCCCTATACGGTGTCACCAGCAGAGCTGTGTCCCTTGCGGCGCCAGAGACAGGCACCCAGACAGAAATCTTTCCAGATCTCCCCAGCTGTCTTACTCCAACAGATAGGCACCCACACAGCAAGCGAGAGGGAGAGAAAGAAGGGAGGGGAGCGAGAAAAAAGGAGGAGGATGGAAAGAGGAAAGAATACAGAGGATGGATGGAGAGAGAGAGCGAGAGAGAGAGAAAGCTGAAATGCAAAATAGTGAATTATAGCAAATCACAAGAGCAAAAATCTATAGGTATAAAAAAAACTGCGAGATTGAGGTGTTCGACTGCGCAGAAGAGATGAGAGATGTCTAGCAAATAAAAGGCAGGAGCATGATGGATGATAGGCGAAGAGAGAGCAGAAAAATCAAAGCGGAGGGGACTGGAGCCTGCAAATCATGAACCGACTGAGCCACAGAGGAGATTATTGTGGGTCAAACCTGATTGAAAAGCCAGAGAGAAAGGAATCAGGATGAAGGGAGAGATTGTGTGAGTGCAAAGAGAGAGGCATGACACAGAAAGAAGGCATGAAAAGGAGGAAGAGACTGTGCAGGAGATGATGGAGGGAAAAGACCCTCTAAATGGGAGAAGCAGGAGGGTCTCTACCATCTCCGAGCATCCCCCGCACTGTATGGGAATCTAATGGTTAATAGTAAGACATGATATACTCCATCTCCAGGTATAATCAGATGCCCTCCGGCAGCCCCATTATCCCAGGATCCCCTGGAGAAGCCCCCACCGGATTTCACCAGGATTCATCCCCCCTCCCTTAAAGTAAAGGGAGATTTACTCCCCATCCTACATGTGGAATCTCCGTCCAATAGTCTGAATCACCTTCTACGTAATGAGAAGTGTCAGGGAGATTATGGCCTCCTCAACACGTCTCTATGACCGGAAGATCAATCAATCAAAATTAAACAAGAGGCGAATAAGAGAAAGAAACGGAGAATGAGTAAGTCAGGACTTAACCCTGGACCGGTAAGCCGGGTCCAGAGCCGGGACACCGATATATACCATGAAACACCCGACTAAACACAATGCCGTATTACCCCGAGCCACCGAGGAAAAGGACAACATGGGGCGATCCTCCAGAAGGAAAAGTCCAGAAAAGGGAAATCACACATCAGCTGAGTGACTGTCCAGTGATATCAATGTGCAAAAATGTCCAATCTCACATTTTTATGTAATTTGTAAGGAAATCTCATAAATCCTTTACCAGGAAAAGTAACTATTTTTATGATAAAAGGAAAACTCTTAATATGATGGACCAATTGGAAACCAATATGGTAATGGGGGGATTCGATATCTCACCTTGCAAATTCCCATAAATCTGTATTATGTAGCCTACGCATTCAGTGTGCCACTGTGTGATGACTCCATACTAAACTGTTTTACCTTCTAAAGTACAGGTCCCCAACCTATCTGACATTGAGAGTCACATCCAGCTCTGAGAGAGGGTCACGAGCCACATCCAGCTCTGAGAGAGGGTCAGGAGCCACATCCAGCTCTGAGAGAGGGTCAGGAGCCACATCCAGCTCTGAGAGAGGGTCATGAGCCACATCCAGCTCTGAGAGAGGGTCAGGAGCCACATCCAGCTCTGAGAAAGGGTCACGAGCCACATCCAGCTCTGAGAGAGGGTCACGAGCCACATCCAGCTCTGAGAGAGGGTCATGAGCCACATCCAGCTCTGAGAGAGGGTCACAAGCCACATCCAGCTCTGAGAGAGGGTCGTGAGCCACATCCAGCTCTGAGAGAGGGTCAGGAGCCACATCCAGCTCTGAGAGAGGGTCACAAGCCACATCCAGCTCTGAGAGAGGGTCAGGAGCCACATCCAGCTCTGAGAGAGAGTCATGAGCCACATCCAGCTCTGAGAGAGGGTCACAAGCCACATCCAGCTCTGAGAGAGGGTCAGGAGCCACATCCAGCTCAGAGAGAGGGTCAGGAGCCACATCCAGCTCTGAGAGAGGGACATGAACCATATCCAGCTCTGAGAGAGGGTCGTGAGCCACATTCAGCTCTGAGAGAGGGTCGTCAGCCACATTCAGCTCTGAGAGAGGGTCATGAGCCACATCGAGCTCTGAGAGAGGGTCACGAGCCACATCGAGCTCTGAGAGAGGGTCGTGAGCCACATTTAGCTCTGAGAGAGGGTCAGGAGCCACATCCAGCTCTGAGAGAGGGTCACAAGCCACATCCAGCTCTGAGAGAGGGTCGTGAGCCACATCCAGCTCTGAGAGAGGGTCAGGAGCCACATCCAGCTCTGAGAGAGGGTCATGAGCCACATCCAGCTCTGAGAGAGGGTCAGGAGCCACATTCAGCTCTGAGAGAGGGTCGCGAGCCACATCCAGCTCTGAGAGAGGGTCATGAGCCACATCCAGCTCTGAGAGAGGGTCAGGAGCCACATCCAGCTCTGAGAGAGGGTCACGAGCCACATCCAGCTCTGAGAGAGGGTCATAATCCACATCCAGCTCTGAGAGAGGGTCATAATCCACATCCAGCTCTGAGAGAGGGTCAGGAGCCACATCCAGATTTGAGAGAGGGTCAGGAGCCACATCCAGCTCTGAGAGAGGGTCAGGAGCCACATCCAGCTCTGAGAGAGGGTCGTGAGCCACATCCAGCTCTGAGAGAGGGTCAGGAGCCACATCCAGATTTGAGAGAGGGTCAGGAGCCACATCCAGCTCTGAGAGAGGGTCACGAGCCACATCCAGCTCTGAGAGAGGGTCACGAGCCACATTCAGCTCTGAGAGAGGGTCAGGAGCCACATCCAGCTCTGAGAGAGGGTCACGAGCCACATCCAGCTCTGAGAGAGGGTCAGGAACCACATCCAGCTCTGAGAGAGGGTCAGGAGCCACATCCAGCTCTGAGAGAGGGGCATGAGCCACATTCAGCTCTGAGAGAGGGTCATAATCCACATCCAGCTCTGAGAGAGGGTCATAATCCACATCCAGCTCTGAGAGAGGGTCATAATCCACATCCAGCTCTGAGAGAGGGTCAGGAGCCACATCCAGATTTGAGAGAGGGTCAGGAGCCACATCCAGCTCTGAGAGAGGGTCAGGAGCCACATCCAGCTCTGAGAGAGGGTCGTGAGCCACATCCAGCTCTGAGAGAGGGTCAGGAGCCACATCCAGCTCTGAGAGAGGGTCGTGAGCCACATCCAGCTCTGAGAGAGGGTTGTGAGCCACATCCAGCTCTGAGAGAGGGTCGTGAGCCACATCCAGCTCTGAGAGAGGGTTGTGAGCCACATCCAGCTCTGAGAGAGGGTCAGGAGCCACATCCAGATTTGAGAGTGGGTCGCAAGCTACATTGAGCTCTGAGGGAGGGTGAGGAGTTACATCCAGCTTTGAGAGAGGGTCGTGATTCACAACCAGCTCTGAGAGAGGGTTGCGCAGGGCTGCCACTAGGAATTTCAGGGCCCCACACTGGCAAAATTTTGGGGCCCCCCAGACTCTGCCCAGTCTCCTCCCCTGCTCCGCCTCCTCCTTGGCTCCACCTCCACCCAACACACAAAATATATATATATATAGTGTAAAATAAAAAAAGCAGGCAGCACTCCAACAACATTTGTGATGAAACAAATGTGGCTTTACTGATCCATCTGTGGCAACGTTTTGGTGGATTTCTCCACCATTCTCAAGCTGGAGAAATGGGGAGAAATCCACCAAAACGTTGCCACAGATGGATCAGTAAAGCCACATTTTTTCATCACAAATTTGGTTGGAGTGCTGCCTGCTTTTTTTATTTTACTGTTTATGAGGTTTGGACATCACCTTGTGAGTAGGTTTTTGCACCTGGTTTATTTTGATAGTGCTGCCAGATTTTTTTCTGTTTGTTATATATATATACATACACACACACACACAATCTAGACTGCTTTGGGCTGTATAGACAATAGAGACTGCTGCTGGCTGTACACACAATAGAGAATACACAATAGAGACTGCTGCTATCTGTACACACAATGGAGAATTCACAATAGAGACTGCTGCTGGCTGTATACACAATGGAGACTTCTGCTGGCCCTATACACAATAGAGACTGCTGTAGGCTGTACAATACAATAGAGAATACACAATAGAGACTGCTGCTGGCTGTACAGAATAGAGAATACACAATAGAGTCTACTGCTGGATATAAAACAAGAGAACACACAATAGAGACTGCTGGACGTATCCACAATGGAGACTGCTGTGGTCCGTATAACAAATGGAGACTGCTGTGAGCTGTATACAAAAGGAGACTGCTGCTAAACGTATAGGCAATGGAGACTGCTGCAGGCCATATACACGATGGAGATGGCTGCGGCCGGGCCATTTACACAATAGATGGCTGCGGGCTGTATGTACATTAAAGATTTCTGGTACTTTATCTGTATACACAGCAGTATACTCTATAAAAAGTCCACACTATATACATGCAGTTATACAGACACACTATATACAAGATGTAGTGTGGACCTGTATATAGAGTATAGTGCATGTGAGACAGATAGATAAAGAAAAAGATAGATAGATAAAAGATAGAATTAGATGATAGATAGATAGAAATAGATTGATAATAGATAGATAACTGATCGATGGTAGATCTGGATGTATGGATAATAGAGATAATAGATGATTGTTTAATTAACCTCTCTGGAAGTGAATGTGATGTCAGCTATAAATCCTGGCTGTATGTGCCCAATCTGACCCCTGACCGGACACCTCAGCTCTGCTCCAGATTACAGCTTTCTGGAGCAGTTTGTAGTAAATGCTCTGGGAGTCTTGAGAATGTTGCTGAGGTGTCCTGCTCCTTCTCAGCAGGAGGTGGGGGACAGTCACCAGCACAGGCAGTGACCACACACAAGATATACAGCTGAGGGGTCAGTATTAGGAGCAGACACTCCTCAGTGATGCCAGAGAGCTGATAGTGCAGTCACAGCTCAGCCCTGATCACTGGGGAGCCTCTGCTGGTGTGGAGGGACAGGAGGACACATCACTGCTGCAGGCTCAGCCTCGCACTCCCCGCGCTGCTCTGCTGATCACGGAGGACTGAAAATAGCAGCAGCAGGGCGGGCTGACGAGGATTGGATAGGAAAGTCCCCCCTCATGTAGCTCCCATTGGCTGCACTGTCTCTGACTCCTCCTCCTCACTTCTCCTGGGTCAGTTACTCCGGCCCCAGGCTGTGATGCTGCCTGGGCGCTTTCCAGGTGAAATGCATAGGAGAGAGGGGCCCGAAGAAGTGGTGAGGAGGTGTGGCCCAGCAGAGATCAGGGCCCACCCCTTCACTTCTAATCCAGGTCCCCTCTCCTATGAATCATGGGTGGGCCCCTGACAGCTGTCACAGTTGTCAGGCCCTGACGGCGGCCCTGGGGTTGCAATTCACATCCTGCTCTGAGATAAACATTTTTGACAGCAGGTTTAGCTTACTAATCCGTTGTGGATTTTGGGAATCCCTTTGTAGAAGGTGCCAGCAACACCTTGGCACAAGTTAGTGATAAATATGTGGGTTTTACGTATTTTTTTTATCAGTTAAACAATTGACCAATATGGCAATGAAGGATAAAATATATGACGCTGGAGGTCCTATAACTGTAATATACTTACTGTATATATGTCCTCCATACAGGAGAGTTGTGGAATGGATGTTCTCACCATGAGGTTCCCAAGAATCGGAGAACATTTCATTGTATATAAGCTTTGACCTATATATTAACTGTGGCAAGTAATATGGAGGCTGCATCCAAACCTCCCAAATCTAATCTCAAAGGTGCAGATACGACCTTGGTACGAGATAAAGCAGATGGGTGCGATGACCCTCCTGTACTGGAGCGGGGCTCAGATTCAGGGTCCCACCGAGTGTTACATCTTGCATTTAGTGTAACCTAGAACTATATTAAAATTATAAAGAGATTGATGGTTCAGCTGATTGGGCAGCCGGCATTTGTGCTACATTTTTGCTGCTGTTTTGTTTTTTATAGCTCTCTTTTGTCATTTGTCTACAGCGCTTGTTTAAATAAAGTTAGTTTTATTCATCACAAAAGCAGCAAAAACACAAAATGCACCAAAAAACACAGTTGTGTTTTTGCAACATTGTTGCACTTTCTCATTGGCTTTTAAAGATAAAAAAAAATTAACACCAACATGAAATGTGTCTGGAGCACCCTGGAATTGGGAAGTAACTCCAACAGGTGCAGGGGCCGCACCCGGGCCCTGGAGCCTAGGGGGCCCAAAAGTCCCTCAGGCCCATAGAAAAAGACTAATGCTGTTAAAGATTTGCTATAATTGGGGGCCCCGTTGAGCTTTTAAATCGGGGCCCATGAGCTTCAAGTTGACTGCCCCTGCCTGGAATCATTATCCTTGATGAAGTTTTAATTTTAGTGTCAATAAATGGAAAAAAAAGCAGCAAAATGCTGATAGAATTGGCGCTCGGCTCCATCTTTAAAAAAAACGCAGCAGTTTTATATTTTGGTTGGGGAAAAAAAACTGTGTGCAGGAGATTGCGGAAATTTCAGAGCTTTTTCTGGTGCTGTAAAAGCAGCTTTTAGTTTTCAAAAATTAATGAAAAAAAGCTGCAAAAAGGCATCATGTGAACAAGAGCCTAAGCAAAAGCTATAATTCTAAATGTTCATAGAATCATAGAATGGTAGAGTTGGAAGGGACCTCCTGGGTCATCGTGTGAAGGGACCTCCCGGGTCATCGTGTGAAGGGACCTCCCGGGTCATCGTGTGAAGGGACCTCCCGGGTCATCGTGTGAAGGGACATTAAATGTCATTATGTAAAGGGATCTCCTGGGTCATCGTGTGACGGGATCTCCTGGGTCATCATGTGAAGGGACCTCCCAGGTGATCATGTGAAGGGATCTCCTGGGTCATCGTGTGAAGGGAACTCCTGGGACATCGTGTAACGGGACCTCCTGGGTCATCGTGTGAAGGGACCTCCTGGGTCATCGTGTGACAGGACCTACTGGGTCATCATGTGAAGAGACCTCCTGAGTCATTGTGTGAAGGGACCTCCTGGGTCATCTTGTGAAGGGACCTCCTGGGTCATCGTGTGAAGGGATCTCCTGGGTCATCGTGTGACGGGATCTCCTGGGTCATCATGTGAAGGGACCTCCTAGGTGATCATGTGAAGGGATCTCCTGGGTCATCGTGTGAAGGGAACTCCTGGGACATCGTGTAACGGGACCTCCTGGGTCATCGTGTGAAAAGACCTCCTGGGTCATCATGTGAAGAGACCTCCTGAGTCATTGTGTGAAGGGACCTCCCAGGTCATCGTGTGACAGGACCTCCTGAGTCATTATGTGAAGGGACCTCCTGGGTTATCGTGTGAAGAGACCTCCTGGGTCATCGTGTGAAGGGACCTCCTGGGTCATCGTGTGAAAGGACCTCCTAGGTTATCATGTGAAGGGACCTCCTGGGTCATTGTGTGAAGGGACCTCCCAGGTCATCATGTGAAGGGACCTCCTGGGCCATTGTGTGAAGGGACATCCCAGGTCATCGTGTGACAGGACCTCCTGAGTCATTATGTGAAGGGACCTCCTGGGTCATCATGTGAAGGGACCTCCTGAGTCATTATGTGAAGGGACCTCCTGGGTTATCGTGTGAAGAGACCTCCTGGGTCATCGTGTGAAGGGACCTCCTGGGTCATCCTGTGAAAGGACCTCCTAGGTTATCATGTGAAGGGACCTCCTGGGTCATTGTGTGAAGGGACCTCCCAGGTCATCATGTGAAGGGACCTCCTGGGCCATTGTGTGAAGGGACATCCCAGGTCATCGTGTGACAGGACCTCCTGAGTCATTATGTGAAGGGACCTCCTGGGTCATCATGTGAAGGGACCTCCTGAGTCATTATGTGAAGGGACCTCCTGGGTTATCCTGTGAAGAGACCTCCTGGGTCATCGTGTGAAGGGACCTCCTGGGTCATCGTGTGAAGGGATCTCCTGGGTCATCGTGTGACGGGATCTCCTGGGTCATCATGTGAAGGGACCTCCCAGGTGATCATGTGAAGGGACCTCCTGGGTCATCGTGTGAAGGGAACACCTGGGACATCGTGTAACGGGACCTCCTGGGTCATCGTGTGAAGGGACCTCCTGGGTCATCGTGTGAAAAGACCTCCTGGGTCATTGTGTGAAGAGACCCCCTGGGTCATCGTGTGACAGGACCTCCTGAGTCATTATGTGAAGGGACCTCCTGGGTTATCGTGTGAAGAGACCTCCTGGGTCATCGTGTGAAGGGACCTCCTGGGTCATCGTGTGAAGGGACCTCCTGGGTCATCGTGTGAAAGGACCTCCTAGGTTATCATGTGAAGGGACCTCCTGGGTCATTGTGTGAAGGGACCTCCCAGGTCATCATGTGAAGGGACCTCCTGGTCCATTGTGTGAAGGGACATCCCAGGTCATCGTGTGACAGGACCTCCTGAGTCATTATGTGAAGGGACCTCCTGGGTCATCATGTGAAGGGACCTCCTGAGTCATTATGTGAAGGGACCTCCTGGGTTATCGTGTGAAGAGACCTCCTGGGTCATCGTGTGAAGGGACCTCCTGGGTCATCGTGTGAAGGGATCTCCTGGGTCATCGTGTGACGGGATCTCCTGGGTCATCATGTGAAGGCACCTCCCAGGTGATCATGTGAAGGGACCTCCTGGGTCATCGTGTGAAGGGAACTCCTGGGACATCGTGTAACGGGACCTCCTGGGTCATCGTGTGAAGGGACCTCCTGGATCATCGTGTGAAAAGACCTCCTGGGTCATTGTGTGAAGAGACCCCCTGGGTCATCGTGTGACAGGACCTCCTGAGTCATTATGTGAAGGGACCTCCTGGGTCATCGTGTGAAGGGACCTCCTGGGTCATCGTGTGAAGGGACCTCCTGGGTTATCGTGTGAAGAGACCTCCTGGGTCATCGTGTGAAGGGACCTCCTGGGTTATCGTGTGAAGAGACCTCCTGGGTCATTGTGTGAAGGGAACTCCTGAGTCATTGTGTGAAGGGACCTTCCGGATCATCGTGGCACGCCCACTCCAGGTCCTGGGATACTTGGGAACCGGTCAGCTTTTTGTTCTTCACTTCTCGGTTCTTTTTATGGGGACAGACAGGGTCCGAGACCCGGTCCCATGACCCTGGCGGTGTCATTTAATAAGCGGGGGTAGATTACAAAAGATGACAGGGAAAGGGGTATTCATGACATCACCTGTGGTATGCTGCCAGGACAGCCGCTGCTGCTTCAGAACCTCTGGGGGTGGTGACCGGCAGCTTGGATGGTTCTGTTCCCCGCAGGTCCCGAGGGTAGCGGGATGGAGGAGTCAGTCCATACCTTGGCAGATGGTCATTAGGTCATCAGCACCCCGAGGTCCCATGCGGCCTCTGTGGCCGGTGGTCGCCGCTAAAGAAAGTCTTACACACCACAGCTGGAGTTCTGTTACTTTTATTCAGTGGTTTCAGCATGCCGCCAACCTTTGGTTCAGCATTGTCTCCAGAACATGGTCAGTGCAGTCGAGCCTCAGTTGGTGTTCCTTCCTCTCTCACTAGGTGTTTCTGTCTCTGGTGGTCCCTCAGCGCTATAAAAGATAGTCTCTCCACTCCTCTCAGCGCCTCCGCACACAGAGCTTAGGTAGTGACAGCCACGGGTGCTCAGTTGGGTTGCACAGCTTCTGGATACCCACAGTTGCAGTAGTTGCAGTTTTCTATTTTGTGTCCTGTAAATTCACCTCCATTATCACTGCTAATGACAATTGGCTTCCTCTGAAACTTGTTATTTGACCTTGTCCCGTAGTCTACTAGTTTATTGAAAACTTTTTGATCAAGTATGTGACTGTGTATCTTGAGTAGTCATGTATAAAAGTCACCATGTATCTATTGCCTCCTGATGTAGTCACTTTCATATGCACCAAATCAAGTGGTCTTGTGCTTTTCATTTTACTGTCTTTAGGAATAAATATCCTTGTGGCTTTAGATTTTATACAACATTCACATCTTACAGTAATTGAGCAATCAGATATCAATAGATCCTTTGTCAATTATTTCCTTTGCAGCTGCATTATACTTACAGGATGTCTGTGTCCTAGATGTCTATGCTACATGTGAATACAATCCTTGTGATCATGTGTACACAACTTCATCTGTTCCTTTAATGTGTCTAGATGATATAATTGTTCATCTGCCTTGACATTGTTATTACCTTATTTCCTGCCAGGATTGTACATTCATCATCTTTGAATTTTACAGTAAGTCCTTTAGCTGTTAGACGTTTTACAGATAACAATCTGCCTTCTAATCCTGGAACATATAACACATCCTGTACAAGGATTTTTGAATCATGCCCAAACCTGTTCGAATAGTTTAGCATTCCTTGTCCAACACCTTCTGCTTCCATCTGCAAGATAAATGCCTTCCTTTTCATTTAAATCAAGTTAAGTAAAGAAATTGTTATTAATTGTCATGTGACTTGCTGCTCCTGAGTCTATAAACCAACCCAATGATGATTTATTATCAGTTACTTTAAATGTGCCATTCCAATTATTTACACTTGAATTAGAAAATGTGTTTTCACCTTCTGTGTCTTCTCTTTATTGTGTAATTTCTGTTGTTCTGCTTTCCATATAGTAACATCTGAAACATTCTCTTGTCTTTTTATTATAGGGTCTTTTTGATTCTGTAGCTTTAAGAGCATTTCCATTAACTTTTTCAGTAGAAGAATCATTTGTTTGTTCTTTCCATCTTTGATATTCATTGATGAATCTGGTATTCACAAACTCTGATGTAATGTCTGTTTCAAGTCTTGTCTCTAGTGCATTTATCAAAGCAGTATATGAATCCGGTAAACTGCACAATAATATTACTGCTACATTGCTTTCCTTAATATCTTCACCAATTGATCTCAGCTGTGATATCAATCCCATCATAGAGAATATGTTCTTCTGCATGTTATTGTCTGCACTTAGTCTCATACTGTAAAGCTTTCTTAGCAGAAATAACTTGTGATTTAAGCTGGGTCTTTCATGTAGCTTTTTTAGTGCTTCCCACATTCCATTTGTTGTATCCTCATTCCTTATATGGATTAATTGAGCATTATCCACTAATAAGATAATGGTAACTCTTGCTTGTCTATTTTTCTTATCCCATGTCTGATTATCTTCATCAGGTCTATCTGTAGTGATTACTTCCCATAAATCATCTTTAGACAATAACATCTCTACTTTGAACGTCCATAACTGATAGTTCTCATTATTTAGATTAGCTACTGTGAGTTTTAGCTCTGTGCTACTTGTCCTCTTTAAATTGTCTTACTTGTTTGTAGAGAATTGTACTGAGGAATTCTGCATTTGCCAGGGTCTTGCTGAGAGTTTCGGTGTCCTGGGTGTCTGGGGTTCTCGGTGCCGGTGCCTGGTATCCTCAATGCTTAAGATCCTCGGTGCCTGGGATCTTCAGTGCCTGGGCCCATAACCTGTTGCACGGCTTCTGGATATACACCATTGCAGTAGAGAATTTACAGAGCAGATTATATGGGATAACAAGCTTTTACTTCTCAGAACATGAGATAAAGGAAAAAAATGCAGTCACTCAATACTGCACCAGGAAGAAGTAACAAGACTGAAAGTACAAGAGACTTTTTCTTTTACAGTACAGTAAGCAAGGAAAACCTTACGTAACATCGCCATCTATTGTCAGATCAGCATAAAGTCCTCCTTCACACAAACGAAGTCCCCAACTGTTACATATACCAACAAGTTGTACCCCTCCCGGGCACTGCTCCCTAGTTCAGCCGCCTTCTCAAAGTTGTGTCAGGTGTTCGGCCACAGCTCCCATTAGAAGCTTGGGGCCTCCGGTTTGACGGGTCGGGCATGAAGCTTCTGTGCCGTGTTCAGGGCTGGGTCCCTGTGTCGTCTACCAGCCCCTCTGTCTCGCCAGATATTGGCATGTGGGGATCTACGTCTCATTCTGTACCCCAAGGGCTCCTTTTGTCCCTTACACCTGTCGGTCTTTTCCTCCCAGGGCGAGCGTGGTTGTGCTCCAGCCCACAGGAGTCGGCACCACACTGCCCCTACACTCCCAACTTCCACTCCACTCCTTTCTCTCCGATGTTCTCTACTTTTCTCCTTACTCTTCACTTTACCCCTGGCTACGCTTGGGTCCTCCCTCTGGGTCCACCCACTGTCCCGGTGTCCTAAGTTTTGTGTATGCGTGTGAAGCTCAACTGCACCATCCCAGTACCTGGAAACCAGAGGCACAACTCTCCTGCTAATGGAGAAGTGCAGTACCTCTGGTGGCGGCCTAACCGATTGGGTGCCACAATCGTATGAGGGGATCTCCCGGGTTGTCGTGTGAAGGGACCTCCTGGGTGATTGTGTGAAGGGATCTCCTTGGTCATCATATGAAGGGACCTCCTGGGTCATTGTGTGAGGAGACCTCCTGGGGTCATCGTGTGAAGGGACCTCCTGGGTCATCATGTGAAGGGACCTCCTGGAAAATTTTGTGAAGGGATCTCCTGGGTCATGATGTGAAGGGATCTCCTTGCTCATTGTGTGAAGAGACCTTCTGAGTCATTGTTTGAAGAGACCTCCTGGGTCATCGTGTAAAGGGACCTCCTGGGTCATTGTGTGAAGAGACCTCCTGGGGTCATCATGTGAAGGGATCTCCTGGGTCATCATGTGAAGGGACCTCCTGGAAAATTTTGTGAAGGGATCTCCTTGCTCATTGTGTGAAGAGACCTTCTGAGTCATTGTTTGAAGAGACCTCCTGGGTCACCGTGTGAATAGACCTCCTGGGTCATCGTGTGAATAGATCTCCTGGATCATGATGTAAAGGGGTCTCCTGGGTCATCGTATGAAGGAGCCTCCTGGGTCATTGTGCGAAGGGACCTACCGGATCATCATGTGAAGGGACCTCCTGAGTCATCATGTGAAGGGACCTCCTGGGTCATGGTGTGAAGTGATCTCTTGGGTCATCATGTGAAGGAACCTCCTAGGTCATAGTGTACAACCCCCTGCTCAAAGCAGGATTCACTAAATTATCCCAGACAGATGTCTGTTCAGCCTCTAATTGAAGACTTCCATTGAAGGAGAACTCACCACCTCTTGTGGCCGCCTGTTCCACTCGTTGATTTCCCTCATTGTCAAAAAGTTTTTTCTAATATCTAATTTGTGTCTCCTGCCATTCAATTTCATCCCATGGTTTCTAGACTTTCCTCATGCAAATGAGAATAAAGCTAATAACTCTACAGTGTGACAGCCATAGAATAAAGCTGATCCCTCCAAAGTGTGACAGCCCTAGAATAAAGTTGATCCTTCTACAGTGTGACAGCCTTAGAGTAAAGCTGATCCCTCTACAGTGTGACAGCCCTAGAATAAAGCTGTTCCCTATACAGTATGACAGCCAGTGGTGTAAGGATCCTGGTCGCAGAGGTCATGGCTGCGACAGGGCCCAGACCTATAAGGGGCCCACGCCACCAGCCGTCCCCTGCAGTAGGTGATCGCATCATCGGGCGCCCGCTTCACATGGATGTGTGTCCCCAAAGATAAACATCCATGTGACAGCATGGCAGCACAGGCCGCTTTGGGGCTCATATGTCAGGGAGAGGAGTGGAGGGGATCCTCCTACTTCCTGCTGCTGCTCCCGCTCCTCGCCTCCTCTGAGTTGCTGGCTTCCTGGCCTGCATTCCACTGTGGACTGCATACAGCAGGCCGGCACCTCCTCCTCCTTCGTCTGGGTCTTGAATCTACATAGGTGACCGCCGGAGCAGCGAGGGAACCAGGAGAGGTAAGTACAGTGTTTTTTTTAATAAGTGAGTGCAGTATGGCCAGAGGATTATGGGGGGAAAGTCATATATAAGGCTGCATATATAATACTGCAGTATATGGAGAAATATGAGGCTGCACATAATAAGGGTGCACTATATGGAAAGATATAAGGCTGCATATACAGTATAATACTGCACTATATGCAGGGGCGTAACTAGAACTGGCAGGGCCCCATAGCAAACTTTTGAACGGGGCCCCCTCCAAGACACGCCCCCAATGACACGCCCCTCCAAGACACGCCCCCCCAAATGACACGCCCCTTCAAGACACACCCCCTTACAGGCCCCAGCAGTATATACAGCAGCCCCAGTGGTATACCGCAGCCTCTCCAGTGGTATATACAGGCCCCAGCAGTATTACAGCAGCCTCCGCAGTGGTGGTATATACAGGCCCCAGTGGTGGTATACAGGGCCCCTGGTGGTGGTATATACAGGCCCCTGGTGGTGGTATACAGGGCCCCTGGTGGTGGTATATACAGGCCCCTGGTGGTGGTATATACAGGCCCCTGGTGGTGGTATATACAGAGTCCCTGGTGGTAGTATACAGAGCCCCTGGTGGTGGTATATACAGGCCCCTGGTGGTATTATACAGAGCCCCTGGTGGTGGTATATACAGGCCCCTGGTGGTAGTATACAGAGCCCCTGGTGGTGGTTTATACAGGCCCCTGGTGGTAGTATACAGGGCTCCTGGTGGTGGTATATACAGAGCCCCTGGTGGTAGTATACAGAGCCCCTGGTGGTGGTATATACAGGCCCCTGGTGGTAGTATACAGAGCCCCTGGTGGTGGTATATACAGGCCCCTGGTGGTAGTATACAGGCCCCTGGTGGTGGTATATACAAAGCCCCTGGTGGTAGTATACAGGCCCCTGGTGGTGGTATATACAGAGCCCCTGGTGGTAGTATACAGGCCCCTGGTGGTAGTATACAGGCCCCTGGTGGTGGTATACAGGGCCCCTGGTGGTGGTATATACAGGCCCCTGGTGGTGGTATATACAGGCCCCTGGTGGTGGTATATACAGGCCCCTGGTGGTGGTATATACAGAGCCCCTGGTGGTAGTATACAGAGCCCCTGGTGGTGGTATATACAGGGCCCTGGTGGTATTATACAGAGCCCCTGGTGGTGGTATATACAGGCCCCTGGTGGTAGTATACAGAGCCCCTGGTGGTGGTTTATACAGGCCCCTGGTGGTAGTATACAGGGCTCCTGGTGGTGGTATATACAGAGCCCCTGGTGGTAGTATACAGAGCCCCTGGTGGTGGTATATACAGGCCCCTGGTGGTAGTATACAGAGCCCCTGGTGGTGGTATATACAGGCCCCTGGTGGTAGTATACAGGCCCCTGGTGGTGGTATATACAAAGCCCCTGGTGGTAGTATACAGGCTCCTGGTGGTGGTATACAGGCCCCTGGTGGTAGTATACAGGCCCCTGGTGGTAGTATACAGAGCCCCTGGTGGTGGTATATACAGGCCCCTGGTGGTAGTATACAGAGCCCCTGGTGGTGGTATATACAGGCCCCTGGTGGTAGTATACAGAGCCCCTGGTGGTAGTATACAGGCCCCTGGTGGTGGTAGTATACAGAGCCCCTGGTGGTGGTAGTATACAGAGCCCCTGGTGGTAGTATACAGGCCCCTGGTGGTAGTATACAGGCCCCTGGTGGTGGTAGTATACAGAGCCCCTGGTGGTGGTAGTATACAGAGCCCCTGGTGGTGGTAGTATACAGAGCCCCTGGTGGTGGTAGTATACAGGCCCCTGGTGGTAGTATACAGGCCCCTGGTGTTGGTAGTATACAGAGCCCCTGGTGGTAGTATACAGGCCCCTGGTGGTAGTATACAGGCCCCTGGTGGTGGTAGTATACAGAGCCCCTGGTGGTGGTAGTATACAGAGCCCCTGGTGGTGGTAGTATACAGAGCCCCTGGTGGTAGTATACAGGCCCCTGGTGGTATATACAGAGCCCCTGGTGGTGGTAGTATACAGAGCCCCTGGTGGTAGTATACAGGCCCCTGGTGGTAGTATACAGGCCCCTGGTGGTAGTATACAGGCCCCTGGTGGTGGTAGTATACAGAGCCCCTGGTGGTGGTAGTATACAGAGCCCCTGGTGGTGGTAGTATACAGAGCCCCTGGTGGTGGTAGTATACAGGCCCCTGGTGGTAGTATACAGGCCCCTGGTGGTGGTAGTATACAGAGCCCCTGGTGGTGGTAGTATACAGAGCCCCTGGTGGTGGTAGTATACAGAGCCCCTGGTGGTGGTAGTAAGCAGAGCCCCTGGTGGTGGTAGTATACAGGCCCCTGGTGGTAGTATACAGGCCCCTGGTGGTGGTAGTATACAGAGCCCCTGGTGGTGGTAGTATACAGAGCCCCTGGTGGTGGTAGTATACAGAGCCCCTGGTGGTAGTATACAGGCCCCTGGTGGTAGTATACAGGCCCCTGGTGGTGGTAGTATATAGAGCCCCTGGTGGTGGTAGTATACAGAGCCCCTGGTGGTGGTAGTATACAGAGCCCCTGGTGGTGGTAGTATACAGAGCCCCTGGTGGTATATACAGAGCCCCTGGTGGTAGTATACAGGCCCCTGGTGGTGGTAGTATACAGAGCCCCTGGTGGTAGTATACAGGCCCCTGGTGGGTATATACAGGCCCCCCACTCCTCCTCTGCTGCACACGTCACCTGTAAAGGAATACATCATACTTACTTATCTCTGCCGGCTGCCGCCGCTCTGCACCGCGCTCCGTCTTCATCCAGCTTCTTTCTGGTTGTGACCGCCGGGCGCAGGAAATGACGTCACAACCAGGAAGAAGCTGGATGAAGACGGAGCGCGGTGCAGAGCGGCGGAGATAGGTAAGTATGATGTATTCCTTTACAGGTGACGTGTGCAGCAGAGGAGGAGTGGGGGACCTGTATATACACACGGGGGGCCTGTAGCTGACCGGATAGCAGCGTAGCGGCGCTGGGTCCGGGCCCCCCACAAGGGCCGGGCCCCAAAGCGACTGCTACGTCTGCTATGCCGGTAGTTACGCCCCTGACTATATGGAGATATAAGACTGCATATATAATACTGCACTATATGGGAGATATAAGGTTGCATATATAATACTGCACTATATGGAGAGATATGAGGTTGCATATACAGTATAATGCTGCACTATATGGAGAGATATTAGGCTGCATATATAATACTGCACCATATGGGAGAAAAAAAGGCATCATATATAATACTGCACTATATGGAGAGAAATGAGGTTGCACTATATGGAGATTTTTGAAGCTGCACTATATGGAAAGTTAGTAGCTTGCACTATATGATAGGTTTTGAGGCTGCATCATATGGAGAGTTTAGAGGCTGCACTATATGGAGAGTATTTCTGGCTCGTCTTCCAGTTTTGTGAGATTCCTTGTCCTCCTTCCAGTTCTGAGAGATTCCTGGCTTGTCTTTCAGTTCTGTGATATTCCTTGCTCTTTTACCAGTTCTGTGAGGTTTCCTGGCTCGGCTTCCAGTTCTGTGAGATTCCTTGCTCATATTCCAGTCCTGTGGTGATTCCCGACTCGTCTTCCAGTTCTGTGAGATTCCTGGCTTGTCTTCCACTTTTGTGAGATTCCCGGCTCGGCTTCCAGTTCCGTGAGATTCCTGGCTCATCTTCCAGTTCTCTGAGATTCCAGCCTCATCTTTCAGTTCTGTGATATTCCTTGCCCTTCTACCAGTTCTGTGAGATTCCTGGCTCATATTCCAGTCCTGTGGTGATTCCTGACTCGTCTTCCAGTTCTGTGAGATTCCTGGCTCATCTTCCAGTTCTGAGAGATTCCCGGCTCGCCTTCCAGTTCTGTAAGGTTTCCTGGCTCGGCTTCCACTTTTGTGAGATTCCTGGCTGATCTTC
Organism: Allobates femoralis; assembly: GCA_033576535.1. Taxonomy (NCBI): domain Eukaryota; kingdom Metazoa; phylum Chordata; class Amphibia; order Anura; family Aromobatidae; genus Allobates; species Allobates femoralis. Next base: position 108,430,803 of record JARQOC010000007.1, on the reverse strand, counting down.
CAGTTCTGTGAGATTCCTGGCTCATCCTCCAGTTCTGTGATATTCCTTGCCCTTCTACCAGCTCTGCCGGATTCCTGGCTCGTCCTCCAGTTCTGTGAGATTCCTGGCTCATCCTCCAGTTCTGTGAGATTCCTGGCTCATCTTCCAGTTCTGTGAGATTCCTGGCTCATCCTCCAGTTCTGTGAGATTCCTGGCTCATCTACCAGCTCTGCCGGATTCCTGGCTCGTTCTCCAGTTCTGTGAGATTCCTGGCTCATCTTCCAGTTCTGTGAGATTCCTGGCTCATCTTCCAGTTCTGTGAGATTCCTGGCTCATCTTCCAGTTCTGTGAGATTCCTGGCTCGTCCTCCAGTTCTGTGAGATTCCTGGCTCATCTTTCAGTTCTGTGAGATTCCTGGCTCATCTTCCAGTTCTGTGAGATTCCTGGCTCATCTTCCAGTTCTGTGAGATTCTTGGCTCATCTTTCAGTTCTGTGAGATTCCTGGCTCTTCCACCAGCTCTGTTGGATTCCAGGCTCATCTTTCAGTTCTGTGAGATTCCTGGCTCGTCTTCCAGTTCTGTGAGATTCCTGGCTCGTCTTCCAGTTCTGTGAGATTCCTGGCTTGTCTTCCAGTTCTGTGAGATTCCTGGCTTGTCCTCCAGTCCTGTGAGATTCCTGGCTCATCTTCCAGTTGTGTGAGATTCCTGGCTCATCTTTCAGTTCTGTGAGATCACTGACTACATACATTGACACCCGTGTGCCATACATGTGCTGTCCGTGACTCACTATGGGCAGTAGAAATTATATATTTTTTCATGAGAAAATTAGTCATGAAACACTGACAGACATAAGGACCAAACTCTAATCAAAATCCAATTTGTAATATTGATAGAATCCGACCACTTTTAGCTCACCAGAAAAATCACCGACATCGGACACATTGGGGGGGTCACATAGATTTCTTTTGTGTTTCTGATCACCGTCTCGCTGTGTAACACGATGACACTTTGTCTCCATTGTCTCCAGCAGATGGACAGATGGTCAGAGATCTTTCTTAAGAATTTTCTGCTACAGTGCAGAATTCATGGCTCCTTTAATAATGTCCAGCTGTCCAGGTCCGGAGGCGACAAAGCCGCCCCTCATCATCACAATATCTCCATGGGTGAAGGTTGGAATGATCGTGTTCTGGAATTCTGCTTTTCCATTTCTCCAGACTTAATGGAAGCGAAATTGTCTGAAGATTCCGGACGTAAATCATCCAAGAAATGAAAGAGAAGCCGAGAGGGAATAACCCTGACTTATACCGAGGTCTGGAGATGTTCCCCCGGTTATTCCTGGGTACATCTATAGCGTCATTCACTGTCTAGAGATAATTGTCATCTCCATGGTGCTGCCGTGACCCAGAATCACCACTAATGGATCTCAATATTTGTTTTCTCAATAATGATTGGGTTGTTTTCTTTATGTATTAAACAAAACAAAATAAAAAACAAACAAAACAATATATAATAATAAAAAAATAAATAATAATAATAATAAAAATGTGTATATTCACCGTATGTTTCGCTTTATAAGACGCACCCCCAAATTTGATGAAGGAAAAGAGAAAAAAAATAATCTTTAATGTCAAATGGGGTCCATCTTACGACTCATATATATGTCCTTCATGGTCCCCCATCCTCGATATGGACCCCTTAATCTGGATATAGCCCCCCCGTGATGGATCCATGGCCCCCATGTGATGGCACATGCCCCCCTGGGCTGGATCCATGGCCCCCCTGTGATGGCACATGGCACCCCTGTGCTGGATCCATGGCCCCCCTGTGCTGGCACGTGGCCCCCCTGTGGTGCATCCATGGCCCCCCTGTGCTGGATCCATGGCATCCCTGCATTGCTCCTGTATGGAGACACTGGTCCCTGCATTGTATGGAGACACTGGTCCCTGCATTGTATGGAGACACTGGTCCATGCATTGTATAGAGACACTGGTCCCTGCATTGTATGAAGACACTGGTCCCTGCATTGTATGGAGACACTGGTCCCTGCATTGTATGGAGACACTGGTCCCTGCATTGTATGGAGACACTGGTCCCTGCATTGTATGGAGACACTGGTCCCTGCATTGTATGGAGACACTGGTCCCTGCATTGTATGGAGACACTGGTCCCTGCATTGTATGGAGACACCGGTCCCTGCATTGTATGGAGACACCGGTCCCTGCATTGTATGGAGACACTGGTCCCTGCATTGTATGGAGACACTGGTCCCTGCATTGTATGGAGACACCGGTCCCTGCATTGCTCCTGTATAGAGACACCGGACCCTGCATTGCTCCTGTATGGAGACACCGGTCCCTGCATTGTATGGAGACACTGGTCCCTGCATTGTATGGAGACACTGGTCCCTGCATTGTATGGAGACACTGGTCCCTGCATTGTATGGAGACACCGGTCCCTGCATTGTATGGAGACACGGTCCCTGCATTGTATGGAGACACTGGCCCTGCATTGCTCCTGTATGGAGACACGGTCCCTGCATTGCTCCTGTATGGAGACACCGGTCCCTGCATGCTCCTGTATGGAGACACTGGTCCCTGCATTGTATGGAGACACTGGTCCCTGCATTGTTATGGAGACACCGGTCCCTGCATTGCTCCTGTATGGAGACACCGTCCCTGCATTCTCCGTATGGAGACACTGGTCCCTGCATTGTAGAACACTGTCCCTGCATGTGTATGGAACACTGGTCCCTGCATTGCTCCTGTATGGAGACACTGGTCCCTGCATTGTATGGAGCACTGGTCCCTGCATTGTATGGAGACACCGGTCCCTGCATTGTATGGAGACACTGGTCCCTGCATTGTATGGAGTCACTGGTCCCTGCTTTGTATGGAGACACCGGTCCCTGCATTGCTCCTGTATGGAGACACTGGTCCCTGCATTGTATGGAGACACGGTCCCTGCATTGCTCCTGTATAGAGACACCAGTCCCTGCATTGTATGGAGACACTGGTCCCTGCATTGTATGGAGACACTGGTCCCTGCATTGCTCTGTATGGAGACACTGGTCCCTGCACTGTATGGAGTCACTGGTCCCTGCATTGTATGGAGACACTGCTCCCTGCATTGTATGGAGACACTGGTCCCTGCATTGTATGGAGTCACTGGTCCCTGCATTACTCCTGTATGGAGACACCGGTCCCTGCATTGTATGGAGACACTGCTCCCTGCATTGTTCTTGTATGGAGACACTGGTCCTGCATTGCTCCTGTATGGAGACACTGGTCCCTGCATTGTATGGAGACACTGGTCCCTGCATTGTATGGAGACACCGGTCCCTGCATTGCTCCCTGTATGGAGACACTGGTCCCTGCATTGTATGGAGACCCCGGTCCCTGCATTGCTCCTGTATGGAGACACTGGTCCCTGCATTGTATGGAGACACTCGTCCCTGCATTGTATGGAGACACTGGTCCCTGCATTGTATGGAGACATTGGTCCCTGCATTGCTCCTGTATGGAGACACCGGTCCCTGCATTGTATGGAGACACTGGTCCCTGCATTGCTCCTGTATGGAGACACTGGTCCCTGCATTGTATGGAGACACTGGTCCCTGCATTGCTCCTGTATGGAGACACTGGTCCCTGCATGCTCCTGTATGGAGACACTGGTCCCTGCATTGCTCCTGTATGGAGACACTGGTCCCTGCATTGTATGGAGACACTGGTCCCTGCATTGCTCCTGTATGGAGGCACTGGTCCCTGCATTGCTCCTGTATGGAGACACTGGTCCCTGCATTGCTCCTGTATGGAGACACCGGTCCCTGCATTGTATGGAGACACCGGTCCCTGCATTGTATGGAGACACTGGTCCCTGCATTGTATGGAGACACTGGTCCCTGCATTGTATGGAGACACTGGTCCCTGCATTGCTCCTGTATGGAGACACTGGTCCCTGCATTGTATGGAACACTGGTCCCTGCATTGCTCCTGTATGGAGACACGATCCCTGCATTGCTTAGGTGGATTTTGGCCCATTCTTCCACATAAACACTCTTCACCTCCTGAAGATCCTATGGATCATTTTATGATCTGTGAGCTTTAGATCCTTCCAGACATTTTCTATTGGATTCAGCTCCGGTGATCGGTTCAGACATTCTAGCAGATTTATTCTCTCTCTTGCCTGTGTGTTTGGGATCATTGTCTTGTGAAATGTCGCCCTCGTTTCATCTTCATCATCCTGGTAGATGCAGCAGATTTTTATCAATAATGTCTCAGTGCATTTTCTATTCAGCCATCCTTCTCATTCAGAGATCAAGTTACCAGAAGAGCAGCTCAAGATTTAGAAGATTTGAGAAAGCAAGGTGTCATGGTTCCTCTGTGAAGTGCGTCTCGGTCGACATAAGTTATTGCTGTGTTTGGTATCTGGTGTGTTGAGCTATCAATAGGTGATTGACAGCACAGGCTTCCATTCTGGCTCTGGGAGGTGATGGACTGCTCAGGTGTTTAACTTCCCAGTGATTGCTCTGCTACTTTACTGAGCAGCCTCTCCCAGAATCCTACCAGTCATACATTCCATTTATAGTGGTGTTTGGCCTGCACTCCTGTGTCTGTTTTGAACTTTGTTATCTGACTTCAGACTGTTTCTTGATTTCCTTTTTATGTTTTCCCTGTACTGATTGTGATCTCTTGGTATTTTGACCCCTGGACCGTGACCTGAATATGCCTCAGTTTACTCCCTGAATCTTCTTTGTGCTGTCCTGGAAACCTGACCCTGTACCATTGCATGACTACATCTCTGTCTACTCCCTAAATACTATGAGCTCTCCTGGAAATCCTGACCCTGTACTATTGCATGACTATCTATGTCTCTGTCTACGCCCTGAATAACTACAAACTCTCCTGAATTCTGACCCCAGATTACCTGAATCCCTGCTGTTTATACTCCTGTAAGGAGTTACTTTACACCCTAGCTATTGTAATTACAAAAGAGCTCCACCTATGACAGTTCACATAAAAGGAACTAGTAAAGTACTGGCCAACTCTTTAACACAGGGCAATCGTGTAAGGGAGCAAACAGAGACATTTGTAGTTCATTTCCTTTCAAGCATCTATACTGGTTATAGAATAAACATAATTTTTTATCAGTATTTTAAAAATGTACATTCTGCATTTTAAGATGTCAGAGGTATGAATTGTCAGTAAAGCTGCATTTATGGCCCACACCGCTCCGCTCAGTCCCATGTTCTGCAATCCTCCGGCATTAAAGCTTCAGCACATAACCTCCGCACAGCAGACGGCGTCCTCTGACAGCACAGCTCTACCGGAGCGTCACAGAAGATGAGAGCAACAGAGAAATGACAAAATCCCACAATGGCCCAATTCTTAGTATCAGCAAAGTTTTAATAAAGTTGCAACGTTGCCACATTGTCACCGGTCACCGGAACGTAAGAGGAGGCGACTGCAAGAGACAGCGAGAGACATTCAACCTACAGCGTCCGGCCGAAATGTACAAAGGACAAGCAAGGCCATCACAATGTGCTGTCCATGTAAGGGAGTTCTATATCCTAAGCTTATTATATATAAGCTTACAACAGTACAAGTGGTGTACGTAGTCGATAACCAGGGATATATGTCTAAATCATGATTATGGTCCTCATCCTGGAATTGTCCTTCTGGTATATATGTCTCCACCTGATAATGGTCCTCTCCTGTAATATGTCCCATCCTGAATATAGGTCCATCCGGTATATAGTCCATCCGTATATATGGTCCTCATCCTGTATATATGTTCCCTCCTGTATATATGGTCCTCCTCCTGTATACATGTCCTATCCGTATAAGTCATCCCCTGATATATAGTCTCCAATCCTGTATATTGTCATCTCCGATATAATGTCTCAATCCTGGTATTATGTCTCCTATCTGGTATAGCCATCGTAATATGGTCCTCCTCTGTATACATGTCTTATCTGTATATAGTCATCTCCGATATTATTCCCAATCTGGTATATATGGTCCTCCTCCTGATAAATGTCTCCATCTGGTATATATGTTCCTCTGTATATTGGGCCTCATCCTAGTATTTATGTTCTCCACCCTGATATATATGTCCCCATCTGATATCTATAATCCTCTGGTATATGGTCCCTCATCCTGATATATATGATCCCTCCTGATATATGTCTCCATCCTGGAATATATGTCCCCTATCCTGGTATATATGTCTCCCATCCTGGTATATATGGTCCTCCTCCTGATATATATGTCTCCCATCCTGTATATATGTCCCAATCCTGGCATATTGGGCCTCATCCTGGTATTTATGTTCTCCACCCGGTATATATGTCCCCATACTGATATCTATAATCCCCTTCCTGGTATATAGATCCCTCATCCTGGTATATATATGATCTCCTTCCTGGTATATATATTAATGATCTCCTTCCTGGTATATATGTCCCCATCCTGGTATATATGATCCCCTTCCAGTTAAATAGATCTCCTTTGGTATATAGGTCCCCAACGATATTTGACCTCTTCCTGGTATATATGATCCCCATTCCTAGTATATAGGTCCTAAATCCTGGTATATGTGATCCCCTTCATGGTATATATGGTTCTTCTCCTGGTATATATGTCCCCATCCTGATATATATATGTCCCCATCCTGGTATATATGTCCCCATCCTGGTATATAGGCCCACCATACTGGTATATATGATCCCCTTCCTGGTATATATGGTCCCCATTCTGGTATTTACTGTATGTCTCTATCCTGGTGTATATGGTCCCCCTTCCTGGTATATATGGTTTTCCTCCTGCTACAGTATATAGGGTTCTCCTCCTGGTATATATCTCCTCATTCTGGTATATATGATCCCCTTCCTGGTATATATGTCTCCCATTCTGGATATATGTCTCTGTCCTGGTTTACATAGTCCCAATCCTGGTATATTTGTCCCCATTCTATCCCTAACACATAATTAATAACAAAACCCCGTACTCACCTTTCCTCCGCTCCTGTGTCCCCCGGTGTCCTCTGGATCCAGCACATCGGAGCGCGCACTAAGACGGATGATGTCACTGTCAGCGTCGCCCCCTGTCGCAGCACCTCTGATGTCATCCCAGCGCTGAGCGCAGCTGTATCGCGCAGTGCAGGGACCCGATGGTCCTCAGTGAGTATTCGGCAGCTGACACTTCGGCTCCTGATCATTGCAGTGTTATAGGTTTTTGACATGTTTTCGGTGCATTTTTCATAGTGAAGTCAATAGGCGGAGGGGGCAGAAAAATCGCAGCAAGAATTGACATGGAGATTTATTTCTGCACCAAATCTGCAAGGAAAAATAAGCAACAAGTGCATTAAAAAGCGTTAAAAATACAAGGTGTGCACAGAGCCTTAGAGATCAGTCTGCTCAATGCATCATTTTATGATCATCATTAGTAGTAGTAGTATTACTATTTACTATTATAGCGCCATTTATTTACATGCAAAAAGGGGAAAATGATTTATTTTTTGGATGAAAGCTAAAAAATGTCAAGTTGTTGTGTCGGCTTCCGCATTCATTGCCGGACATTGTAGGAGTTTGCACAGCTGCAATGTTCAGGCAGATCTGTGACCCACTTGCATAAATAAGAATAGGTTATCTGGAGTGGAGCAGACCAGATGTGAGCGAGGAGGTAAGAGCGAGCGCCGAGGAACCGAGGAGCAAAACACACTTTGGAAGAAGATGAGATGGGGGAGAAAAGACACTGAATGCAATTTGGAAATACAAACAATGATGTAAACTTAAAGTGTCAACACTGTTTCAATTTTTATTTAATAATAACATAGAGCAAGTGATTATAATAAACTTTCTAATATACTTTACTAGAAAATTCTGGTTCAAAACCATTCATAAACCTTCTACAAAGTGTCCCAACTGCACTGTATGAAGCAGACATATGGTCATTATCAGTCAGGTCCATCTTCACACTGAATACGGGGCATGTAACCATATAAGGTTGGGGGGGGGCCTACACTGCTGACTGCAGCTGGTGAAGAAACAATGTATCAGATTACAGCACAGTGTGAAGCAATGTCAGATGTCAGGATCAGCGTAAACTCCTCTTTCCTTGGCACAAGCATCTGATCTGTCATCTGGCTCCACACAGCTCAGTCAGGATCTCTGTTAACCCCTTCTCTGCTGTCACATTGCCTGCTCCCTTTTAGAGAGGAACTGAGTGCTGACAGACTCTGTATCAGAGAGGAGCTGAGCGCTGACAGACCCTGTATCAGAGAGGAGCTGAGCGCTGACAGACCCCGTATCAAAGAGAGAGCGCTGCAGACCCGTGGAGAGCTGAGTGCAGACAGACCCTGTATCAGAGAGGAGCTGAGTGCAGACAGACCCTGTATCAGAGAGGAGCTGAGTGCAGACAGACCCTGTATCAGAAAGCTGGTGAGGAAACAATGTATCAGATTAGGCTGAGCTAACAGCACAGTTGCTAAGCAATGTCAGAGTTCAGGTCAATTAGTTTGTGCCAAGGTAAGATCTGTCAGATCTCTGTTAACCCCTTGTCTGCCAACTCTCCACACAGGTCAGGATTCTGTTAACCCCTTCTCTGCTGTCACATTGCACTGCTCTTTATCAGCTGCCGTTCACGTCCACACAGCCATAACAATGCAGTTTTTAAAGCAGCACAGAGAAATGTGAGAAAATAAGTCACATGGCACAAAAAAAGCATTTATCTTAGCTGTTAAGTGACCCATCATTAACATCCGGTGCAGTATTGTGCTTTTGTTTATTTTTATCAATGACACTACATTTACACTTTAAAGGTATATATCCTCCTGATGAAGGCGCTGTGACTGCGAAACGCGTCGGAATAAAATCACGATTTTAATATGACTCCATCACAATATTTGATTTGCTCCAGCAGCGCGGGGTTTCACCTCTTTCTTCCTCGATTACTCTGCTAAAGTTCAAAGAAACATAGATGCAAAAATTATATATGTATAAAAAAAGCAATTAAAAATGGTTTAAAATGCAAAAAGACGAGGTGGGAGGAATAAAGGCGAACTGTAAATGCTGAGTGCATGTGGAGGCCGGGGCAGCAGACGGCTCCTACATTAGAGAGGGCCACTCTCTCCAGCTCTCTTTAATCTTTTAATCTTTTCTATTTTAATCGCTCGCTGCTGAATTGTGCATAAAACAAAATAAATAAATGAATCAGCTGCCAGGGAACGTCCGGGAGGGATTATCCCGCGATAAACAGGGAGGGACAATGGGGAATGTATCAACATGGAAAGAAAGAAATATGTCATTCTGCGGCGCAAAAGTCTTTTCCTTCCAATCAGACGACGTCATGATCCGGCGGGGGGGAATGTGTCACGCTGTGTAATGAGTGCATACGCAGTTGGCGCCCAACGTGGCTGTTCTTTGTTGACCGGGTACCGGTAGCACTAAAATGTCTTCAGGTAATATTTAGCTTTTACATCTGCAGCTCGTGAATTGTGCGCACCGCTGGCAGAGGAATAAGCGCGGTCGGCCGGACGCACTTAGCTTGTTCTACTGTAACGCTCCACTTTCTGGTCTAATTAAGAAGGTAAAATTGTCGGTTTATTTTAAGTGTTGGGTCCAGGTGGTGGCTCTTATGGGAGATATCGCTCTTGGAAGAAAATGATGTTTTTCCTTCATTAGGTCATTTATGTTTCAGATCGTGCCCCTATATACCTGGAAGAGAGGAATACACAGACGCAGCACCAAGACATGCACAGTCCCTGCGACCTTTTGGGCTGGAGGATCTCCGGTTATCGCCATATAGTGACGCTGTGTAAAAGACTTTACAGAAAGCTTCTCCTAGAGCAAAACTTCAACATCATAACAAGAAAGAGAACCTTTGTAGGAATTGTCAGGCATCCGGCGCCGTACAGCGGCCACATACAACACAGAGATCGCCTGGAGCAGTGGTGGGATACATTAGTGTGCAGACGGTATAGGAGGCTTTGCCAGAGGCTGAGAGTAACAAAACCCGATTACTCCGAGTCTCCTCCATGTCTGACACAAGAACAGCAACATTCATCATCTACATAACAGGGGCCCAAACCCAGAGCTACATTGAATAGAACTCTGGACTTTATTTGATACATACAGGAACGTCTCAATGACTTAGAAGATCATCGAAAAGTGACTTTATCTCAGTAATTCAATCCATAAAGTGACCACATCTATTATATAGAGTCATTACACACAGAGGGATCACATCATGTGTTTATTTATGTTAATGTTGATGATTAATGAACACCCAAAGGTCATTATTATCTCAGAAAAGTAAAGTAGGGAGGATGAAGGGTCACCAATGCTGCGAGCCCGGGGCTAGAATGAGGGGGTGACACTGTGGTGATCATTGATCTGCCGATGGGATGAGGGTGACATTGATTTGCTGCTGGGATGTGGGTGCTATTGATCTACCAGCGGTTGACACGATGGACTTCAAGAAAGATGGCTGCAGAGACGGCATGTGCACAGATTGAGGTCTCAGTGTGTGCATGCGCTGCATCCAACGTGCTGGACTTCAGGAGAATGGCTGTGGAGGTTTGTGCGCAGGTTGCAATCTCAGCTCTCCGAGATCTCAATCTGCGCATGTGACACCTTTGCAGCCATTCTCCTAAAGTCCAACAAGTTAGATGCAGCGCATGCACACACTGAGATCTTGGCCTTCAGAGATCTCAATCTGCGCATGCGCCACCTTTGCAGCCATTCCCTGAATCCAACAAGTTAGATGCAGCGCATGCACACACTGAGATCTTGGCCTTCACAGATCTCAATCTGCGCATGCGCCATCTTTGCAGCCATTTTCTTGCATTCCATCGTGTCAACTGCCAGCAGATCAATAATAACCACATCCCACCAACAGATCACAGGTGCCCATTTCCCGCCGTGGCAGCACCCCCTCCTCTGAACCCACAGCATTGTCGACTGCTTCAGCGCCGCTGCCCTGCCCCAGTGAACTATATCTCAATTGTGAGGCGCACCCCCATTTTCCCCCCAATTTTGAGGGGAAAAAGTGCATCTTATAATTTGTAATATACTGTACTCCACATGCGCAATATTCTTTTTTCTGCCTTCTTTACTCTCATGCTCTTTGTATGATTTCCTCTCTGCTGCTATCTTTGAGGCCAGACATCGGTGTCACATAGTCAGCGTACAGACACTTATTTAGGCATATATGAGACTGATGAGTTTGGGTCTGGAGATCGACGTCTGTACATTGTGGCCCCTACACACACGGAAGGATAGGGAGTCCAGACAGCCGTCAGAGCCAGAATCAGGAGCTTTGTGGATTTAGAACATTTTTGTAAAGCACAAAGCTAAATAAAGATTTACAGACTGTCATGTTCCCTCCACACAGCATGTCTAGGACGTCATTGTATGTTACTGTTCCTCGGTGGGGCTAAGTTGTCAGACTGTTATATGCAGAGTTATTCTCCATGCTGGTTCTGGGAAGAGTTGGATTACTCAGGTGTATTTACTTCCTGTGATTGTTTTGTTACTTAACTGAGCAGCTTTCCCGAAAATGCTACCAGTCATACATTTTGATTTAAGTGCTGTGTGGCCTGCACTCCTGTGTATACCTTGATCACTGTTAGATGACTCTGATAGTTGTTTGACTACTCTTGTACCTATTCATTTTACTCGTTATCATTCTCCTAGTATTTTGACCCTTAAGCCACTACCTATTTAAGCTTTTGTTTAACCCCTGGATTCCCATCATACTCTCCAAGAAAACATGTCCTTGGACTGTTATTTGACCACTTCCCTGTCTACTCCCGGATACTGTGTACTCTCCTGAAACTGACCTCAGATTACCTGATCACCCTATTGCCTTTTATTCTGTAATGAGTGACTTTGTCTCATCTCTGTTTACTCCCTGAATCCTCATCGTACTCTCCTGGAAAACCTGTCCTTGGACTGTTATATGACCACATCTCTGTCTACTCCCAGATACTATGTACTCTCCTGGTACAGACACCAGATTACCTGACCATCCTTTTTTTTTTCATTATTATTATTATTATTATTATTATTTATTTATAGAGCAGCATTGATTCCATGGTCTGTACATGAGAAAGGGTTACATACATACAAGTGAGAAATACAATGAACAAGCTAACAGTGACAGACTGATACAGAGGGGAGGGAGGATGCTGCCCTTGCGGGATTACATTCTACAGGGCAATGGGAAGGGGCCAGCTGTGGCGGTGGTGGAGCGCCGGTCCAGTGGTGGTGAGGTGGCACTGTGGTCATTGCAGGTTGCAGGCTGTTCTGAAGAGATGGGTTTTCAGGTTCCGCTTGAAGGTTCCGTCCTTTTGCCTCTTATTTTGTAACTAGTGACTTTATCACATCTCTGTTTATTCCCTGAATCCTTAACATGCTCTCTTGCAAAACCTGTCCTTGGATCATTATATGACCATGTCTCTATCTACTCTCAGATACTGCATAGTCTCCTGCAACTAACCCTGGATAGCCTATACCACTCTTTTGCCTCTTATCCCGTTACTAATGACTTTGTCACATCTCTGTTTACTCCCTGAATCCTCACAGTACTCTCTTGGAAAAACATGTCCTTGGATCATTATATGACCATGTCTTTGTCTAGTCTCGGATACTGCATACTCTTCCGGAATTCACCCGGATTACCTGACTGCCCTTTTGCCTCTTATCCCGTAACTAGTGACTTTGTCTCATCTCTGTTTACTCCCTGAATGCTCATTATGCTTTCCTGGAAAACCTGTCCTTGCGCAGCAGACAAATTGTAGCATTTGTTTTATAAAACTATTTAAAAAGTTTCTTAACTTTGTATCTGGGAAGCAAATGGAAAACTATTCTGCCAAATGTGTACATTGTCTTTAGAACAATGTTGGTCCAACAGGGACTGTATAATGTGTCAGGAATAAATAATAAGATGTGATATGAGTAAAGGGAAGGAAAGAGCAGCTTCAACTGTGCAAAAAAGGGAATGTTTGACCTATTTTTCGGCTGTCACATTCCCCATCTGTCTGAATTCTCATTGTTTTTAGCTGTCGTTACCCGTCCACCTTCTGTACATCTCTATTTCTCTGGCCGTCAATTTACCCGCTCATCTGTCTGCGCCGCGTCCCTTTAAAACTCCGAAAGAAAAAGATTTTTCCTATTTTTAGCAAAAAAATAAGCTTTAAGACCTAGAAAAAATATTGCAAAATATCAACTATTTTAAAGGTAAAATGCAAAATTCGAACCAAAGTAAATCAATAAGTCGCCTTCCGTGGGCGAAACCGATCTCCCTCTGGGGCCCTCGCACCTCACACTAATTTGTCTGCTCCCTTCATGTAAATATAAATCTAGATAATGGTGTGTTTGTGAGCAGTCGGCCAGCCCTCGGTCATTTCCACCCGGCGGGAGGCCGGGAACCTCCATTAAAGTAATTAGGCAGAAATAATCCTTTTCACTGAAAAGCAAATGAAAGGCAAAGACATCGGCTGCATTAACCGTATCGGGGCTCGGATTGCAGATGTTTCTTCATCAGTGAAGCCAGAATGTGTAGGCTGCAGTAGGAGCGGCACTGACTCTATGGCTGCCGGAGAAACTTCATCAACCGACATATACATAAAATCATTATTAGCGAGATGTGGTTCTAAAACTCATTCATAGAATCATAGAAAGGTGGAGTATGAAGGGACCTCCTGGGTCATCATGTGAAGGGACCTCCTGGGTCATCATGTGAAGGGACCTCCTGGGTCATCGTGTGAAGTGACCTCCTATGTCATCGTGTGAAGGGACCTCCTGGGTCATCGTGTGAAGGGACCTCCCGGGTCATCATGTGAAGGGACCTTCTGAGTCATCGTGTGAAGGGACCTTCTGAGTCATCGTGTGAAGGGACCTCCCGGGTCATTATGTAAAGGGACCTCCTGGGTCATCATGTGAAGAGACCTCCTGAGTCAATGTGTGAAGGGACCTCCTGGGTCATCATGTGAAGGGACCTCCTGGGTCATTGTGTGAAGGGATCCCTTGAGTTAGCATGTGAAGGCATCTCTTGGTTCATTGTGTGAAGGGACCTCCTGAGTCAGGTGAAGAGACCTCTTGATCATTGTGTGAAGGAACCTCCTGGGTCATCATGTGAAGAGACCTCCTGGGTCATTGTGTGAAGGGACCTCCCAGGTCATTGTGTGAAGGGACCTCCTGGGTCATCATGTGCAGGGACCTCCCAGGTCATTATGTGAAGGGACCTCCCAGGTCATCGTGTGAAGGGACCTCCTGGGTCATCGTGAGAAGGGACCTCCTGGGTCATCGTGAGAGGGGATCTCCTGGGTCATCGTGTGAAGAGACCTCCTGAGTCATCGTGTGAAGGGACCACCTGGGTCATCGTGTGAAGGGACCTCCTGGGTCATCGTGTGAAGGGACCTCCTGGGTCATCATGTGAAGGGACCTCCTGGGTCATCATGTGAAGAGACCTCCTGGATCATCGTGTGAAGGGACCTCCTATGTCATCATGTGAAGGGACCTTCTGAGTCATCGTGTGAAGGGACCTCCCGGGTCATTATGTAAAGGGACCTCCTGGGTCATCATGTGAAGAGACCTCCTGAGTCAATGTGTGAAGGGACCTCCTGGGTCATCATGTGAAGGGACCTCCTGGGTCATTGTGTGAAGGGATCCCTTGAGTTAGCATGTGAAGGCATCTCTTGGTTCATTGTGTGAAGGGACCTCCTGAGTCAGGTGAAGAGACCTCTTGATCATTGTGTGAAGGAACCTCCTGGGTCATCGTGTGAAGAGACCTCCTGGGTCATTGTGTGAAGGGACCTCCCAGGTCATTGTGTGAAGGGACCTCCTGGGTCATCATGTGCAGGGACCTCCCAGGTCATTATGTGAAGGGACCTCCCAGGTCATCGTGTGAAGGGACCTCCTGGGTCATCGTGAGAAGGGACCTCCTGGGTCATCGTGAGAAGGGATCTCCTGGGTCATCGTGTGAAGAGACCTCCTGAGTCATCGTGTGAAGGGACCACCTGGGTCATCGTGTGAAGGGACCTCCTGGGTCATCGTGTGAAGGGACCTCCTGCATCATCATGTGAAGGGACCTCCTGGATCATCGTGTGAAGGGACCTCCTATGTCATCATGTGAAGGGACCTCCTGGGTCATCATGTGAAGGGACCTCCTGGGTCATTGTGTGAAGGGACCTCCTGGGTCATCATGTGAACGGACCTCCTATGTCAACGTGTGAAGGGACCACCTGGGTCATTGTGTGAAGAGACCTCCTGGGTCAGGGAGTCCACAGAACTGGAAACAATTGGCACTGCCATGGTGAAGTTGAGATCCTCGTTCCCCCATAGTCACAATGTCCACTGAAAAATGCCAACCACTCAGTTCCTTTAAAACCAACTAACCGAGCCCCAACGAGAGTTGCGATTAATTCCGGGGATTTATAGTCTAGCGGGAAGTTTTGAGCACGATTAGTTGTTATTATGACATATTTATTAGATGTGAGGCTCTAACTTCAGATCTCTGAGAAGACGGAACGCGGAGAGACGTCGTCATCGCTTAAAACAAACAAATGTTACAAAGCAAAAGGTTTCTTTGTGGATCTAAATAAAGAGATAAAAGAAATAGACAAGAACACAAACATTTCTCCTACAATCAGCCGTAAACTCTGCTCCGTAAACATCGGACTTTGTGTTCTCTCTGGGACTATTCTTATACTTTAAAGAGAAAACTGTAACCTACATAGGCTCACATAGTGATGGGACACAGCCCAATCTCAGCATTAATGAGACCCAGAGTTATTGGGCCCCCCCAGGCTACAGAACACCAGCCCGCAGCTGCCCCATGCATTGGCGTATTCATTAGAATCACCAATTGCTGGCGCCTTACCCCGCTGTTCCTGATGCGGTGACATCGGGATTATAGAAGGGGTTACTGACAGCTGAGTACTGACAGCCTATCAGCTCCTGGTCCTGTTACATATTGTGCATTAGAAGAATGACTTAGATTTTATCAAATATATTTTCGTTGAGGCCCCCCCCCCCCCATCAAATTGGTCGTGGTCCTTCAAAAGGCTAAAACAATCTTTGTAATTATATACAGTTGACACCAGACGTTTCCATCCACTGTATATAAAGACACATCTGCATGTTTTTCTCACCATCTGACATGAAATCAGAATAAACCTTTCCCGTTTTAGGTCAATTAGGATGAACCATAATTATTAATATTTGCCAAATGCAGAATAATGAGACAGAGAATGTTTTCAGGCATTTTTGTTACTTTCTGCAATGTTACAAGTTTACATACACTAAGATGACTATGCCTTTAAACAAATTGTGACAGCCCATATGATGATGTCATGTGTTTGGAAGCTTCTGATAGGCTCATTGGCAACATCTGAGTTAATGAGACACACCTGTGGATGTATTTTTATGCACACCTGAGACACACTGCTTCTTTGTGTAGCATCAAAGAAAGTCTAAAGAAATCTGCCGAGATATCAGGAAGAAAACTGTTGATTTCCCCAAGTCTGGTTCATCCTTGGGTGCCTCGTTCATCTGTACAAACAATTATATGCAAGTACAATCAATATGGGAATGTCCAGCCATTATACCACTCTGGAAGGAGATAGGTTCTGTGTTCCAGAGATGTTCATGTTCAACTGTACAAATCCAGACTCCAAGTATTGATTTAGATCTTGAAGTGTCACTTTGGCATCAAGTAGATACAACAAGGGTATGGGCACAAGTTAAGGATTTAATGCAGAAATTTCTGCACCGTTTTTGTATCTTTTGGCAGTAAAAATGCATTTTTGGTGCATTTTGTTCCAGTGCGTTCTGTACAGATTAGAATTGGATGATGTAGGACACGTCATTCATATGAACCAACCTGTAGGACTGCAAATGTAAGAAGAGAGAAGGCTCCAAATCAAGACCAGTGACGCCCAACGGACCGGGCCACGTCATCTGTGGATATATTATAAGATACTTTTTGGGATCTTTAGAGGTGACTGGGGACTTTTTACAGTACTCTAGTATGGGGTCATTCCATGTCAAGTGAACCAATGATTATTACCTCTATATTTTTAATTCTTTTGTGATTTTGTTATTTGATAATAGCATGTCAGACAATGCAAAATGTGAAGAGAAAAATTTTTTAAAAAATTTATTTTTTTTTAAAATGATTTTCAAAGTTCGGAAAAAGTGTGAATTTCGCTGTTGCCTGCCTTTACGTTTCTCCTCATAACTAAGGCTAGGAATAAGATAGAGAGACAAAATAAACACCATTCTACTCAGAACTATACAAGCTTTCACCAGATATGTCACAAGAGGATCTTTGTTAATATTTTACCCATGTGATCGCAAGCGCAAAACTTTAAAACGTATTTCCGAAAAATCGGCGCGCTTTAAATATTTCAAAAACTGCCCATGTGTCTGCTTTGCTCTTAGCCACATCTGTACCAAATTTCAAGTTGGGATCGCAATGGGATCATATTTTAACATATTTTACTATTAATAGCGTCAATGGGTCATTCCATATCAAGTGATCTAAATATGAATATTTTTTTTTACCTGACGTCTTTAGATTTTTTTTTTTTTTTTTCCTTTATGAAGTACTACTTTAGTTAATTACAAATTAAAAGTTTGGAATTTTTTTCTTCATCAGTTAATTTTTTACAGATTTTTAAAGTTTAAAAAAAGGGTGAATTTTGGCCTGGTACGACTTTAAATTTTTTTATCTCGGGCTAGAAATAAGATAGAGAAACAAAATAAACACCATTCTACTCAGAACTGTCCAGGCTTTCACCAGATATGTCACAAGAGTATATTTGTTAATTTTAATTTTTTACCTATGCGAATGCAAACGCAACATTTTGAAACGCATTTCCGAAAAAAACATTTTAATAAAAATTTTCCAAAACTGCCCATGTGTCTTTTATGCTCTTAGCCACATCTGTACCAAATTTCAAGTTGGGATCGTGATGGGATCATATTTTAAAATATTTAACTATGGTTAATCTCATTTTTATTAAATTTTGAAAAAACATATGAAAGACATACATTCAATCTTTTAACAAAATCTTGAGACATATAAAATATACAAAAGAGAATTCACAAAGTTATTAGTAACTTTAAGATAAGCTGCAAATTTACTTTTGCGCTTATCTCTGGTGCAATATATACTACAATCTAAATATAATTCCAAACACTCAAGTATACAACCTTTCTCAGGGTTTTGAGATGTTCTGATGTCAAGGGGACAAGCAGCCCCAGCAGAATGATTTTTATCACTTGGCCCCTTCTAACAGGTTGACCACGTAAGTGGGTCATTACCCGTTGAGGCCTAGTTGGAATAGTCTATCGACTGGTGTACCGGAAAGGAAGGCCGAAATATTAATGATCTACTCACAGCTCAGAGTTTTCGATACCTGTCTAATGTTCACTAGAATTCTGAAGGTATAGGCGTAGAAAGGAAATACCTAGACTGAATGTATCAGATGGGAAGAAAAGAGAGATAGAAAAGAAGAGAGAGAGAGAAGAGAAACAAAAACCATTAGAAAAAGTTATACTGGGAAAGAAAAGCCACGTAAGAAAAAAAGAAAAAAAGGAGGGGGGGGGGACGGGTGAGGTATGGGAAGGAGAAAGGGTACTCATCCCACTGGCTCCCCATCAGCCAGAGGTCGAGCCATATTATCTGTGCTGGAAAAGATACTCCTAAATTCTGCAGAGTCGTGAAAAAGAATCCATTCAACCCAAATCCCTAAGAATTTGTTCCGAGATCCCGACGCATCAGCTGCGAGCTCCTCCATTCGATATATGTCCATCAATTCTTTGAACCAATCAAGTAGAGATGGAGCCCGGCTTGATTTCCAGAACCTCGGGATCACAGCACGAGCAGCCGAGATGCAAAAGCGGAGAATATCCCTCTTCTGTAGCCCAATAGGACCTGGAAAAATGGATAACATTGCCGATTCTGGGCAGCATTCGGCTTGTTTACCTGTTATCCGGGTGTATGCATTGAAAACCTCAGACCAGAACCGCCGGATTTTCCCACAACTCCACCAAATGTGTATCATTGTACCCTTCTCTTCCCCACAGCGCCAGCAGGTATCAGGGGTTCCAGGGAACATGTTCCGGAGTGTCGTCGGGCACAAGTACCATCTAGTGAGCAGCTTATAGCTTCTTTCTTGTGCAGAACAAGCGCTAGCTAGTGAGTGAGTAAATATAAAGCATTTCTGCCAATTAGCTTCTGAAATGCTACACCCCAATTCCCTCTCCCAAGCACGTTGGAAGTAAAGGGTGCCCTGCTCTCTCATGGACCCTAAGGCCTGGTATAGAAATGATATTTTGCGCCTCGGTGGAGCCTCCAGTTGGAATAACCTCTCCAATACGTTGGGCGTCAATCTTACCCTGCAAGAGTGGTCAGCTGAATATAAGTATGCTCTGTATTGGAGAAATTCGAATCACTTAAGAGGTCTCGTAGGTTCTTTGAGTTGTAGCTCTGCCATCGGGGGCAAACCACCACTGGACAGAGTCTGTCCTACTCGGGTGTCATCCACAATCCGCCAACATAAAAATCTCTGCCTGTCAAATCTGGGTGGGAAAGATGGGTTAGAAAAAAGGGGAGTCAAAGGGCTAAGTCTGTCGTTTAAGCGGAGGGTTTTCGTCACTAGGTGCCATACCTTCAAGGTGTTTCTGGTCATGTCTGTCAAAGGTACTAGGTCTGTGGAGTCTTTAGGGGAAATCCAAAGCAGGTGTTTCAGCGGAATCCCCAAACCCTCTTGCTCCACCCCTACCCATTTCTTGGAGGACGCATGATAATGCCAATCTAGAGCTCTAACAAGAGAGGAAGCCTCAAAGTACGCTCGTATGTTGGGTAGTCCAACCCCTCCTCTGGTCTCGGGCAAGGATAGGATATTCATTCGCAATCTGGACCTCTTGCCCCCCCAGACAAATCTAAGGATCATAGATTGCATTTTGGAGAGGAAACCTCTATCCAATAGAACAGGAACTGTCTGAAAAGTATATTAGAGTCGGGGCAAGACATCCATCTTGACTACGTTTATTCTCCCGAACCAGGATAGCTTTAATTGTCTATAGGAGGTAAATGCCGATTCCGCGTTAGTCAAAAGGGGTTGATAATTTAAATTGAATATTTGTTTAAGATCTTTTGGTATAAGGACTCCCAAGTACTTAATGGCTTCTACTTTCCATTTAAATGGGAACTGTTTAGATAGATGAGAAACCAATTCTCCAGGCAAAGAAATATTGAGTGCCTCGGTTTTGGAGCAATTCACTTTAAAGTTGCTCAATTGTCCGAACCGTTCAAACTCCATTAAGACCGAAGGGATGGAGACCAGGGGCTGGGAGATGTAAAGTAGCAGGTCATCTGCAAATAAGGCTAATTTGTGATGACTCTGTCCCAGCTTGACCCCATGGACTCATTCATTGGACCTAAGTGCAAAATATTTAACTATTATAGTGTCAATTCAAAAGTCACCAAGAACACAATCAGTCATTTCTTCACAATTGCCCGTCAATAGTTTGAATTTGATATAAAGAAACATAGTCTTGTAACATCTCAAATGAAAGCTGTTACCGTTCTGAGTAAAATGACACCTCTCCCACTTCATTATCTTATTTCTAGCCTGAGATAAAAAAATGTAAAGTCGTACCAGGCCAAAATTCACCCTTTTTTTAAACTTTAAAAATCTGTAAAAAATTAACTGATGAAGAAAAAAATTCCAAACTTTTAATTTGTAATTAACTAAAGTAGTACTTCATAAGGGAAAAAAAAAAAAAAAATCTAAAGACGTCAGGTAAAAAAAAATATTCATATTTAGATCACTTGATATGGAATGACCCATTGACGCTCTTACTAGTAAAATATGTTAAAATATGATCCCATTGCGATCCCAACTTGAAATTTGGTACAGATGTGGCTAAGAGCACAGCAGACACATGGGCAGTTTTTGAAATATTTAAAGCGCGCCGATTTTTCGGAAATGCGTTTTAAAGTTTTGCGCTTGCGATCACATGGGTAAAATATTAACAAATATCCTCTTGTGACATATCTGATGAAAGCCTGGACAGTTCTGAGTAGATTGGTGTTTATTTTGTTTCTCTATCTTATTTCTAGCCCGAGATATGATAGAAAATGTAAAGCCATACCAGGCCAAAATTCGCACTTTTTTAAAACTTTAAAAATCTGTAAAAAATTAACAGATAAAGAAAAAAATTCAAAACTTTTTTTTTGTAATTAGATAAAGTTGTTCTTCAGATAGAAAAAAATTTTTAAAAATCTGAGGACGTCAGGGAAAAAAAATATTCATTTTTGGATCACTTGACATGGAATGACCCTATGCTGCAAAAAAAGTCATTCATTTTGGTGACCATACTATATGTGGGGACAACCTGGTGACAGGTTTCCTTTAAGCATAAGAGACCCTATAACTAAATATTGCCGATACTTTCTAATGTGACTGAAACAACATGGTGACACAAGTGTCTCCTATTATTAGGACACTTGTAACAGCTCCTGGATCTGAGATTCACATGGACTTGTGAGACTCTGGACTTTAAATGTGATTGCTTTTTTTGATTTAGTAAGGGTGAATATCTTTATCTTTGCTGATAGCTCCTGGTTAGTTCATTTCAGCTGCAGATGGATTGTGATCACTCCCTTTCCCTTTATATAGTCCCATGATCCATCACCTGAGGCCAGTAATAGATTCATTGTATTCTGACCGTCTCTAGTGTCTGCTGGAGATCTGCTGCTGTTTTGTTGTTTGAGCCATTTCATCTGCAGCCCTGAGGTTTGGCTCCAGCAATCATGAGCATTGTGTAGCCTTTTGTCCATGTTCTCCCCTATGTTTTATTACTATAGTGGTGATGTCTAGTCTACTCACTGGCCTTTAGACTAGACAGGGTGAGTGGAGTCACAGTTAGGGACTAGGGACATGATGGTGGGGGGGGGGAAGACCCACATAGGGATGTTAGGGAAGCTTATGAGCCAGACACAGGTTAGTGTCAGGAGGTGTCCTATCCCACGCTCCCTTTCATCATGGTCTTCCTCTCCTGTTGTAACCTCCGTGTTGCGTCATGCATCAGACATCCTCTAGTCCATCATGGACACATGGGGGCTCTTGGGTTAACGTTTTCCCCCCCAAAACAGGTGTGATTCTCTTTTCTTATCTTTTTATTTTTAGAACTTTGCTGTATTTTCTGCAGCACAAATAGCTCCGGTTAATTGGTTTCTTAATTGTAGCTGAGAAGTTTTCCTCATCCGAGGCCTCGGTGCGCTCTGAAGTGTAATCCGGGGTGCACTTATCACTATATTGCTTTATGACATTCCTCACTAGGACGTTTTATTGTTAGAATAATATCATATTTTTATGTACGGCAAATGGAACTACAATCATCCCCAAAAGCTGCACATTTTTTTTTTACTTTTTAATAAAGTGAACAACTCTGCCGGTCATAGAAATCCTACTATGGAGAACAATATAAAAATTGCAAGTTGCCGGTATATAAATATATTATGCATCGTCCCCTCGTAGCAGAGGAGCGGCTCGATCACCTCCGGGAGGTTCATTAATTGAAGGAGTATAAATTCCCCATGACTTACGCTATAAGCTGTTTTAGCTTCCAGCTGTTGGTGACACGGTCCAGGGAGAGCATTAATCCGACTGACGTCACGTGTGTCATGTGGATCGCTGCAGACGCGGTAACAGTATGCGGTGAATGCAATGGAAGTGATTGTAACAAAGACATCGAAAGGAGAGAAGTGTCCAGAGGACTGGAGCTGTTGGGAGCTCGTCCTGAGGCCTCACTGAAGAGCAGAGAAAGAGAACCAGGTGGCTCCCGGAGGAAGAAGGGGTTCCAGAGGCGCGGGCAGTGAGCCATCCACCCGTGGGACTCATACCCATTGTCAGGCACAGGCAACTGGAGGGACACCGGTACCCCAAGACTAGTGGAGAAGACAGACCGGGCTCAGCTAGCAACCCGGAGACTGGGGTACTTCCATGGTGACATGGTCAACAACCGCATACATCAAGGTGGCAAAGAGGGGGTTAAGGGAGATGCTACAAAGTGGCCCTAAGAAAAGCCCACAGCTAATGACTCAGAGGTCTCCCGTGGCTATCGGTACCTGAGCTCCGTGTGTGGAGGGGGGGCAGAGCTGTATTGCGCTCGTCTCAGAAGAGAAACTACCTTGTAGCACTGAGAGAGGGGACACCAGTGAAAGGAACACCCAGTAAGAGAAAGAGAGAGACAGGAACACCAACAGAGGCTCGACTGCACTGTCCTGATTCTGGAGACAACGCTGATCCGGATGTTGGCA
Source organism: Allobates femoralis (assembly GCA_033576535.1). Lineage (NCBI taxonomy): Eukaryota > Metazoa > Chordata > Amphibia > Anura > Aromobatidae > Allobates > Allobates femoralis. The sequence goes on along the minus strand of JARQOC010000007.1, from coordinate 108,407,489 downwards.
AGGGACGTATCCGGCGGCCATGCTGAAAGAACTGAGTAAATGTAACAGAACTCCAGCTGTGGTGTGTGAGACTTTCCTTAGCGGTGACCACCGGCCGCAGAGGCCACATGAGACACCAGGGTGCTGATGACCATTTGCAAAGGTAAAAACTGAACCCTCCTTCCAGCTGTCCTGGGGATCGCGCTCCGCCAGCGGGGAGCAGAACCATCCAAACTGCCAGTCATCGTCCCTAGAGGTTCTGAAGCCGCAGCCACCATCCTGGCCACCTCTTTTCCCTGTCATCCTTGTCATCTTCCCCCCTATTTATTAAAATGACACCGCCAGGGTCACGGGACCGGGTCTCAGCCCCCTTCTGTCCCTGAGAAAAGAACCGAGAGTGTAGAACAACTGCTGCCCGTTCACTGAGTACCCCCGACCCTGGAGTGGGCGTGTCAATAACACCTATCTCCTGAGGATAGCCCTGCAGTGCCGGCCACCTTCTGGCTGGAAACTCCAACTGGCGTCACAAACTTTTATTATTTTTCTTTAACTCCATTTTTGTTTTTCCCTTTCCATTGTGAGTCAGGGCCACCTCACTGGGCGCCGCAGCCATGAACCTGACCACTTGCCCAGATGTCTCAGCCCTTAGTACTTGACAGAGCTGTGTGCCAATAACAGTGTGGAGTCATGAATGGAGTCGGTAGTATCGTGATGCACGATAGATTACAGAATCAGACGCAGAGATCCGGCGGAGTGCGGCGGAACGCTGTTATCCATCCTGATTTGCTTTCTGGCGAGTGTTTTGCTCAGATGCTTCCTACAACATGTTCTGATCTGCGAGAGAACAAGTGACATTGTGGCACCATGACGGCGTGACACCGAGCCGGCCGTGACTCCTGAAGCGCCATCACATTCCCGCACCCTGGAGCGACGGCCAAGAGGAGTCCAAGAACTGATCGTTCACAAACTTGTGTTCTTACACCATCAGCCATTGTCCATCTCCGGTATCCGCTCATCTCTGCTCCCGGCTCTCCGGGGCGGATACACCGGTGCTCCCGGGTCTAGGGGAGCGCGGGGGTAATTGGACGAGGAGACATTGCAGAAGTTGACAGATGCAGACAGAATGGTCTCGCTCACGAAATCACAAGGGAGAAAAGAGCCGAGTTTCCATGGTAACACGAGGCCTCGGAAAGTGAGTCCGCCGTCATCCGCAGGTCAGATGTGAGGGCTTGTTAGCGGGAAGGTTTATTAACCTGCAGAAATTAAGCTTCTGCTTTTGTTCTCAGGGTTTAAGGATTCTCCAAAAGTCTGAAAACAGAAGTTATTGGGCAAAGAAAAGCTGTCATTGTGAGGGTAAACAGCCATTAACTAAAGGCACAAGGGTGTCAACGAGGCGTAGCATATCCGCAACATTGTAACATTACTAGTAATGTGGGGTGGACAATGCCGGACATGATAAAACAATTGTTCAAAATTGGGGTGAAGCGTCACCGGTGTGTCACATCAGAAGGTCGCAACGCATAACTGATCGAAGGTCCCGATTGCTGCACCCTCGACTATTAGCAAGAGTTAAGATTCTGTCCCATCTGGCTAAGAACTTGTAGCCTTTATCTCAGCTGTAACCCTTATGACCACTTCCTTCCACTATATATAGGCACTCCTGGCTTCTAGCCAGTGACAGTTATATTCTGTGTTACTATAAAACAGTTGTTTGGAATTGTTCCAAATTCGGGTGAAGTGTCACATCCTGATGTGACCTCTAGGGGGATCTGAGATCACAAGGTCACAACACCTAATTGATCGTAGGTTCTTATTGCTGCCTGATTAGCTATTATCAAGAGTTAAGAACTCTTTCTCATCTGGCTGAGAATTTGTAGTCTTTATCTCGGCACCTTATGACCACTTGCTTCCACTATATATACACACTCCTGGCTTTTATCCAGTGCCAGTTATATTCTGCATTACTATAAAACCGTTGTTTGGAATTGTTCCAAATTCGGGTGAAGTGTCACATCCTGATGTGACCTCTAGGGGGATCTGAGATCACAAGGTCACAGCACCTAATTGATTGCAGATCCTCACTGCTGCCTGATTAGCTGTTATCAAGAGTTAAGAACTCTTTCCCATCTGGCTGAGAACTTGTACGGGCCTTATGACCACTCCCTTCCACTATATATATTATGTAAATATATATATATATATATATATATACACACACACACACTATAAAAAAGTGAAGGCAGCATCCCACAGGTTGTGTAATAATTATAATGGATAACTCAAGGGTCTTTTAGCGTGGAGCAAAGACACAATAGAACACAGTTTATAGGTGAAAAGTCTATATTAGAGCACACGGTGATAAACAACAAAGTGCAGAGGAAAACTCACAGTCCATGAACACACAGTGTAGATACTGAATGAAGCCTTAACGAAGAGTCTGATGAAAAACCTCAGAGGAAAATGTCCTAAAGAAAAGGCCAGGGAGCCCTGAAACGCGTTGACTAATAAATCAATATTATATTCACCCCTGGATGTCTGGTGGAATACGGCAGTGCGGTGTTTAATCCTTTATGCTCCCTACTTTAATTTTCTGAGATAATGACCTTTGGGTTTTTTTCATTAATCATCAACATTAACAGAAATAAACCCATGAAATAGATCCCTGTGTGTGTAATGACTCTATATAATAGATGTGGTCACTTTATGTATTAAATTACTGAAATAGAAGATCGCCAAAAAGTTACTTTAAGTCACTGAGATGCAGCTGTATAATCGGAGGTGGAGGGAGAGTCTGCGCTGTTACCTCCACTTCAGACTTACATTCACTATTATGAAATAATAACTATTTGATGATCTTCTAATTCATTGAGATGCTCCTGTGTACCACTGGGGTCTGTAAAGAAGACAACTGAGGAGCACCAAGAGTTGACCTTGCCTAACCGGTGGCTTAAAATACAACACACAACGACTTATCTACAAACCTCGGAGCAGTCAAGGGTGGATGGAAGAATCCTCAAGTCAACAATTATTATCTGCCCTAAAACCACCGGGCAAAGGATCAGCCACCGATCCTTAAAGGGAGACGGCGCCACAGTGAGGAGAAGTCGAGGTTTTGCTTCAAGCAACAACGGCTCCTATAAAAATGACAGGGTCTGAAAAGTCCAAGAAAGTTCCCTTAGGCCTGTGAAGACGTCCGTCCCCGTGTGTTCTGTTGCTATGGCAGCGGATTGAATGTGAATGTGTTCTCGCCGGCTCCGCGTAGATTCTGAATATGTTGATTTTACTATTGATGCTCGTGTTTCTCCCGGCGCCCCCTCGCTCCGTTGCCTCCTCGCCCCCTCGCTCCGTCGCCCCGTCGCCCCCTCGCTCCGTCGCCCCCTCACCCCGTCACCCCCTCGCTCCGTCGCCCCCTCACCCCGTCCAGCCTGCGGAATTGACAATCTTCATCTCAGTTGAGCGACTTCTCTAAAAAGAGCAATGTCCGGTCTGTGATCCATTGTGTGTCCCACGGGAACTAATCACAAATTAGATTTGATCGCGGAAGAGCAGCTTAAATTTGTATCTTTCACATGATCTTAGTTCCAAGTGACTGATTCAGCAACTCTACCCAAAGCCAAGAGTATCAATGATTGGCGTCGCCCGACCACGGCTCCGGGGCCGGGATCTCACGTCCGGTGACATGAGCTTGTTCTTCTCTACTTGCTATAAATATGATGATAACAGTTTATCAACTAAAGAAAGAAAATAAAGCAAAAAAACACAAATCAAAAGAGTGATGAACCAGCATGGCGCCATCTTCACCCAACACTGGAGGTGGATGGAGGTTTGAGCTACATATTTACAGCGTCTTGGCACAACGCGAAGATACTGCAGGCATCGGTGAGCGCCATTATCACAGCGGTGTAACAGCTGCTGTAGCGCTATATGTCACACAGGCGCCGAGCCTCAAGTATTGGAAACACACATTTAGCGCTCTGTTTGTTGACTTTTACTGTGTGCTGTGTTTCTGGCAGATAACTTCTTCAAGCAGTGGTACAGGAAGAAGTCGGTGTCGTTATGCAGGACAATGCTCCATCACATGCATCCAACTACTCCACAGCGTGGCTGGCCAGTAAAGGTCTAAAAGAAGAAACAATAATGACATGGCCCCCTTGTTCACCTGATCTGAACCCCATAGAGAACCTGTGCTCCCTCCTAAAATGTGAGATCTACAGCGAAGGAAAATGGTACATCTCTGGGAACAGTGTCTGGGAGGGAAAACAGTACACCTCTGGGGACAGTGTCTGGGAGGGAAAACAGTGCACCTCTGGGAACAGTGTCTGGGAGGGAAAACAGTACACCTCTGGGGACAGTGTCTGGGAGGGAAAACAGCACACCTCTGGGGACAGTGTCTGGGAGGGAAAACAGTACACCTCTGAGGACAGTGTCTGGGAGGGAAAACAGTGCACCTCTGGGAACAGTGTCTGGGAGGGAAAACAGTACACCTCTGGGAACAGTGTCTGGGAGGGAAAACAGTACACCTCTGGGGACAGTGTCTGGGAGGGAAAACAGTACACCTCTGGGGACAGTGTCTGGAGGCTGTGGTGGCTGCTGCACGCAATGTGGATCGTAAGCAGATCAAGCAACTGACACAATCTATGGATGGAGGCTGCTGAGTGTCATCATAAAGAAAGGGGGCTATATTGGGCACTCAGTTTTTGGGGTTTTGTTTTTGCATGTCAGAAATGTTTATTTCTACATTTTATGCAGTTATATTACTTTACCTGGTGACAATAAACAAGTGAGATGGGAATATATTTGGTTTTTATTAAGTTGCCTAATAATTCTGCACAGTAATAGTACCTGCACACACAGATCCTCCTAAGAGCCAAATCTAAAAAACCCTCCAACCTCCAAAAATATTAAGCTTTGATATTTATGAGTCTTTTGGGTGATTGAGAACATAAAAATAATCCTCTACAATACAACTTGCCTAATAATTCAGCACACAGTGTACGTTTTCCACTGACAGCCGATATTAGAGCCAATGTCAGCCAATCTTTGTTTGGATCAGAATCCTCGGCCTGACCGATGCCTGTGAGGCCGGTCGCTCTGATCAGGAGACTCATCGGTCAGCCGAGCATTGTGATCATAGGACGGTCAGTGTTACATGAAACTCTTAAAGTGTAACCGCCATTTACATTTTTATTTAATAATAATATAATGTACATCAACTGATTATAATAAACTTTCAAATATACTTCATAAGAGAATTCTGGTGGAAAACCAATCATAAACCTTCCACAAGGTGTCCCCACTACACTGTGTGCGAAGCAGACATATGTTCATTATCAGTCAGATCCGTCTTCACACTGAATACAGGGCATGTAACCATATATGGGCAAAGGGGGTGTGGCCTACACTGCTGACTGCAGCTGGTGAGGAAACAATGTATCAGATTACAGCACAGTTGCTGAGCAATGTCAGAATGTCAGGATCAGTGTAAATTCCCCTTGTCTTGGCACAGGCTCCTGATCTGTCATCTGGCTCCACACAGCTCAGTCACGATCTCTGTTAACCCCTTCTCTGCTGGCAAATTACACTGCCCCCTATCAGATGCTGTCTACGCCCACACAGCCATAAAATGCAGTTTTTAAAAGTGCACAGAAAAATGTGAGAAAATAAGTCATATGGCACAAAAAAGCATCATCTTAGCTGATCTGTAACCCATCATGAACACTTTAAGGTATAAACACACAGTATCACTGGCACAGTCGCTGCGTTTTCCCGGGCTGCTTTACCGGCGACTTTGCCCTCATTCTTGTCCTGGCGGCTTTCACTACAATATGGTTAAGCATGGGAGCCGGCAGCTGTACTAGGAAGCCATTTAAGACGGAATATGCGTAAAATAATGTTATTTTTACATTTCGCTCTTTACTTCTTGTACATTTTGCCGGCGATGTGTTCAGCTTCTTTTTAGTTGATGAAGTCAATGCCGGAGTCTTAGAGATCTATAGACGGAGGATTGATGTAAACTGCGGAACGTTGTGGCCTAAAGCTTCTATTGCAGAATGTGGGAACGCTCTGATACAAGAGGAAACATTAGCACAAGAATATTTACTAGGCATGAATAAAATATATCACACACATACTAAACAATATCCAGAATAACTCGGCTTCCATTCTGCATTGTACATATTGTGCAGTCAAAATGTAAATTATTTCTAGATTTCAGCTATCTCAACTATTTTGGGGTTTAAAATGACTAAATTGGGATACAGAAGGAATTTCTGCCCCAAGTGCACCCAGCATTCCCTATGCGGGTCCTTCCCCCCTCCCCTTCACGTGCCTAGTACCTGAGCCGTCTGATCCTTCACTCACCCTGGCTAGTATAAAGACCGGGGAGCTCACTAGACATCACCTCTACAATAATCCCACCTAGGTGAAGATGAAGACAGGGGGACATAAGCAAAAGGATATACTTCAACTTCAAAGCTGCAGCCAGACACTAATCTACAGGCGACAGGACTTCAACAGCTACAAGAAGCTTCCATCCTCCAAGGTGGTCAGCTTAGAATGAATCTCTATAACCAAGCATCAGGTGATGGAACATATGACTATTTATAGTTGAGGGGAGTGGCCACAAACCGGCTACACCTGAAATAGGAACAACCAACAAGGAAATATTTCTTAATCTTTGGTGCACCAAAAGAAAGCATCTATGTTTAAAACACAGTCTCACACAACGATGTCTGTCCAGCCTCTGTGTGAAGACTTCCATTGAAGGAGAACTCACCACCTCTCGTGGCCACCTGTTTCGCTCGTTGATCACCCTCACTGTCAAAAAGTTTTTTCTAATATCTAATCTGTGTCTTCTACCATTCAGTTTCATCCCATTGTTCTAGTCTTTCCTTGTGCAAACGAGAATAAAGCTGATCCCATTACAGTGTGACAGCCCCAGAATAAAGATTATCCTACAGTGTGACAGCCCTAGAATAAAGCTGATCCCATTACAGTGTGACAGCCCTAGAATAAAGCTGATCCCTCTACAGTATGACAGCACTGGAATAAAGCTGATCCCTCTACAGTGTGACAGCCCTGGAATAAATCTGATCCCTCTACAGTGTGACAGCCCTAGAATAAAGCTGATCCCTCTGCAGTGTGACAGCCCTAGAATAAATCTGATCCCTCTACAGTGTGACAGCCCTAGAATAAAGCTGATCCCTCTACAGTGTGACAGCCCTAGAATAAAGCTGATCCCTCTACAGTGTGTCAGCCCTAGAATAAAGCTGATCCCTCTACAGTGTGACAGCCCTGGAATAAAGCTGATCCCTCTACAGTGTGACAGCCCTAGAATAAAGCTGATCCCTCTACAGTGTGACAGCCCTAGAATAAAGCTGATCCCTCCACAGTGTGACAGCCCTAGAATAAAGCTGATCCCTCCACAGTGTGACAGGCCTAGAATAAAGCTGGTTCCTGTACAGTGTGACAGCCCTTGAGATATTTGCCGATGGCTATTAAGTCTTCTATCAGTTTTCTTTTTTGCAGCTAAACATTCACAGATCCAGTGACTGTTCCTCATAGACCGAACCTTGGGATGGCTTTGTATGAGGAGCTGTGTTTGGAGATGTGTAGAAATCCCCGGTAAGGCCGCGTTCACATTCACATTTGCACACATGTATCAAGAGAAAGTGCACAAGCAAATACCTGAGATAAGGTCACATCTTTATTAATAAATCTAGAATAAAATACTTAGCATCAATATGGAAACAACACAAGTTTATAGGAATAGGGATAAAATAAAAAGAATTGGAAAATATGTACACCCTGCAACTTCAGTGTCTACCACAAGATGGCAGTGTGTAACCCAAAAATAAATAAATAAACAGAAATATTTGCATAATGTCAAGAAGAAACAATATAACAAATGGTTAAATAAAGTAAAGCCAAAGGATACAAGGAGGCACCGACTGATGACATTATTACGGTATATATACCGTCCCAGGAAAAGCAAAAAAGTGGGAAAGTCTTCAAACAGGCAAACGTTACACTACAGATATAGTCAAAGTGGTGAACGGTAGAAGATCAGATCAGCGGGAGCTGTGGACCCGTCACAACTGATAGGCGTTTCGCTTGGAAAGCTTCATCTGACGGTTTGCACTCTGCAACCTCAGTGTCTACCACAAGATGGCAGTGTGTAACCCAAAAATAAATAAATAAACAGAAATATTTGCATACTGACAAGAAGAAACAATATAACAAATGGTTAAATAAACTAAAGCCAAAGGATATAAGGCACCAATTGATTGCATTACATAAAGGGCCCCAGGATAAGCAAAAATGGGGGAAAGTCTCGATGCAGGCAAGACTCACACTGGTGATATAGTCAAAGTGACAAAAGGTAGAACATCAGATCAGTGGAAGCTATGGACCCACCACACCTGATGGGCGTTTCGCTTGGAAAGCTTCATCTGAGGGTTTACACCCTGCAACTTCAGTGTCTACCACAAGATGGCAGTGTGTAACCTAAAAAAAATAAATAAAAATAAATATTTGCATACTGACAAGAAGAAACAATATAGCAAACAGGGAAATAAAGTAAAGCCAAAGTATATAAGGCACCAATTGACTTCATTGTTATATATAGGGTCCCAGGAAAAGCAGAGAAGTAGTAGAATAACCCTAGTAATATAATTTTAAAAAAAAGCGTCAAAAAGTAAAGTGTCAGAAAGATCAGAACAGCAGGGAGCCATGGACCCACCGCACCTGACGGGTGTTTCGCTTGGAAAGCTTCATCTGAGGGTTTAGCAGAGCAAATCAAAATATGCAAAATGGATTATTATTCCTGGTACAAATAGAAGCAAAGGCACTCACTGAACATCATTATGTCCTTTTGGATTCTATTTTGTGTCCATTTTTTAATTGGAAACAGAATCACAGCAAGCGGAATGTATTCTGCAAATCAGAACTCAGACAAAACCCCATAATAATAATCAATGGCCTCTCTGCTATTGGCATCAGTTCTGCAATTAATTCCAATTGTCTCTTCTTCAGAAATGTGAACATGTCCTAAAGCTTCATCATTCACACGACCGATTATTGGAAGCCAGGTCTAGCACTCGCACCTGTGATAGTCTATGGTGCTATTCACCATAGACCGTGGAGGTCGAGAAACGAATGATCCTCGGCCCAAATTGTCAGCAAAGGCATCAGGTTATCTTTCTTGTATTTGGTGAAATCATACGCCTGATTGAGCCATTAGGAAGAAAATAAAAGGTTAAAAAAAAATAACTAAAATGCTAAATTGGTTGATCAGATACTAGAACCAGACAGCTAGAATCACCTGATATTTATTCAGTCTATGTGCATGTCACGGGGTCCTTGTCCGGTATCTCACAATCAACAGAGCGAGAGATGTGTGATCAGCACAAGAACCTTTATTGCTTTAAAAAAAAAAAATCCACAAAACAATCCAGCAGAATACTGTATATCCAGGTAATCCAGATGGCCTGTATATCCAGGTAATCCAGGTGGCTCTCCCATGCCTCGGCTTCAGTGTCCCACACAAAAGACTGAAATGCTGACTCTGCTCCCAACACTCCAATCCACCATGCTTTATAAAAAACATCCAAATGGCAGGAGTTGTAATACAGAACCATGTTCCAGGCTCGTAGGTACAGAAATGACTGAATCGAGCCTCTGTCCACAGTAATTCAATACAAACCAGGTGTAATTGCTCAGGAGAGGGGGAAGGGAGAATACACATCATAGGAACACACTTGTAAAATGCAGTAAAATATAACCCACCATATCCACCATCACAGTGCACATCGAGTATTTAGTGCAGAAATTTCTGCACCAAATCTTCATTCCTGGCACCAAAAACTCAATGTGTTTTTCACGCGTTTTTGCTGCATCTTTATGAGTTTTTTCCTTGCATTTCAGATGGAAAAATGCTGCAATATTTGATATTCTGCATTTGTTTCTGCACCAAATCTGCAAGGGGAAAAAAAAGCGACATGTGCACAAACTACAGATTCTCATTGACTTTGCTGCATAAGGATTTGCTTTCACATTTGTGACAAAACTGCAATAAAAACACATTTTAAAAAAAACGCAAAAGTGTGCACAGAGCCTAAGGTGGGTTTAACACACCAATTTACTGCTTCAATATCTGAACAGATCTCTGGTTGCAGTGAAATCATGGATACATTGCTCATTTGTGGCTGTGTACACTATTAATGTATCCATGATTTTCACTGACAAAAATGTCAGATATTGAACAATAAATTGGTGTGTGTAAAGCACCATCAGAATTCTGAACCAGCAGAGCCCCCATGTATAAACCAGCAGGTGAAATTCTCAATACAGCGCCATCTGCTGGCTAAATCAGGAATATCTGCAGGAGGGACGGAGGTTCCTATTCTGCCAGTGTTAGTCACTGACGTGTTTTATTACTAAAAATATCAAAACTATACAAAATATGTGTGTGTGTAGTGTAAAGCAATAATGATAAATTCAGAAAGCCAAGTGTCAGAGACAATATGTAAATGCTCGTCTGTGTCTTCAGGCGTTAGGACGGCGTTCACACGTGTCCTCTCTTCCCCATTTCCACCTAACTCCATTAAACGGAACCTGTCAGGTCCCTTATTCCCTCCAACTCAGCAGCAGTCCCATATTTCCCCCAGTCTAACCAACCATCACCGTGTCTCATGGATTTGCTAAAATCAATGTATAAAGATTTTTTTTATTATCCCTGTTTTTAATATGCTAATGAGACCTTTAACTAGTCTAGGGGGCGCCAGTGCCCCAGACTGGTCGGCTTCTTTTCATTTTGTCACCCCCGTTATGGGTGAGAACATGATTTCCATGATCCGGCGTCATTGGGCTCCTGGATATCTTGCGCATGCGCGCGGCTCATTCAGCAGTGTCAGTGCGCCTATAAGCCGGGTGTACGTGTCCCAACTTCAGACGACGCACTGTACATGATCAATAATACAGCTTCTGCACTGCAGATCATGCGCGTCTCTGCGGGCGCGTATGCCTGGCTTCAGAGGCTGAAATGATCACAGGCATGCGCAAGATTTCCAGGAGCGCAATGACTCGGCTCATGGAAATGAGGTTCTTACTATAAGGGGGTGACAATATGGAAAGGGGCTAAATAGTTCTATGGGAAACTAAATCGATTAAAACGAGGGCTGGTTAGGAAGGAATTCTGCGCACACGTGTGACTGCTGCTGGGTTGGGGGGTATAAGGCACCTGATGGGTTCCTTTTAAGACTAGTCGCCCCTTTCCATGTTATCACTCCCTTATGGTGGAGAACATGATTTCTATGATCTGGCATGAATGCGGCACCTGGAAATCTTGCGCATGCACGCAGCTCATTTCAGCAGTGTCAGTGCACCCCTGAAGCTGGGTGTACGCGCCCAGCAGAGACGCACTTTACATGAACATTAAAACAGCTTCTGCACTGCAGATTGTGCACATCTCTGGGGCGCATATACCTGGCTTCAGAGGCTTGATTTTAGTAAATCGCATTAGACAGGTGGTTAGAAGGGAATTCTGGCGCACACGTGTGACTGCTACTGGGTTACAGGTGATTAGACACCTGATGGATTCCCTTTAAGAAATAGTCGGCCCCTTTCCATGTAGTCACCCCTTTACGGTGAGAACATGATTTCCATGAGCTGGCATCATTCAGCTCCTAGAAATCTTGCAATGCGCACAGCTCATTTCATGTCTCTGAAGCCGGGTGTACAGTACGGCTTTGGACAGACATGCACATGAATGAAGAAAAACAGCTTTTGCATTGCCATCTGACATTTCTGCATGGACGCGTACACCTGGTGCAGAGGCTGAAATGAGACGTGCACATGTGCAAGTATCCAGGAGCTGCAATGACGCGGCTCATGGAAATCAGGTTCTTACCCATAAGAGGGTGACAACATGGAAAAGGGCACTGGACTAGTCTTTAAGGAACATTAATCAGGTGAATAGATCACCCGCAACCGCAGCAGAGGCACAAATGTGGCCAAAATCCCTTCCTAACCAGCCCTGTTAATGCGACTTACTAAAAACAATGTTTATATAAGCCTTTCATAACTGCGCTTTTCCCTATGCAGGTTAGCGGCTTTGACTGGTTGAAGAGGAGTTGTTTCCTAAACTAGTTGGCCCCTTTCCATGTCACCCCCTTATGGGTGAGAACATGATTTCCATGAGCCGGAGTCATTGCGGCTCCTGGATATCTTGTGCATGCGCGTGACTCATTTCAGCCTCCGAAGCCAGGTATACACGCCCGCAGAGACGCACATGATCTGCAGTGCATAAGCTGTATTTTTGATCATGTTTGTCACCCTCTTATGGGTGAGAATATGATTTCCATGAGCTGGTGTGATTGCGGCTCATGGAAATCTTGCACATGCGCACAGCTCATTTCCAAAGTGTCAGTGCGCCTTTGAAGTCAGGTGCATACATAGAGGCTTCAGACAGACATGTCACATGTTCACATGAACAGAAAAACAGCTTTTGCATTGCCGATCGTGTGCATCTCTGCGGGTGCGTTCACCTGGCTTTAGAGGATGAAATGAGCCACGCGCATGCGCAAGTTCTCTAGGAGCCGCAATGACGTCGGTTCATGGAAATCATGTTCTCACCCATAATGCAACTATGTAAGTGTTGGAGGCAACACATCTTTTAGGTGACATTAATACTGCTTTTGTGTGTTCATGTTGCATGGAGTTGCCGATGGTCTCTCCCTAAGCCTTACAACCTTATTAAAATATATGAGCCGTTGTGTCCAGGTAGGGGGGCCTGCGGTCAGACCGGGTCAGTCCAGGTATTGCCGTCCATTTGAGAACAGTGACACATCAATGTCAATGTCATCAGCCCTACCTGTTGGAATAGTTGCCTTGCCCCGGGCGCTGGCACCATACGTTACGTCATTGATGAACCTTCCATAGTTGGTCATGTTATCAGTATCTCCTGGCATATAGCACAGCGCTGTATAGCGGAGTGATCACTGCTTTTATATTGAGTTTTATTCCTTCCTCACATCTGAAAACCTTTCTCTGGGCAGAATGTAAGTTATTATCCGGAGCTTCCCGTCCTGTATTTATAATGTGTTCTCTGCCCTATAAATGCCAATCACCTGGAACAGCTACATCAGAGGTCGAGTCTTTCATGTGAAATGGCCTCCAGCCGACAGTTCTTGGAACAATCGTAATCACAGGTGGTGAAGGGCCGTAACCATCGTCCTCCAGCAACGTTTCCTATCCCTTCATCTCACGTCTCGTTCTCCGGCCCAATCATAGATTTATTAACCAGAAAATTAAACAAAAGTCGTCTGTGCACAATAACCGAAGAGAATATCATCAGCCTCAAGCCAAATCCATTCAAGTGATGTTCTCCCATCTTATAGATACTTTACATGTAGGAACGTTCCTCTGAGAATGACACGACCCTATGAAGAGTTAAAGGGGATCTGTCAGCGAGCTCAGCCCTCCCAGACTGCACTCATTGGCACACAGGGGTGGACACCATGATATCTTCTATATTTCACTTTACTCTTGAGAAATTGGTATTTTCATATGGAAATGATATGTTAAGAGCTCTGGGGCGTGGCCCGAACACTTAAAGAGCCACCGCCTCCCGAGGATCTTCCCCGCCCAGTACAGGCCTCTTTGCTTGATTGTCCATGTGATATAAGCAAGCTGTCAATCAAGCTAAAGACGCCGCTACTGGGCAGGGGAACAACCTCAGTGTAACACTGTCTGCATCCGATGCCCCCGCTCATTTCCACCTTGTCTCGCAGTGGCGCCAGTAAACGTCTTTCCCGCAGCTCCCCGGAGCCCGCCGCGGTCCTGTCTCTATTCCCAGACTCCGGGATCTGTGCACGGAACGCAGGTATTCCAGGACTGCGCTTAGAATTCACACGCAACACACCCCTTTTCCTTAAGGGCCAACATTGTTTATCCGGAGGTGCTTCTCAACTCATGGCTGAGAAGCACAGAGTATTTAAGGCACCTTCACGCTATGAGACATGCCTCAGCAACATAGTCTAATGCTATAGACATGCTGTTAGTTATATAAAAACTGCATTTTATGGCTGTGTGGGTGTGGCCGGCATCTGCCAGCATTGTGTGTCTATTTCCACAGCTTCTGAGTTCAGGCTGATAGGGAGCAGTGTGATTTGTCAGCAGACAAGGGGTTAACAGAGATCTAAGCTGTGTGGAGCCAGATGACACATCAGAAGCTTGTGACAAGGAAATTGCACTGATCCTAACATCCTGACATTGCTCCACACTGTGCTGTAGGCTGAGCTAATCTGATACATTGTTTCCTCACCAGCTGCAGTCAGGATCATAGGCCCTGCCCCCTTTCCCTTATATGGTTACATGATCCGTGTTCAGTGTGAAAATGGATCTGACTCATAATGAAAAAGTCTGCTTCACACACAGTGCAGTGGGAACACCTTGTTGAAGGTTTATGAATGGTTTTCAACCATATTTCATTAATAAAGTGTATTTGAAAGTTTGTTATAGTCACTTGCTCTACATTATTATTAAATAAAAATTTTAACAGCAGTTACACTTTAAGTAGTCCCATGACCCATTAGCTGGTGTTGCTGATAGAGTTTATTATCTGTGCTGACGCTGTGTGCTGTTCTGCTGGAGCTTTCTTGCTGTGTACCTTCATGGAGATTACCATCTTTCTGGGAGTTGCTGTGATTATCCCGGTCCCTGGGTGAAGGTGAGGGGGCTATAGCCTAGGACTGGTCAGGAGAAGGGCAAGGGTGGCAGCCCAGACACCTCACCTTTAGAGGTACTTCTAGAAACAGGGTCAGCTAGGCCACTCCCAGTCTAAGGATCAGACTAGTTCACCTGATTGCCTTTTTCCCATCACTGCCATTCTGTTACCTTATCCCCTTCCCCGTTATTCCACCTCTTGACAATAGTCACCTAATCTGAGCCACCAAATCCTCTTCTTCCTTCTCCAACAGAGTGGGTTAACACAAGCTGAGCAATACAATTATATCTGTGATACAGATGTCTTAAGGGCCTTGGTCATATAGCAGCTTGAAATCTACAGAACAAACACTGGTGTGGCAGGGAGCCGATAGCTCTGTGCACCACCGCAGGTGTCAACTGTATTGTCAGCACGGTGACTGGTCAATGCGGTGCTCACCTTGAAATCCAAGGCAACTACACCAGGTGCAGGGGCTACAATCACACCTGGACACTGGAGCCTGGGGGGAAACAAAAGTCCCTCTTGCCTATAGAAAAAGACTATTGCTACTTAAGACTTGCAATAATTGGGGGCCCCGTTGGAGGTTTTGCAATCTTAAGTAAATACAATAAATATAAATAAATGAAATAAACATATATTATATATATATGTATATATTCTACCTTTGTCCAGTAAAATATTTCTTGCATTTACTTGCGCTTGTGGGGGCCCGGACCCAGCGCCGCTACGCAGCCGCTGCTATACCGGCAGCTGCGCCTGCGATACATACAGGGGCGGACTGGCCCAGCGTGCCCCGACACTTTGGGACCACGCCCACTAAGCCCCACCCCCATACCACCCTGGGTGCTGTAGGGGGGGCCCGGACGGAAAGGGGGGGCCCATTGGTCCCCTGAGCGCCCCCACATGCCATACAAGGGGGCCCCTGACCGCTGCCCCCACACGCTATCCTCGGGGCCCCCTGACTGCTGCCTCCATTACTGCTGCGTCCCCCCGCTCTCCATTACCGGCGGGCAGTCGCGCTGATCTGCCTGTCATGTGGGCTGTAGCTGGCGCCGCTCTATTTCCTGTATCGCCGGCTACAGCGTCACACTACATGACAGGCTGTGGCTGCGATCGGCTCGACTGCCTGCTGGAGGTAATGGAGAGCGGGGGGCCTGTATATACCACCACCAGGGGCCCTGTATACCACCACCAGGGGCCTGTATATACCACCACCAGGGGCCCTGTATACCACCACCAGGGGCCTGTATATACCACCACCAGGGGCCCTGTATACCACCACCAGGGGCATGTATATACCACCACCAGGGGCTCTGTATACCACCACCAGGGCCTGCATATACCACCACCAGGGGCCCTGTATACCACCACCAGGGGCCCTGTATACCACCACCAGGGGCTGTATATACCACCACCAGGGGCTCTGTATACCACCACCAGGGGCCTGTATACCACCACCAGGGGCCTGTATATACCACCACCAGGGGCCTGTATATACCACCACCAGGGGCTCTGTATATACCACCACCAGGGGCCTGTATATACCACCACCAGGGGCTCTGTATACCACCACCAGGGGCCTGTATATACCACCACCAGGGGCCCTGTATACCACCACCAGGGGCCCTGTATACCACCACCAGGGGCCTGTATATACCACCACCAGGGGCCCTGTATACCACCACCAGGGGCCTGTATATACCACCACCAGGGGCCCTGTATACCACCACCAGGGGCCTGTATATACCACCACCAGGGGCCCTGTATACCACCACCAGGGGCCCTGTATACCACCACTGGGGCCTGTATATACCACCACTGCGGAGGCTGCTGTAATACTGCTGGGGCCTGTATATACCACTGGGGAGGCTGCTGTATACCACTGGGGCTGCTGTAATACTGCTGGGGCCTGTATATACCACTGGGGAGGCTGCGGTATACCACTGGGGCTGCTGTATATACTGCTGGGGCCTGTAAGGGGGTGTGTCTTGAAGGGGCGTGTCATTGGGGGAAGTGTGTCTTGGAGGGGGCGTGTCATTGGGGGGCATGTCTTGGAGGGGGCCCAGTTCAAAAGTTTGCTATGGGGCCCTGCCAGTTCTATTTACGCCCCTGACTATACATAAATATACACATGAAAATATGTGTATATACATATACATATATATATATATTAGTGTGATATAATCTATTTCTATTCCCTTCATACCTGTGTATACGACACATTGTAAAGTCATTTTACTAAGATTTCCCTCCTGATGAATAATCTTCCAGTATAACCTCCCCCATTGTATTGTGGTATGTAATCCCCCCTCCCCTTATATTCCTGCCATTGTTCCAGGCTCTGTTCCTTATACTCTACAAAAATATACATATATACAGGGTCGGGTTCCTTCCTCTCACTTTACAGATCACGAAAAAAGGTTCATATAAAGTCACTGACACGTGGAGAATAATTCCGGAATCTCCTCTGGTAGCAGCCACATATCATTGTAAGGTCATTACATGTAAATGCTATAGGGGGTGCAATGTAGAGGTTGCACCTGGTTAACAAGGCGTTCCACACATCTCCTGCCCAAAGTCAAGCTTAGACTTCAAATTATTTTTGGTAAGAAAACTAAAAATAAATGAGACTCAGCAATCAAAAGAATCTGCTGGAGCAACACCAGGGTGATGATATAACTGAGATCAGTGGGTGAGGTTATAAAAGACAGACATAGGCTAGGGTCACATTTGATAGCGCAATTGCGTTCACCACATCCAGATCCGGATGCGGTGAACGCAATTGCGTTCCCACACATTTTTTATAAAAAATGTGTGGAGGGAACCGCATTGCGATAACCGGATTGCTCCGGATGTGTAATGCTGAGCAATCCAGGTTACCGTACAGTTTGCTCATCCCGGCTGCCGCAGGGATGAGCAAACTGTTAACACTGTAATAAAAGCTTTAATGTTAATTATTAATATTGCCCATCATGTCTCTAGGGGTGCCCACCCCCCCTAGAGACATGCTACCTACTCAGGTGGGCATGTAATGTGTTAATATTGGCTGTACAGTAAGCCGGCTCCTGTCGGCTCTGTACAGTTTTGTGAGTGAAGCCGCGGCTCCACTGACAGCTGCGCGCCTACTATACATAATGTACGTATAGTTTGTGCGCTGTCCGAGGTCCTGTAGGCTTTTACAGTAGATCTATGGGCTGCGCAGTGCCATACACCTAATGTAAAAGCCTATAGGACCCTGAACAGCAGCACATACAATACGTACATTATGTATAGTAGGCGCGCAGCTGTCAGTGGAGCCGCGGCTTCACTCACAAAACTGTACAGAGCCGACAGGAGCCGGCTTACTGTACAGCCAATATTAACACATAACATGCTACACTTTCCACAACGTCTCTTCTCATGTTAGGAAATAACACAAGGTTTCAATCAGATTTCTGTGCTGGGGCCGTGGTACGGGCCGCAGCTCCATAGGGTAACATTGGCAGCATTAATGCAGCACTACCCTGGCAGTAGCACCGCGTTTATGCTGCCAAAGGCTAGGGTCACACATCAGTTTTTTTTTTTAAAACCTGATCCGGTTTTGAGCTTTTAAAAAGCTCAAAACCGGATCAGGTAACACTCCTCATAGGAGCCTATGCTAAAAACCGGATTGCTTCACAAGCAATCCGGTTACCGCCTCCGGCTCTGCAGCCTGCATCATGCAGGCTGCAGTTTTCGGAGCGGTTCTGTTATCTGCAATGCAGGAACCGGATTGCTCAGGATGTGTAATCAGGATGTGTAATCCTGAGCAATCCAGTTACCGGATAGTTTGCTCATCCCTGCAGTGCCTGAGGAAGGAGCTCGGAAATAGCTCCGAAACGCGTCGGATTAAAGAACCACTTCAACCAGACGATCCATTGTCCTGGTCTTCCTTTGGTAGCAGCGCGGATTGCACGGCACTTCGTCCTTTTATGCTGATACTCAGGGACATGGCCAAGGTAAGCAAGGCTGAAAAACCACCACCTCTAAACAAGAAACATAAGATAAAACCACCACCTCTGAACAAGAAACATAAGATAAAACCACCACCTCTGAACAAGAAACATAAGATAAAACCACCACCTCTGAGCAAGAAACATAAGATAAAACCACCACCTCTGAACAAGAAACATAAGATAAAACCACCACCTCTGACCAAGAAACAGAAGATAAAACCACCACCTCTGAACAAGAAACATAAGATAAAACCACCACTTCTGAACAAGAAACATAAGATAAAACCACCACCTCTGAACAAGAAACATGAGATAAAACCACCACCTCTGAACAAGAAACATAAGATACAACCACCACCTCTGAACAAGAAACATAAGATAAAACCACCACCTCTGAACAAGAAACATAAGATAAAACCACCACCTCTGAACAAGAAACATAAGATAAAACCACCACCTCTGAACAAGAAACATAAGATACAACGTCAAGACTGGGCCAAGAAATATCTGAAGACTGATTCTTCAAAGGTTTTATGGACTGATGAAATGAGAGTGACTCTTGATGGGCAGATGGATGGGCCAGAGGCTGGATCAGTAAAGGGCAGAGAGCTCCACTCCGACTCAAACCCCAGCAAGGTGGAGGTGGGGGACTGGTATGGGCTGGGATCATCAAAGATGAACTTGTGGGACCTTTTCGGGTTGAGGATGGAGTGAAGCTCAACTCCCGGACCTACTGCCAGTTTCTGGAAGACGACTTCTTCAAGCAGTGGTACAGGAAGAAGTCGGGATCGTTCAAGAAAAACATGATTTTCATGCAGGACAATGCTCCATCACATGCATCCAACTACTACACAGCGTGCCTGGCCAGTAAAGGTCTAAAAGAAGAAAAAATAATGACATGGCCGCCTTGTTCACCTGATCTGAACCCCATAGAGAACCTGTGGTCCCTCCTAAAACGTGAGATTCACAGGGAGGGAAAACAGTACACCTCTGGGGACAGTGTCTGGGAGGGAAAACAGTACACCTCTGGGAACAGTGTCTGGGACGGAAAACAGTACACCTCTGGGAACAGTGTCTGGAGGCTGTGGTGGCTGCTGCACGCAATGTAGATCGTAAATAGATCAAGCAGCTGACACAATCTATGGATGGAGGCTGCTGAGTGTCATCATAAAGAAAGGGGGCTATATTAGGCACTCATTGTTTTTGGGGGGTTTTGTTTTTGCATGTCAGAAATGTTTATTTCTACATTTTGTGCAGTTATATTGGTTACCTGGTGACAATAAACAAGTGAGATGGGAATAGATTTGGTTTTTATTAAGTTGCCTAATAATTCTGCACAGTAATAGTTACCTGCACACACAGATTCCTCCTAAGAGCCAAATCTAAAAACCCCAACAACTTCCAAAAATATTAAGCTTTGATATTTACGAGTCTTTTGGGTGATTGAGAACATAATAATAATCCTCTACAATACAACCTGCCTAATAATTCTGCACACAGTGTATATCACCCTGCCTCACTGCCTAATAATTCTGCACAGTATATTGGCATCTGATCTGATGATCTGATGAAGTGGCACTAGATGGCGGTGCTTGCTGTTTCCTATCTAGGCGGCTTTTATCGCGTACGATGGTGATTGATTCTGGATTAACAGAGAATATATTTTATGAACATGAAATCAGATTATATTGTTCCTTTAATGTAACAATTCAGCTGTATCTGGCATTAAGGGCTTGTGGAGTACAACCCCTAGGAGAGCTGTAGTGGCTCCAATTAGTGGTGATTGTTCTCATCTCTGGGATTCCGCCATCTATTAGAATAAGAAAGTGGATGAGAATATGAAGAAAACGTCACACTGGAGGACGACTCAGGAACGCACAATTTTATTCTTATTTTAGGCAGAAATGTTTTTTGAAGAGGAAATCCACTTTCCTGCGGTTCGGCGGCTCAGACCGGGCACCTTGAGTGCTCTTACATTGTAACTGCTATGTAATATTTATGTAGAAGATGATCTCAGGGACCCGGTCGAGGACGTAATGCTTGTTTATGAAGACTATCCTTGTTCCAGGTTGTAATGACAATCTGCACACACTAACAGCTGTAAGCATGAGCCGATAATAGAGGTGCGTCTGCAGCTCATCCTTAACCACTTCCCAAAAGATCCGCATCTGCAGCTCATCCTTAACCCCTTCCCAACAGATCCGTGTCTGCAGCTCATCCTTAACCCCTTCCCAAAAGATCCGTGTCTGCAGCTCATCCTTAACCCCTTCCCAAAAGATCTGTGTCTGCAGCTCATCCTTAACCCCTTCCCAAAAGATCTGTGTCTGCAGCTCATCCTTAACCCCTTCCCAAAAGATCCGTGTCTGCATCTCATCCTTAACCCCTTCCCAAAAGATCCGTATCTGCAGCTCATCCTTAACCCTTTCCCAAAAGATCCGCATCTGCAGCTCATCCTTAACCCCTTCCCAAATGATCCACATCTGCAGCTCATCCTTAACCCCTTCCCAAAAGATCCGCATCTGCAGCTCATCCCTAACCCCTTCCCAAAAGATCCACATCTGCAGCTCATCCTTAACCCCTTCCCAAAATATCTGTGTCCGCAGCTCATCCCTTAACCCCTTCCCAAAAGATCCACGTCTGCAGCTCATCCTTAACCCCTTCCCAAAAGATCCACATCTGCAGCTCATCCTTAACCACTTCCCAAAATATCTGTGTCTGCAGCTCATCCTTTACCCCTTTCCAAAAGATCTGTGTCTGCAGCTCATCCTTAATCCCTTTCCAAAATATCTGTGTCTGCAGCTCATCCTTAACCCCTTCCCAAAAGATCCGCATCTGCAGCTCATCCTTAACCCCTTCCCAAAAGATCTGTGTCTGCAGCTCATCCTTAACCCCTTCCCAAAAGATCCGTATCTGCAGCTCATCCTTAACCCTTTCCCAAAAGATCCGCATCTGCAGCTCATCCTTAACCCCTTCCCAAATGATCCATGTCTGCAGCTCATCCTTAATCCCTTCCCAAAACATCCGCATCTGCAGCTCATCCTTAACCCCTTCCCAAAAGATCTGTGTCTGCAGCTCATCCTTAACCCCTTCCCAAATGATCCGCATCTGCAGTTCATCCTTAACCACTTCCCAAAAGATCCGCATCTGCAGCTCATCCTTAACCCCTTCCCAAAAGATCCGCATCTGCAGCTCATCCTTAACCCCTTCCCAAAATATCTGTGTGTGCAGCTCATCCTTAACCCCTTCCCAAATGATCCGCATCTGCAGTTCATCCTTAACCACTTCCCAAAAGATCCGCATCTGCAGCTCATCCTTAACCCCTTCCCAAAAAATCCACATCTGCAGCTCATCCTTAACCTCTTCCCAAAAGATCAGTGTCTGCAGCTCATCCTTAACCACTTCCCAAAAGATCCGCATCTGCAGCTCATCCTTAACCCCTTCCCAAAAGATCTGTGTCTGCAGCTCATCCTTAACCCCTTCCCAAAAGATCCACGTCTGCAGCTCATCCTTAACCCCTTCCCAAAAGATCCACATCTGCAGCTCATCCTTAACCACTTCCCAAAATATCTGTGTCTGCAGCTCATCCTTTACCCCTTTCCAAAAGATCTGTGTCTGCAGCTCATCCTTAATCCCTTTCCAAAATATCTGTGTCTGCAGCTCATCCTTAACCCCTTCCCAAAAGATCCGCATCTGCAGCTCATCCTTAACCCCTTCCCAAAAGATCTGTGTCTGCAGCTCATCCTTAACCCCTTCCCAAATGATCCGCACCTGCAGTTCATCCTTAACCACTTCCCAAAAGATCTGCATCTGCAGCTCATCCTTAACCCCTTCCCAAAAGATCCGCATCTGCAGCTCATCCTTAACCCCTCCCCAAAATATCTGTGTCTGCAGCTCATCCTTAACCCCTTCCCAAAAAATCCACATCTGCAGCTCATCCTTAACCTCTTCCCAAAAGATCTGTGTCTGCAGCTTATCCTTAACCCCTTCCCAAAAGATCTGTGTCTGCAGCTCATCCTTAACCCCTTTCCAAAAGATCCACATCTGCAGCTCATCCCTTAACCCCTTCCCAAAAGATCCGTGTCTGCAGCTCATCCTTAACCCTTCCCAAAAGATCTGTGTCTGCAGCTCATCCTTAACCCCTTCCCAAAAAATCCGCATCTGCAGCTCATCCTTAACCCTTCCCAAAAGATCCGCATCTGCAGCTCATCCTTAACCCCTTCCCAAAAGATCCATGTCTGCAGCTCATCCTTAACCCCTTCCCAAAAAATCCGTGTCTGCAGCTCATCCTTAACCCCTCCCCAAAATATCTGTGTCTGCAGCTCATCCTTAACCCCTTCCCAAAAAATCCACATCTGCAGCTCATCCTTAACCTCTTCCCAAAAGATCTGTGTCTGCAGCTTATCCTTAACCCCTTCCCAAAAGATCTGTGTCTGCAGCTCATCCTTAACCCCTTTCCAAAAGATCCACATCTGCAGCTCATCCCTTAACCCCTTCCCAAAAGATCCGTGTCTGCAGCTCATCCTTAACCCCTTCCCAAAAGATCTGTGTCTGCAGCTCATCCTTAACCCCTTCCCAAAAGATCCGCATCTGCAGCTCATCCTTAACCCCTTCCCAAAAGATCCATGTCTGCAGCTCATCCTTAACCCTTCCCAAAAAATCCGTGTCTGCAGCTCATCCTTAACCCCTTCCCAAAAGATCTGTGTCTGCAGCTCACCCTTAACCCCTTCCCAAAAGATCCGCATCTGCAGCTCATCCTTAACCCCTTCCAAAAGATCCGCATCTGCAGCTCATCCTTAACCCCTTCCCAAAAGATCCGCATCTGCAGCTCATCCTTAACCCCTTCCCAAAAGATCCGCATCTGCAGCTCACACTTAACCCCTTCCCAAAAGATCCGCATCTGCAACTCATCCTTAACCCCTTCCCAAAAGATCCGTGTCTGCAACTCATCCTTAACCCCTTCCCAAAAGATCTGTGTCTGCAGCTCATCCTTAACCCCTTCCCAAAAGATCCGCATCTGCAGCTCATCCTTAACCCCTTCCCAAAAGATCTGTGTCTGCAGCTCATCCTTAACCCTTTCCCAAAAGATCCGTGTCTGCAGCTCATCCTTAACCCTTTCCCAAAAGATCCGTGTCTGCAGCTCATCCTTAACCCCTTCCCAAAAGATCTGTGTCTGCAGCTCATCCTTAACCCCTTCCCAAAAGATCTGTGTCTGCAGCTCATCCTTAACCCCTTCCCACTCTATGATGAAGATACAGATGTATACATGTTGCTTGTTGTCCTATGACTAATATGTTGTAGCAGTTGCATCTTCAGGCAAGAACAAATCACAAGGGAAGCGGAAAGGAGAATAGCCGGGGGTCTCTGCAATTTAGAGGCCTCCACCGGCCGTTCCCTTCAGACACTTCTCGCTTCACATCGAAATGTAGAAAAAAATTAAAGTTCATCTCTGACAATAAGTTTTATTAAATGAGACAATTGTCCAACTTTTATTAAAATTAGAATAGTAAGATTTCGAGGTTTATTCTGCTTGTATGGAGCTATAGGCCTGGTGTGACTGCACTGCTCCGGAGAGCTGGGGATCAAGCACATTACCACCGGGGGGTGAAAGGAGAACAGCTGTGACTACTCATCTCCTACATAGTAGCCAAAGGGTTGGGGGTGTTAATGGCAGAAAATGGGCCACGCTTCATATTATACATCAGAAAGCAGTGGAGTAGCTAACAAGGCAGGGGGAAGAGTGATCACAGGAACCCACCCAGGGTGAGCTAAAGGACCCACACAGAGTGATCAGGTGACCCAACTAGAACAACCAGAGGGACCCACCCAGAGTGATCAGGGGACCCAACTAGAAAACCAGAGTGATCAGGAGACCCAACTAGAACAACCAGAGGGACCCACCCAGAGTGATCAGGGGACCCAACTAGAACAACCAGAGGGACCCACCCAGAGTGATCAGGGACCCAACTAGAACAACCAGAGGGACCCCCCTAGAGTGATCAGGGGACCCAACTAGAACAACCAGAGGGACCCACCCAGAGTGATCAGGGGACCCAACTAGAACAACCAGAGGGACCCACCCAGAGTGATCAGGAGACCCAACTAGAACAACCAGAGGGACCCACCAGAGTGATCAGGGGACCCAACTAAAACAACCAGAGGGACCCACCCAGAGTGATCAGGAGACCCAACTAGAACAACCAGAGGGACCCACCCAGAGTGATCAGGGAACCCAACTAGAACAACCAGAGGACCCACCTAGAGTGATCAGGGGACCCAACTAGAACAACCAGAGGGACCCACCCAGAGTGATCAGGAGACCCAACAGAAACAACCAGAGGGACCCACCCAGAGTGATCAGGAGACCCAACTAGAACAACCAGAGGGACCCACCAGGAGTGATCAGGAGACCCAACTAGAACAACCAGAGGGACCCACCCAGAGTGATCAGGGACCCAACTAGAACAACCAGAGGGACCCACCCAGAGTGATCAGAGGGACCCAACTAGAACAACCAGAGGGACCCACCCAGAGTGATCAGGAGACCCAACTAGAACAACCAGAGGGACCCACCCAGAGTGATCAGGAGACCCAACTAGAACAACCAGAGGGACCCACCAAGAGTGATCAGGGGACCCAACTAGAACAACCAGAGGGACCCACCCAGAGTGATCAGGGACCCAACTAGAACAACCAGAGGGACCCACCCAGAGTGATCAGGAGACCCAACAAGAACAACCAGAGGGACCCACCCAGAGTGATCAGGGGACCCAACTAGAACAACCAGAGGGACCCACCCAGAGTGATCAGGGACCCAACTAGAACAACCAGAGGGACCCACCCAGAGTGATCAGGGGACCCAACAAGAACAACCAGAGGGACCCACCAGAGTGATCAGGGGACCCAACTAGAACAACCAGAGGGACCCACCCAGAGTGATCAGGAGACCCAACTAGAACAACCAGAGGGACCCACCCAGAGTGATCAGGGGACCCAACAGAACAACCAGAGGGACCCACACAGAGTGATCAGGGACCCAACTAGAACAACCAGAGGGACCCACCCAGAGTGATCAGGGGACCCAACTAGAACAACCAGAGGGACCCACCAGAGTGATCAGGGACCCAACTAGAACAACCAGAGGGACCCACCCAGAGTGATCAGGGGACCCAACAAGAACAACCAGAGGGACCCACCCAGAGTGATCAGGGGACCCAACTAGAACAACCAGAGGGACCCACCAGAGTGATCAGGGACCCAACTAGAACAACCAGAGGGACCCACCAGAGTGATCAGGGACCCAACTAGAACAACCAGAGGGACCCACCCAGAGTGATCAGGGGACCCAACTAGAACAACCAGAGGGACCCACCCAGAGTGATCAGGGGACCCAACTAGAACAACCAGAGGGACCCACCCAGAGTGATCAGGGACCCAACTAGAACAACCAGAGGGACCCACCCAGAGTGATCAGGAGACCCAACTAGAACAACCAGAGGGACCCACCCAGAGTGATCAGGGGACCCAACTAGAACAACCAGAGGGACCCACCCAGAGTGATCAGGGGACCCAACTAGAACAACCAGAGGGACCCACCCAGAGTGATCAGGAGACCCAACAAGAACAACCAGAGGGACCCACGGAGAGTGATCAGGGGACCCAACTAGAACAACCAGAGGGACCCACGGAGAGTGATCAGGGGACCCAACTAGAAGAACCAGAGGGACCCACCCAGAGTGATCAGGGGACCCAACTAGAACAACCAGAGGGACCCACCCAGAGTGATCAGGAGACCCAACTAGAACAACCAGAGGGACCCACCCAGAGTGATCACGGGACCCAACTAGAACAACCAGAGGGGCCCACCTAGAGTGATAAGGCGACCCAACTAGAACAACCAGAAGGACCCACCCAGAGTGATCAGGGGACCCAACTAGAACAACCAGAGGGACCCACCCAGAGTGATCACGGGACCCAACTAGAACAACCAGAGAGACCCACCCAGAGTGATCAGGGGACCCAACTAGAACAACCAGAGGGACCCACCCAGAGTGATCAGGGGACCAAACTAGAACAAGCAGAGGGACCCACCCAGAGTGATCAGGGGACCCAACTAGAACAACCAGAGGGACCCACCCAGAGTGATCAGAGGGACCCAACTAGAACAACCAGAGGGGCCCACCTAGAGTGATCAGGGGACCCAACTAGAACAACCAGAGGGACCCACCCAGAGTGATCAGGGGACCCAACTAGAACAACCAGAGGGACCCACCCAGAGTGATCAGAGGGACCTGCCCTGAGTGACCGGGGATGCAACCAGAGCAACCGAAGGGAATATGCATTGAGTCAGACCCATCCATAGCAATCAGTGGGACCCACCCAGAGTGACTGGGGTACCTAATCAGAGTGTTCAAAAGGACCCACCCAGAGCAATCAGAGGGCCTACCCAGAGTGACCTGGAAACCCAACCAAAAATACTGGAGGAGATATCCACTTAGCAGAACCCATCCAGAACAATTTGAGGCACCCACCCAGAGTGATTGGAGAGCCATACCAAAGATACGAGGGGGAATATCCCCCAGCAGGACCCATCCAGAACAATCTGAGGCACCCACCCAGAGTGATCGGGGAACCCAACCAGAGTGACCTGGAAACCCAACCAGGGTGATTAAAGGGAATATCCACTGAGGGGACCCACCCAGAGCAATCAGAGGGACCCACCCAGAGTGATCGGGGAACCCAACCAAAAAACATGGAGGAAATATCCACCTAGCAGGACCCACCCAGAGCAATCTGAGGCACCCACCCAGAGTGACTGGAGAGCCATACCAAAGATACCAGGGGGACTATCCACCCAGCGGGCCGTGTCCAGAGTGATGGTCATTCTAAGGGCTCGTGCACTTGAGTTGACCACTTTCTCATCCGCGGGCTCTCCATGGTTCTCACAGATATCTCTCGGACCTTTTACATTCTATGGAACTGTGCACGTCTGATATCTTTTCCTTGGACCCAGTGGTTTGACACGTCAGATTTTGTTGGTGCCCGATTTATCTCTGTTTGATGAATCTGATGCTGAGTCTTGTCTGGAGCCCAAACTCCAATATTTACACCAACCCTTAATGATGTGACTTTGCAATTACTTTCTGTTAATAAGATTCCAATTAATGAGGCCAGTGTGCTCCATCATTGTGATGGGACTTATAGAGCAGAATCGTGGATGTTAACCCCATCATTGCTGATATCTCCAATCAGGCGATCTCTCCGGCTTTGTAACAGCTTCATTCACCATCATTGCTCCATCCAGGAGACTTTCTATGTGTCTGAGCCCAGAAAACAATCTCTGCACAATTATCTGTGTGTGACGGTACCCTATTATCTACTATCTGATATCTATCTCTGTCTATGTATCTATCTATGTATCTATCTATAACCTATCTATCCATTGAATAGTCTTTCTCTAAATACACTTTATAAATGATGTTTCCATCCTTCCTGGAAAATGACTACAGACTGAAGCCCCCGAGGTGATCCCCTTCTACTCGGGCTGCGGTCCTCTTCCTGTCGTCACGTGTATTGCTTCTACTTTGGCAGAAAGATCCAGATGGATCCCACAGTGGGGTCTGGAAGGCGAGTTTTAGGTTCAGTGCAGGCAAGCTATTGGAAAATGTCAGGGGCGATGCATGTGGAGAAGTGAGGGGAGTCCCAGTCCCCATAGTGCTGATAGAATGCTGATGAAGAGGAATCATAAATGAAAAAAAGAGTGGATGATATTGGGACAATTAATGACCATAAAAGCTTGGTGTGGTCACCAAAAGCAGTGTAAAGTACTGTTATAGTTGATAAGCGCAGAAAGACCATTGTTTTCTACATTTTTTGCTCTATTGGCCTCAGCTGGCCTTTCATATCATGCAGAATGTGGCTGGGACCTCTATTCAATAGGGGAGGTCGTGCAGTATATGGCTGGGACCTCTATTCAATAGGGGGAGGTCGTGCAGTATATGGCTGGGACCACTATTCAATAGGGGGAGGTCGTGCAGTATGTGGCTGGGGCCTCTATTCAATAGGGGGAGGTCGTGCAGTATATGGCTGGGATCTCTATTCAATAGGGGGAGGTTATGCAGTATATGGCTGGGACCTCTATTCAATAGGGGGAGGTCGTGCAGTATATGGCTGGGACCACTATTCAATAGGGGGAGGTCGTGCAGTATGTGGCTGGGGCCTCTATTCAATAGGGGGAGGTCGTGCAGTATATGGCTGGGATCTCTATTCAATAGGGGGAGGTTATGCAGTATATGGCTGGGACCTCTATTCAATAGGGGGAAGTCGTGCAGTGTATGGCTGGGACCACTATTCAATTGGGGGAGGTCGTGCAGTGTATGGCTGGGGCCTCTATTCAATAGGGGGAGGTCGTGCAGTATATGGCTGGGACCACTATTCAATAGGGGGAGGTCGTGCAGTATGTGGCTGGGGCCTCTATTCAATAGGGGGAGGTCGTGCAGTATATGGCTGGGATCTCTATTCAATAGGGGGAGGTTATGCAGTATATGGCTGGGACCTCTATTCAATAGGGGGAAGTCGTGCTGTGTATGGCTGAGACCACTATTCAATAGGGGGAGGTCGTGCAGTATGTGGCTGGGGCCTCTATTCAATAGGGGGAGGTCGTGCAGTATATGGCTGGGGCCTCTATTCAATAGGGGGAGGTTGTGCAGTATATGGCTGGGGCCTCTATTCAATAGGGGGAGGTTGTGCAGTATATGGCTGGGGCTTCTATTCTGTTGGGCAGCTTCGCAGCTGAGTAGTTCTGGCCAGTGGCAGCATTGGTAACAGCTGATCGCTCGGGGTGCAGGGTAACGATCAGAACTTGATGACCTATCCTAACTATAAGGTCATCAATGTTAAACTCCTGGAAACCCCTTTAAAATGATGCCATTGGGACCAAGGGCCCTAGAATGGGAAAAGGCTTTTCAAAAAATCAGCATTAATCCCCCTATTAGAGGACAGGTAATATATGTCTGATCTTTGGAGTCTCTACCACTGTATATTCCACTAGTCATGAGGACAGCGGTCCTGTATCCTCCGTCCCTCTAATTTCTCTTTCCATCAAAATCCATGTTTCGAAAAGAAGCATTTTATCAACAATAAAAGTAACTTTGCTGAAAGGTTCATCTTGTGCCACATTCTCTAGCCATAGTAGTGCATGGTGCCATTAGTGTGACGACCCCACACACCATGGTCAGGACAATGCCCACTTTGTGCCACCTGCGCACGTATACTGTTCATTAGAATAGGCCGTGGTCACTGTGGCAGCTGATCGTGGACGCGTTTCGGCAGTTGTGTGGAGCTGTAATGTCCATAGCGGGGTTCACATCCACTGCAGAAGTGATCGGTGCCAGAGCGCCCGGATCAACGGTGTCTGGTGCACTGCACAAAACTGCAAAACAGGGGGAACAAATACCACAGGGAGGGCCCTGCTCCTAGTGGATAGGGGATAGAGACATCTCCTGTGCTCACCTATACTCTGATCTCCCTACCATACCTATACGGGTTTTTTCACCCCGTCGCCGAGCAGGATGCTTAGTCCCTTGCTGGCCTTGATGTTAACCCTCACTAGGAATATGGCTGCACTAGTGCCAAACACTGCACTAAAACCAACAAGAAGGTGAGGAAGACAGACAGGGGAAACACCAACATGACTTTATACCTGCTGCCACTCTCCTGGGCAGCTGATGGCTTGGCAACATTCAGCTCTCCAGAATAGCTCCTTCCACTCAGGCAGCTAGGTTAGGAATGAAGTTCAATCACCAGCCAGGAATGCTGGATCATGTGACCATACAAAGGAGATGGGAGTGATCACAAAGTAGCCACACCTGTGTAGCACACCTAGGACCTTTGTTAGCAACAGAAACTGACATTAGCTCCTGCACTGCCAAAAGAAGACAAACACGCTTAATATAAAGTCTCAAAAAGGGAATGAGACTCAAGACAAAAAACTTGTCACAAGTCTCCAAAGGTAACACTGATAATGACTATGTATCCCAGGGGTGGACATATCATGAGGTCAGAGGTCAGGGGGCCCCTATTGCCTCCAAATCAGATGGAATTGAGCACTATGAAGACTTATTGGCCTCCAGAGGGCCCGTATATTGTTCTTGCACAGGGGCCCTCTCTTGCCTGTGTCCGCCCCTGATTTACGGCACGGCCACAAAGCATTACTAATGGTTGCGGTTGCATTATGGCTCACGAGAGGCTGCAGCCACGAGCTGACACTTTGCAGAGATTTGACCCTCCAGGATTTATGTGAGAGTCAATTTACTATTATTGCTGGTGATTGTTGCAATGGGACACGGTGACCTTGCGTTGCGAGCCATAACTCATTGTGTAGCCCCAGCTCTATGGCGGCTTGTACGTTTCGTCACATCATATGTTGGACTATTGTTCACTCCGATGGATGGGAATAACAGGGATCCTGATATGAGAGTGAAATGAAAACCCTTAGTAATAGCCGACGATGATAGAAAGTGCAGCCGATACAATGTATCAACAATAGGAGGAAGAGGTAAAAATAGAAGCAGAGACAGACGGTGCGAGGAGGAGAATGGACGTTACAGGGGAGCGTCACAAACAGCATGTCCCATGTGGAATGATCCCAAAGTGCAATGAACAAGTCATCAGAAGACACTGAGAATAGCCGATGACAAACATATCCCTTCGAGGCCTCCATTGCTGGCAGCCCCCAACCCTCCACACCCCATTCAGGAAACACTAATCCCCCTCCTTCTCTGCTCCATATTTCTGCAGCCGGTGCGGAGCGTCTGAAATCAGCCATTGTTTCAAGCTTTGTCCATTTCCCGTCTGGTCTAAAACATCCAAACAAGACGAAAAATGTCCCAACAAAAAAATCAGGGAGCGAAGTTACTGCAGGGTCATAAGAGAAATGGTGGAAAAGCCTCTCTAATCCCCAGAATCAAATACATCGAACCTTCTACATCCAGAGAGAGAGAAAGGAGAGTGGATTATGTCTCATTACAAGAGAAAAGGTTGAAAATTAGATTAAACAGCTGAAAAAGGTCAATTGCTCTCAGTGGGAAAAACTAAATAATTGTGTGATACCTTTAAATGGCAACAAAAATATAAGAAATGTAATAAAGTGAGCTCTCGAGACTGCTGACATCTCTTCATCAGGTATGCTAAGTCTATGTTACATAGCGAGCTCTCCAGACTGCTGACATCTCTTCATCAGGCATGGTAAGTCTATGTTAAACAGCGAGCTCTCCAGACTGCTTACATCTCTCCATCAGGCAAGGTAAGTCTACGTTACAAAGCGAGCTCTCCAGACTGCTGACATCTCTTCATCAGGCATGGTAAGTCTATGTTACAAAGCGAGCTCTCCAGACTGCTTATATCTCTTCATCAGGCATGGTAAGTCTATGTTACAAAGCAAGCTCTCCAGACTGCTTACATCTCTCCATCAGGCATGGTAAGTCTATGTTACAAAGCAAGCTCTCCAGACTGCTTACATCTCTTCATCAGGCATGGTAAGTCTACGTTACAAAGCGAGCTCTCCAGACTGCTGACATCTCTTCATCAGGCATGGTAAGTCTATGTTACAAAGCGAGCTCTCCAGACTGCTTACATCTCTCCATCAGGCATGGTAAGTCTATGTTACAAAGCAAGCTCTCCAGACTGCTTACATCTCTCCATCAGGCATGGTAAGTCTATGTTACAAAGCAAGCTCTCCAGACTGCTTACATCTCTTCATCAGGCATGGTAAGTCTACGTTACAAAGCGAGCTCTCCAGACTGCTGACATCTCTTCATCAGGCATGGTAAGTCTATGTTAAACAGCGAGCTCTCCAGACTGCTTACATCTCTCCATCAGGCATGGTAAGTCTACGTTACAAAGCGAGCTCTCCAGACTGCTGACATCTCTTCATCAGGCATGGTAAGTCTATGTTACAAAGCGAGCTCTCCAGACTGCTTACATCTCTCCATCAGGCATGGTAAGTCTATGTTACAAAGCGAGCTCTCCAGACTGCTCACATCTTTCCATCAGGCATGGTAAGTCTATGTTACAAAGCGAGCTCTCCAGACTGCTCACATCTTTCCATCAGGCATGGTATAACAAAATAAAATAAGTGATGTTACAAAGCGAGCTCTTGAGACTGCTTACATCTCTTCATCATGCATGGTAAGTCTATGTTACAAAGCGTTAAGTTTCTGCAGGACAAAGTACCTCGTGGTCCGAGCTGCTGTCTTCGTATGATGGAAAAACCAGAGACACCGGTATGCCTGGATATGGTAGTAGCTAGTTTTATTTACCAACGCGTTTCGGAGTCGTATCCCAAACTCTTTCCTCAGGATGTTCCCTGAGATTGCTGATGTCTCTTTATCAGGCATTGTATAGCAAAATAAAACAAGTGATGTTACAAAGCAAGCTCTCCAGACTGCTTATGTCTCTTCATCGGGCATGGTATAACAAAGTATCTAAAGCCACAAATGTATACAAAAACTGAACAGAGGCATGGAAGAAAACATAATAATATTCTTGTAGTCGTGATACTTTTTGATGGCTAACAAAAATATGATAAATTATGTTACAAAGTGAGCTCTCCAGACTGCTTATATCTCTTCATCAGGCATGGTATAACAAAATAAAACAAGTGATATTACAAAGAGAGCTCTCGAGACTCCTTACTGCTCTTCATCAGGCTTATTATAACAAAATAAAATAAGTGATGTTACAAAGTGAGGTCTCGAGACTGCTGACATCTCTTCATCAGGCTTATTATAACAAAATAAAATAAGTGATGTTACAAAGCGAGGTCTCGAGACTGCTTATATCTGTTCATCAGGTCATATAATGCCTGATGAAGAGTTGTAAGCAGTCTGAAAAAATGTCTTTGTTATGTAACGCGACCAGGGGCAGTAGTTGTCATTGAGAAGGCCTGCACCCTCAACCTGACATATTACAGCCACGGAGACACGGGTTGAGGTGGGAGGCTCACCATATATAGCTGCACCAATACTTTTTAGCCATAGGTCCATTTATTCTGCTAGATTTCAGGTAACCAAGAAAGAGTCCACTACAGTGGAAAACATGTCGCATTTTACTTGCAACATAGTCAGAACACAGGTTCATCCACAGGCAGAGGTCAGACTTATTCCCCTCTTTGACTTCAACATTTTCATACAGCTATATGGTGGGAAGTCCTGTATGGCTCACCAGGTTCCTAACCGCACATTTACTGCTATGGGCAGGGCACCTTGCACAGATATACTTGTTGGGGTATGTGATTCTTTGCCTGGAAAAAATCCCCCTCTCTGGTAAGAGCTATAACAAGACCATCCACCACTGTTCTCATTGGTTACCTTTCCTTGCAGGGTGCAGGTTTGCCCACACGTACCGCACTTCTCCTCCAAGATGACCTTGTCTGTAGTATTGGCCCAGACTCTACTTCCTCCTGCATGTTGCTGATATCTGCTCTCATTTTGCCTGCTCTCTCCCAGAAACCAGGAAAAACAATACTTTATATATCCCTTCCTTGTGGGCCGGCTTCACACTAACTCTTTTACCTTGTCTGCTCTAAGACATAGATTCCCCAACAACTGAGACAGTTACCACTCGGGACACCTAGAGGTGGCTGACAATACTGCACCCATTTCCAGGAAGAGAACACATTATCATAACCCTACACATAAATATACATCAAATGTAGAGCGTATAAAATCAGCAACAGCCTTCAGGGGCAGGTATCTCTCTCTGCAATCAGCCACCTCCTTACAGTGACATTATTTATTTTAATTGTGTTGCCATTAATAGGTATCACAACTGCAAGATTAATATTGAGCAATCAATCTTATTATATTTAAGGAATGGGGCAACAGTCACTTTATTTTTTTTTTGCTTTTCCTACAAAGTTGGTCAAAGTTAAATTTGGCTTCTTCATGTCATAGATGTATATGTCATAGCAACGATACATTAAACTGCTTTTTACTTCTCCTCGGCAAGGGGTTAATCGGATCCCGAGGCTGATGCTGGGAATTCAGTGGATAAACTGAACTGGCAAGGAAGCCCGAGGAATGCCAGGCGGAGCAGCTGCTGCATGTATTGAGCGACGCCGCACTGTGAGAACCCTCCGAGCTGCCCCTCCGCCATCGCACTATGAGAACCCCCCAAGCTGCCCCTCCGCCATCGCACTGTGAGAACCCTCCGAGCTGCCCCTTCACCATCGCACTGTGAGAACCCCCGAGCTGCCCCTCCGCCATCGCACTGTGAGAACCCTCCGTGCTGCCCCTCCACCATCGCACTGTGAGAACCCTCCGAGCTGCCCCTCCGCCATCGCACTGTGAGAACCCTCCGAGCTGCCCCTCCACCATCGCACTGTGAGAACCCCCGAGCTGCCCCTCCGCCATCGCACTGTGAGAACCCTCCGAGCTGCCCCTCCACCATCGCACTGTGAGAACCCTCGAGCTGCCCCTCCGCCATCGCACTGTGAGAACCCTCCGAGCTGCCCCTCCGCCATCGCACTGTGAGAACCCTCCGTGCTGCCCCTCCACCATCGCACTGTGAGAACCCTCTGAGCTGCCCCTCCAGCATCGCACTGTGAGAACCCTCCGAGCTGCCCCTCCGCCATCACACTGTGAGAACCCTCCGAGCTGCCCCTCCGCCATCGCACTGTGAGAACCCTCCGAGCTGCCCCTCCGCCATCGCACTGTGAGAACCCCCCGAGCTGCCCCTCCGCCATCGCACTGTGAGAACCCTCCGAGCTGCCCCTCCACCATCGCACTGTGAGAACCCTCCGAGCTGCCCCTCCGCCATCGCACTGTGAGAACCCTCCGAGCTGCCCCTCCGCCATCGCACTGTGAGGACCCTCCAAGCTGCCCCTCCGCCATCGCACTGTGAGAACCCTCCGAGCTGCCCCTCCACCATCGCACTGTGAGAACCCCTCGAGCTGCCCCTCCGCCATCGCACTGTGAGAATCCTCGAGCTGCCCCTCCGGCATCGCACTGTGAGAACCCTCCGAGCTGCCCCTCCGCCATCGCACTGTGAGAACCCCTCGAGCTGCCCCTCCATCATCGCACTCTGAGAACCCTCCAAGCTGCCCCTCCGCCATCGCACTGTGAGAACCCTCCAAGCTGCCCCTCCGCCAAAGCACTGTGAGAAACTTCCGAGCTGCCCCTCCACCATCGCACTCTGAGAACCCTCCAAGCTGCCCCTCCGCCATCGCACTGTGAGAACCCTCCAAGCTGCCCCTCCGCCATCGCACTGTGAGAACCCTCCGAGCTGCCCCTCCACCATCGCACTGTGAGAACCCTCTGAGCTGCCCCTCCACCATCGCACTGTGAGAACCCTCCGAGCTGCCCCTCCCCCATCGCACTGTGAGAACCCTCTGAGCTGCCCCTCCGCCATCGCACTGTGAGAACCCTCCGAGCTGCCCCTCCCCAATCGCACTGTGAGAACACTCCGAGCTGCCCCTCCAACATCGCACTGTGAGAACACTCCGAGCTGCCCCTCCACCATCGCACTGTGAGAACCCTCCGAGCTGCCCCTCCGCCATCGCACTGTGAGAACCCTCCGTGCTGCCCCTCCGCCATCGCACTGTGAGAACCCTCTGAGCTGCCCCTCCACCTTTGCACTGTGAGAACCCTCCGAGCTGCCCCTCCGCCATCGCACTGTGAGAACCCTCCGAGCTGCCCCTCCGCCATCGCACTGTGAGAACCCTCCGAGCTGCCCCTCCACCATCGCACTGTGAGAACCCTCCAAGCTGCCCCTCCGCCATCGCACTGTGAGAACCCTCCGAGCTGCCCCTCCGCCATCGCACTGTGAGAACCCTCCAGCTGCCCCTCCGCCATCGCACTGTGAGAACCCTCCGAGCTGCCCCTCCGCCATCGCACTGTGAGAACCCTCCGAGCTGCCCCTCCGCCATCGCACTGTGAGAACCCTCCGAGCTGCCCCTCCCATCGCACTGTGAGAACCCTCGAGCTGCCCCTCCATCATCGCACTGTGAGAACCCTCCGAGCTGCCCCTCCGCCATCGCACTGTGAGAACCTCCGAGCTGCCCCTCCACCATCGCACTGTGAGAACACTCCGAGCTGCCCCTCCGCCATCGCACTATGAAACCCTCGAGCTGCCCTCCGCCATCGCACTGTGAGAACCCTCCGAGCTGCCCCTCCGCCATCGCACTGTGAGAACCCTCCGAGCTGCCCCTCCGCCATCGCACTGTGAGAACCCTCCGAGCTGCCCCTCGCCATCGCACTGTGAGAACCCTCCGAGCTGCCCCTCCGCCATCGCACTGTGAGAACCCTCGAGCTGCCCTCCCCATCGCACTGTGAGAACCCTCCGAGCTGCCCCTCCGCCATCGCACTGTGAGAACCCTCCGAGCTGCCCCTCCGCCATCGCACTGTGAGAACCCTCCGAGCTGCCCCTCCGCCATCGCACTGTGAGAACCCTCCGAGCTGCCCCTCCACCATCGCACTGTGAGAACCCTCCGAGCTGCCCCTCCGCCATCGCACTGTGAGAACCCTCCGAGCTGCCCCTCCGCCATCGCACTGTGAGAACCCTCCGAGCTGCCCCTCCCCATCGCACTGTGAGAACCCTCCGAGCTGCCCCTCCCCATCGCACTGTGAGAACCCTCCGAGCTGCCCCTCCGCCATCGCACTGTGAGAACCCTCCGAGCTGCCCCTCCGCCATCGCACTGTGAGAACCCTCCGAGCTGCCCCTCCCCATCGCACTGTGAGAACCCTCCGAGCTGCCCTCCGCCATCGCACTGTGAGAACCCTCCGAGCTGCCCCTCCGCCATCGCACTGTGAGAACCCTCCGAGCTGCCCCTCCGCCATCGCACTGTGAGAACCCTCCGAGCTGCCCCTCCGCCATCGCACTGTGAGAACCCTCCGAGCTGCCCCTCCGCCATCGCACTGTGAGAACCCTCCGAGCTGCCCCTCCGCCATCGCACTGTGAGAACCCTCCGAGCTGCCCCTCCACCATCGCACTGTGAGAACCCTCCGAGCTGCCCCTCCGCCATCGCACTGTGAGAACCCTCCAGCTGCCCCGAGCTGCCCTCCCCATCGCACTGTGAGAAACCTCCGAGCTGCCCCTCCCCATCGCACTGTGAGAACCCTCGAGCTGCCCCTCCCATCGCACTGTGAGAACCCTCCGAGCTGCCCCTCCGCCATCGCACTGTGAGAACCCTCCGAGCTGCCCTCCACCATCGCACTGTGAGAACCCTCCGAGCTGCCCCTCCCCATCGCACTGTGAGAACCCTCCGAGCTGCCCTCCCTCATCGCACTGTGAGAACCTCCCAGTGCCCTCCCATGCACTGTGAGAACCCTCCGAGCTGCCCCTCCACCATCGCACTGTGAGAACCTCCGAGCTGCCCCTCCGCCATCGCACTGTGAGAACCCTCCGAGCTGCCCCTCCGCCATCGCACTGTGAGAACCTCCGAGCTGCCCCTCCCCATCGCACTGTGAGAACCCTCCGAGCTGCCCCTCCCATCGCACTGTGAGAACCCTCCGAGCTGCCCCTCCGCCATCGCACTGTGAGAACCCTCCGAGCTGCCCCTCCGCCATCGCACTGTGAGAACCCTCCGAGCTGCCCTCCACCATCGCACTGTGAGAACCCTCCGAGCTGCCCCTCCGCCATCGCACTGTGAGAACCCTCCGAGCTGCCCCTCCCCATCGCACTGTGAGAACCCTCCCAGCTGCCCTCCGCCCTCGCATCGTGAGAACCCTCCGAGCTGCCCTCCCATCGCACTGTGAGAACCCTCGAGCTGCCCTCCACCATCGCACTGTGAGAACCCTCCGAGCTGCCCCTCCGCCATCGCACTGTGAGAACCCTCCGAGCTGCCCCTCCGCCATCGCACTGTGAGAACCCTCGAGCTGCCCCTCCGCCATCGCACTGTGAGAACCCTCCGAGCTGCCCCTCCACCATCGCACTGTGAGAACCCTCCGAGCTGCCCCTCCACCATCGCACTGTGAGAACCCTCCGAGCTGCCCCTCCGCCATCGCACTGTGAGAACCCTCCGAGCTGCCCCTCCGCCATCGCACTGTGAGAACCCTCCGAGCTGCCCCTCCGCCATCGCACTGTGAGAACCCTCGAGCTGCCCCTCCACCATCGCACTGTGAGAACCCTCCGAGCTGCCCCTCCGCCATCGCACTGTGAGAACCTCCGAGCTGCCCCTCCCCATCGCACTGTGAGAACCTCGAGCTGCCCCTCCGCCATCGCACTGTGAGAACCTCCGAGCTCCCCCGCCATCGCACTGTGAGAACCCTCGAGCTGCCCCTCCCATCGCACTGTGAGAACCCTCGAGCTGCCCTCCCCATCGCACTGTGAGAACCCTCCGAGCTGCCCCTCCGCCATCGCACTGTGAGAACCCTCCGAGCTGCCCCTCCGCATCGCACTGTGAGAACCCTCCGAGCTGCCCCTCCACCATCGCACTGTGAGAACCCTCGAGCTGCCCTCCGCCACGACTGTGAGAACCCTCCGAGCTGCCCCTCCGCCATCGCACTGTGAGACCCCTCCCGAGCTGCCCTCCGCCATCGCACTAGTGAGAACCCTCCGAGCTGCCCTCCCCATCGCACTGTGAGAACCCTCCGAGCTGCCCCTCCCACATCGCACTGTCTGAGAACCCTCCGAGCTGCCCTCGCCATCGCATCTGTGAGAACCCTCGAGTGCCCCTCCGCCATCGCACTGTGAGAACCCTCCGACTGCCCCTCCCCATCGCACTGTGAGAACCCTCCGAGCTGCCCCTCCACCATCGCACTGTGAGAACCCTCCGAGCTGCCCCTCCCACCATCGCACTGTGAAACCCTCCGAGCTGCCCCTTCCACCATCGCACTGTGAGAACCCTCGAGCTGCCCTCCCATCGCACTGTGAGAACCCTCCGAGCTGCCCTCCCCATCGCACTGTGAGAACCTCCGAGCTGCCCCTCCCAGCCACCCGTGCTGTGCCTTGAGACCCCCGACTGCCCTCATGCACTGTGAGAACCCTCGAGCTGCCCTCACCATGACTGTGAAACCTCCGAGCTGCCCCTCCACCATCGCACTGTGAGAGAACCCATACACGAGCTCACCCTCCGCCATCGCACTGTGAGAACCCCCGAGCTGCCCCTCCACCATCGCACTGTGAGAACCCTCCGAGCTGCCCCACATCGCACTGTAGAAACCCCCGAGCTGCCCTCGCACCACTCGATCACTGTCGATCGCACATGCCGAGCGCCTCACATCGACTTAGACCTCGAGCCCCTACCATGCCGTGAAACCCTCGAGTACCTCACCATCGCACTGTGAGACGACCCCCCGACAGTCTCCCCTGCCTACCATCTGCCCCCGTGTGAGAACCTCCAGCTGCCCCTTACATCGCACTGTGAGACCTCGAGCTGCCCCCACATCGCACTGTGAGAACCCTCGAGCTACCCTCGCCATCGCACTGTGAGACCCTCAAGCTGCCCCCGCCATCACACTGTGAGAACCCTCCGAGCTGCCCCTCCGCCATCGCACTGTGAGAACCCGATTCGCCCAATAGTAGCGGACTCGGGGGACTCGCTACTCGCCGAGTTTCCTTAGGAATTACTCGGGGGTAGCGAGTCCCTGTACTTTTGCAGTGTATCTATACAGATACACTACAAAAGTACCCTAAAAGTTAATGTAAGGGGTTAAAAACAATAAACATTCATACTCACCTTCTGTGGGGCCTGTACCTTATGTACCGGGACCGGTACCGAACACCTCCGGACGTCACAAGACCTCAGATCACCGGGAGAAGATGGGCTGAAGGACCTGTGAGATTTCAGCCAATCAGCATGCGGCAGAGCGGTCACATGGGTTTGTCAGATTGGCCAGATCGCTCATTGGCTGGCAGTGCGGCCACGTGACAAACCCATGTGACCGCTAGCCGCATGCTGATTGGCTGAAATCTCACAGGTCCTTCAGCCCATCTTCTCCCGGTGATCTGAGGTCTTGTTGTGGAGCCCCAGGCGGGACGGGGGTACTCGGTACCGGACCGGACGGTACTGGGGATGTCACGGGTGGCTTGGTCCGGACCGTGTCCCTGGGCTCTCACAATAAAGATAGGGAATTATTTACAAGGGGATATGTCACGGGTGATGCCACCCACTTGGTGCGGCCAGTGATGGGGGCCGCCGCTGCTGCAGAACCTCCGGGGGTGATGTGAGGGCAGCGGAGATGGTATAGTTCCAGTGGGGAGAACTGTATCCCCCGGGGCAGTAAGAGTTAGAGTCAATTGTGTGTGTAGTTTGAGAACACTTACTTTGCAGGCTGCAGGGATCTCTCCTCCTGGCCGCTGCTGACAGGCTGGATCTGTAGGGAGGAATGTTCTGCAGCTAGAGACCGACAAGAGAGGCAATGCAGGGTTTTCCAAGGCTTTACTCTGTTGTTCTTTCAGTCAGCTTACAAGTTATTTGCAGTTGTTACACAGTTCTCAACACACGGTTGCTTTCTCCCTTTCCGGGTTCCCTTCTCTCCTGCAGCCAGAATCCTTCCTCCTGTGAGCCCTCACACAATCTTTAGTGTCCCTTTCCGGGCTATTACCTTCTCTTTGCTCTGTGTTGTGTGACACTGGACAGTATGGCGGTGACTCGGGCTTCTGTGAGTCCTAGTGTGTCACTGAGCTGCCTGTCCTTTGGGTTAGGGATCTCAGTCTGGAACTCAGACCCCTCGTCGTGTTATCTGGGGATACCGGGTGAACTACGGTCCCCTTTAGAGCCGACACTCTACTCAGCCCAGCCTCCAGCAGTCCTCAGCACGAGGCTCTGCCAGGCTCCTTCTCTGTGTTCCTCTCGGTATATAGGAGGGCTTCTCCACCTGCAGTGAGTGGCTTCAGTTGCTGTCTAGGGCCCCGGGTTGCACCGTCCCTTCTCTGTCTGTCACACTCCTGGTGGTTTCGGCGTCGGACGGGCTTTCCCCCCCATCTGGCTCGCACTGGCTC
This sequence comes from Allobates femoralis, assembly GCA_033576535.1. Taxonomy (NCBI): domain Eukaryota; kingdom Metazoa; phylum Chordata; class Amphibia; order Anura; family Aromobatidae; genus Allobates; species Allobates femoralis. The sequence goes on along the minus strand of JARQOC010000007.1, from coordinate 108,365,873 downwards.
AGTACAGGTCTGCACTCCTCGGCTTAGGCTCTTCCAGGCAGTGTGTGTCTTTCTGTCTTTACATCTCAGCTACTTCAGCCTACTGTCTTCCTTTTCTCCTCCCCCTCTCTATATACTGTCAGTCACCTGACCTCTGGTGTGCCCAACCCACTACCCTCGTCCCCACCCCTCTGGTCTCATATAGTGTCTAACCTCAGGGCTGGATGTAACCTCTCTGACACGTGGGTTGTGTGGGCTGTGAGGGTGTTAGTGTTTAACAATTGTCCTACCTGCCTGGCTGCAGTACCCTTCTGTGGCCTCCTGGACGCAGGGGCGCCACATTGTGACGTCCGGAGGTGAGTATGAATGTTTATTGTTTTTAACCCCTTAGATTAACTTTTAGGGTACTTTTGTAGTGTATCTGTATAGATACACTGCAAAAGTACAGGTTGTTATTTGGACTCGCAACGAGTACCGAGTCTCGGACCCGGACTAGTTAAGAGTCCAGCGATTCAGAGTATTTCAGGATTTGCCCATGCCTAAATGTTTACTATATGGCTCTCTCCCTTCTGTGCACTCTGTCTCCCTTTGTCTCTACACCCGTGCACACTCTCTTTCCTTGTGCTGTCTCTCACTCCTGGGCGCTCTCTCTCCTCTTGTGCTCTCTCTTACCATGCACTTTCTCTTTCCCTGTGCCCTCTCTCTTCCCTTGTGTTGTCTCTCTACCCTGTACACTGTCTCTCCTTTTGTTTTCTCTCCTTCTGTGTGCCCTCCCCTCCCCTGTACACTCTCTCTCCTTGTGCTTTCTCTCCTCCTGTGTGCTCTCTCCTCCCCCTGTGCGCTCTCTCCCCCCTTGTGCTGTCACTCCCCCCTGTGTGCTGTCTCTTCTCCTTGTGCGCTATCTGTCCCCTTGAGCTCGCTCTTTGCCCTGTGCGCTCTCTCGCCTCTTGTGCTGTCTCTCCCCCTGTGCGCTCTCTGCTACCCTGTTGTGCATTGTCTCTCTCACCCCTATGCGACGGAGCAGGCCCAGGCTCAGGAGATAATCAATATCTGTGCTGCAGCAAGTGTCCTGGACAGCGTGTGAACCGCACTTGCCGCACCAGACCGCAAGCCCCATAGACAATGCATGAGGCTTGCCGAATCCGGGTGCCACCTGCCGGATCGGCCGCAAACATCAGCAAAATGATGTGAAAGGGGCTCAACTGTAATTTTCTTGTGTAACTACAATTTGCACAATATCCTAGAGGAGACCCTGTTTTCGGGGCAAAGTTACAGACATTCAGTCAGTGTATCAATTACGTAGATGTTTAGGAATCTGATAGCGTGAGATATGACGAGACTGAGACCAGGCTTTTGAGTAAATAATTTATATTGCAAACAATCAAACAGTTTAAGAAACAAAAACTAACAAAGAAAATCCTAAAATTAAAAGTAACCAGCACTAATATGTGAAAGCTCAGAAATAATATGTGAGCAGCACGAATACGTAATAGCTCAGAAATAATATGCAGGAGTGGAGTGTCCAGCAAACAGAGGGTTATTAGTGTATTAGGGCTGAAAAAGTTCCACTGCAGTCCCGCACACGGCCCGCACTGATGTAGCCCTGCATTAAGTACAATGATCATTTATACAGAGAATAAAAGTTCTTATAGACTCAGGAAGTCCAGAAGTCATAGAGGTCTTCTCCAAGAGGTCGTGAAAGGAGGAAACTAACAGCAGGATCAGGATAAATCACCATAGACTGCAGAGTAATGAGGCAGAGCACAGAGCTGACAGGAGGCAGCTGGAAGATCAGGAGACTCCGACCAACTAACACAAAATACTCAGGCAAAGAATAAAGCCCGGAACCGGACTTATAAGCAGGACTGACTGGAAGATCAAAGGCAAAGTGAGGCACCAGACTCCATCTTGTACAAGAGCAAGAAAATACTGCAATTCCATGGAGAACCTGGAAACATCATCACTGTCCCAATTGGGAGACCACAGTATGTTTTGATATTGCAGCACTTCCTTCCCCAGATGTAGTCAAATTAGTCTCTGACTGTTGCAATACAAACAAAGTGTGGGAGCCTATCCAAAACTATAGGGCTGGGTCAGATCTAAATGCCTCATTACACAGTACGATGTCCCAGCGATCCAACCAACAATGGGGGTCGCTGGGACATCATTATCTGATTGCTGGTAAGCTGTCAAACAGGCAGACTTACCAGCGGTCAGGACCAGCGAGAACGCTGGTAACCATGTAAACAAGCGGGTAACTAAGCAGAGTGCTGAGCTTAGTTACCCGATGTTTACCCTGGTCACCAGCTCCCAGCATGCCCTGCCTCCACCAGTGATGTGCCCTGTCTCCACCAGTAACGTCCCTGCCTCCACCAGTGATGTGCCCTGCCTCCACCAGTGATGTGCCCTGCCTCCACCAGTGATGTGCCCTGCCTCCACCAGTGATGTGCCCTGCCTCCACCAGTGACGTGCCCTGCCTCCACCAGTGACGTGCCCTGCCTCCACCAGTGACGTGCCCTGCCTCCACCAGTGACGTGCCCTGCCTCCACCAGTGACGTGCCCTGCCTCCACCAGTGACGTGCCCTGCCTCCACCAGTGATGTGCCCTGCCTCCACCAGTGATGTGTCCTGCCTCCACCAGTGACGTGTCCTGCCTCCACCAGTGACGTGCCCTGCCTCCACCAGTGACGTGCCCTGCCTCCACCAGTGACGTGCCCTGCCTCCACCAGTGACGTGCCCTGCCTCCACCAGTGACGTGCCCTGCCTCCACCAGTGACGTGCCCTGCCTCCACCAGTGACGTGCCCTGCCTCCACCAGTGACGTGCCCTGCCTCCACCAGTGATGTGTCCTGCCTCCACCAGTGATGTGTCCTGCCTCCACCAGTAATGTGTCCTGCCTCCACCAGTGACGTGTCCTGCCCCCACCAGTGATGTGCCCTGCCTCCACCAGTGACGTGCCCTGCCTCCACCAGTGATGTGCCCTGCCTCCACCAGTGATGTGCCCTGCCTCCACCAGTGACGTGCCCTGCCTCCACCAGTGATGTGCCCTGCCTCCACCAGTGATGTGCCCTGCCTCCACCAGTGATGTGTCCTGCCTCCACCAGTAATGTGTCCTGCCTCCACCAGTGACGTGTCCTGCCCCCACCAGTGATGTGCCCTGCCTCCACCAGTGACGTGCCCTGCCTCCACCAGTGACGTGCCCTGCCTCCACCAGTGACGTGCCCTGCCTCCACCAGTGATGTGCCCTGCCTCCACCAGTGATGTCCCTGCCTCCACCAGTGACGTGCCCTGCCTCCACCAGTAATGTGTCCTGCCTCCACCAGTGACGTGTCCTGCCCCCACCAGTGAAGTGCCCTGCCTCCACCAGTGACGTGCCCTGCCTCCACCAGTGACGTGCCCTGCCTCCACCAGTGATGTGCCCTGCCTCCACCAGTGATGTGTCCTGCCTCCACCAGTGATGTGCCCTGCCTCCACCAGTGATGTCCCTCCCTCCACCAGTGATGTGCCCTCCCTCCACCAGTAATGTGTCCTGCCTCCACCAGTGACGTGCCCTGCCTCCACCAGTGATGTGCCCTGCCTCCACCAGTGACGTGCCCTGCCTCCACCAGTGACGTGCCCTGCCTCCACCAGTGATATGCCCTGCCTCCACCAGTGATGTGCCCTGCCTCCACCAGTGATGTGCCCTGCCTCCACCAGTGATGTGCCCTGCCTCCACCAGTGATGTGCCCTGCCTGCACCAGTGAAGTGCCCTGCCTCCACCAGTGACGTGCCCTGCCTCCACCAGTGACGTGCCCTGCCTCCACCAGTGACGTGCCCTGCCTCCACCAGTGACGTGCCCTGCCTCCACCAGTGACGTGTCCTGCCTCCACCAGTGACGTGCCCTGCCTCCACCAGTGATGTGCCCTGCCTCCACCAGTGATGTGCCCTGCCTCCACCAGTGATATGCCCTGCCTCCACCAGTGACGTGCCCTGCCTCCACCAGTGATATGCCCTGCCTCCACCAGTGATGTGCCCTGCCTCCACCAGTGATGTGCCCTGCCTCCACCAGTGACGTGCCCTGCCTCCACCAGTGACGTGCCCTGCCTCCACCAGTGACGTGCCCTGCCTCCACCAGTGACGTGCCCTGCCTCCACCAGTGACGTGCCCTGCCTCCACCAGTGACGTGCCCTGCCTCCACCAGTGACGTGCCCTGACTCCACCAGTGATGTGCCCTGCCTCCACCAGTGACGTGCCCTGCCTCCACCAGTGACGTGCCCTGCCTCCACCAGTGACGTGCCCTGACTCCACCAGTGACGTGCCCTGCCTCCACCAGTGACGTGCCCTGCCTCCACCAGTGACGTGCCCTGACTCCACCAGTGACGTGCCCTGCATCCACAAGTGACGTGCCCTGCCTCCACCAGTGACGTGCCCTGCCTCCACCAGTGACGTGTCCTGCCTCCACCAGTGACGTGCCCTGCCTCCACCAGTGACGTGCCCTGCCTCCACCAGTGACGTGCCCTGCCTCCACCAGTGACGTGCCCTGCCTCCACCAGTGACGTGCCCTGCCTCCACCAGTGACGTGCCCTGCCTCCACCAGTGATGTGCCCTGCCTGCACCAGTGATGTGCCCTGCCTCCACCAGTGACGTGCCCTGCCTCCACCAGTGACGTGCCCTGCCTCCACCAGTGACGTGCCCTGCCTCCACCAGTGATGTGCCCTGCCTGCACCAGTGATGTGCCCTGCCTCCACCAGTGACGTGCCCTGCCTCCACCAGTGACGTGCCCTGCCTCCACCAGTGACGTGCCCTGCCTCCACCAGTGATGTGCCCTGCCTCCACCAGTGATGTGTCCTGCCTCCACCAGTGATGTGCCCTGCCTCCACCAGTGATGTGCCCTGCCTCCACCAGTGATGTGCCCTGCCTCCACCAGTGATGTGCCCTGCCTCCACCAGTGATGTGCCCTGCCTCCACCAGTGATGTGCCCTGCCTCCACCAGTGACGTGCCCTGCCTCCACCAGTGACGTGCCCCGCTCAGTTGGTCTGAATCCAGTCTCCAGACCAAGAGATCATAGGCTGCAACATCAGTAAAGGTATTTATGAGAATCGTAGAGATCAGCTTACAGGAGCAGGGAAGATAGCAGAAGTATCGTATATGGGGAAAGTGTTAGTTAGGAAGAGTTAGCACAAAAGAAAGGAGATCACATTGAAAGAGGAAAATCTCTTTAATAGTTTTATGAATTATTAAGTGATGTATGTGGAATTTACAGCATCTGTATAATAACAGTGATTACTTTGTATCACACCGCTTCTGCCCTCCGCAGATTATCAAGACTTGATCTCATTAGCAGCCGGATCACATTGTAGTTCAGTCCTTTGATGGCAATGATTTGATACTGTATAATTGTAGAGTAAGGCAATAACCCGTGCAGCCGTGCACCGTACCGGGGATCTCGTGAAAGTCAGGAAAACTTTATTATGTTAAAATACAAGAAAAAAACAGAAAATCATTGAACAAGAAAAGAAGAATTTCCTTTGTGTAAATCTGTAAAAACCCGAACAAAACCCTGCAGGAAGCAAAGCACAAAGGAAATAATGACTGTTACTGCACATTTCTGCATCACTCAGAGAAAAACTGTAAATTACAATTAAAAAAATGTTGGATTTTGAAAGGCTGAGGGTTGGGGTCCAGGCGCCATTACAGAGGGGCCTTAATGCACATGTATAATTGGGCATATACAGTGCAGAAATGATGACTGCTGCTGCAAAGGAAGAATTGCTGCAAAAGATTAAAACAGAGACCCAGCAAGAAACCCAATAAACCCAGTGGGGTGCTCAGGGCCGGGCCGGTGCTGTCTCTCTGGGATCACGGCAGTGCAAAAGGGAACAGGTTATTTACATGGAGATTCGTCGTGACGCCACCTGCAGTTTCTGGTGAACGCACCAGGGCTGCTGCAGACCTCTGGGGACGGTGGATGGGCAGCAAGATGATGTTGCTCCCTGCAGGTGGAGCGGTGTCCCCAGGGCAGTGTAGTAGAAATAAGACACCGGAGGCGTTCTTGATCTGCACGGGTACTTTACTGGCAACGTGACACGGCAGCTCTCAAACAGTTCACATGGTGCACAGTTACGGGTAGCTGGCCGGGTAGTCACCAGAGGATGCAATGTCTCTGAGGTTCTTTGCGATGTTCCTTCCTTAGTCACTCTCTGTCCTTTCTCTACCTGCGCTTTTACTTGTAGGCTCCTGCTGCTGCTTGAAGCTAAGCGGCTTGCCCTCTCTCTGCTGTGTGCGCCGTATGACAGGCAGCTCGAGTCCTTCACTTTCTCTACCCTGCACCGGGGTGTCAGTGTTGCTGAACTCTATGCTGTTTTGCCTCCTGACACTGTGTGACTAGGAAATCTGGAATTCCCCACCTTCCGGTATTGACTGCCGGGATGTGTGACCCTGCACAGCCTCGGACCCGGTGTCCACTCTATATGCTTTCCTCTGAGGCGAGCACAATGCTCCTCATCTCCCCCAGGCTTTCCTTTCTTTCCACTTCAGACTCGGCCATGGATGTTCAGCCTGACTCCCTTCTTCCCGCTCTTTCCACTACACCTAAGTTTCTCCCACCGGGACTGGGTCTCCCAGGCGAACAGGTTAACCTTTTAGTCTCCCTATCCTAGGTGTGTGAATGCAGGGGTGAGAGCCTCAGATTAACATCACATCCACTGGTCACTGGGTGTAGTAACCCTTCTGTGGCGCACTGACCAGTGGGGCGCCACATTTACAAAGGTCAGGTAAGGAAGTTGGCATGGAAAGGGTAATGTTAGAAAGCGCCGTCCTTCATGTAGAAACGTCTGTGAAGATAAGTCAGATTGGGCTATCGTCAATGTTTGTTTCAAAATACATATTAAATGGGAAATTGTATTAGAAATGTACTGACCCATGGAGAACATCTGCTCGAGGACATCTACAGTTACTGCTGGGGAGAACATCTGCTCAAGGACATCTACAGTTACTGCTGGGAGAACATCTGCTCGAGGACATCTACAGTTACTGCTGGGGAGAACATCTGCTCGAGGACATCTACAGTTACTACTGGACCATGTCATGATGTCAGGCAAACCGTGTCATCTCCACCAACTCCTGATAACGAGCCTCATAAAAGGACGTCTATTAGCCGAAGGATTAGACATGTTTAATGTTCAAGACCTAGCGGAATGTTACTCATTCACAGTTTAATGTTGCCTTGAACAGGAATATAATAGAACATTATTGTGTTGTGTGATCCGTGATCTCGTTACTATAATATTTCCATGAACGTTCCTTGTTTACAGCTATAAGACTCCGATATGAAGATAGCAGCGCACTCTACAATGGACGTCTGCCTCTACCTGCAGAGATAGAATGTTTTATAATGTAGCTAGTGCCCTAAAGTGGCAACGTTCCTTCATTCTCCAGTCATTTGGTGCCCCAGGTCTATGATGTTCTCCTTCCGGTGATGTCTTCTTCATCCTTCGTGGTCTTCTCTTACAGCCTCGATTGAAGTCACATCGCTGCGACTTTGGGCTTCCTCGGGGCATGTGCATTGGACCATGAGGGAGGAGTGGACAGGCAACAAGCTAGAAGAACAAACAAAAGTATATGCAAATTAATCTTCGCTATTTATTAATAATAATCTTATATATAAAACCCGAAGGCCACTTCCTGAAAAGGCGAAGGCCACTTCACTTCCGTGATGGCCTTCGCCCAGGGGCTGGTGACGTCAGCCAGTGCAGGGCCCCCCTGCTACAGGCAGCGGTACAGGAACGTTCCAACCTCGGAAGTTCCGTGTGCCCTGCAGCCTCTCCCCTCCACCCTCTGCCCTCCAGACATGCCGTGTGCCTGGAGAGGAGGGAGGGACTTCCTCTCCTGCAGCTCTGCCCGCCCCTCCTCTCCTGCTACAGTACACCTGATTCCCGGCCCGTGGTGAGTCTGCCCTGCCGGCTCCAGCAGCCTCTGCCCTGCCCTCTGCCATGGCCTCTGCCCTCCAGCCTCCTCTGCCCTGGCCTCTGCCCTCCAGCCTCCTCTGCCCTGGCCTCTGCCCTCCAGCCTCCTCTGCCCTGCCCTCTGCCCTGGCCTCTGCCCTCCAGCCTCCTCTGCCCTGGCCTCTGCCCTCCAGCCTCCTCTGCCCTGGCCTCTGCCCTCCAGCCTCCTCTGCCCTCCCCTCTGCCCTGGCCTCTGCCCTCCAGCCTCCTCTGCCCTGGCCTCTGCCCTCCAGCCTCCTCTGCCCTGCCCTCTGCCCTCCAGCCTCCTCTGCCCTGGCCTCTGCCCTGGCCTCTGCCCTCCAGCCTCCTCTGCCCTGGCCTCTGCCCTGGCCTCTGCCCTCCAGCCTCCTCTGCCCTGGCCTCTGCCCTCCAGCCTCCTCTGCCCTGGCCTCTGCCCTCCAGCCTCCTCTGCCCTCCCCTCTGCCCTGGCCTCTGCCCTCCAGCCTCCTCTGCCCTGGCCTCTGCCCTCCAGCCTCCTCTGCCCTGCCCTCTGCCCTCCAGCCTCCTCTGCCCTGCCCTCTGCCCTCCAGCCTCCTCTGCCCTGGCCTCTGCCCTCCAGCCTCCTCTGCCCTGGCCTCTGCCCTCCAGCCTCCTCTGCCCTGCCCTCTGCCCTCCAGCCTCCTCTGCCCTGGCCTCTGCCCTCCAGCCTCCTCTGCCCTGGCCTCTGCCCTCCAGCCCCCTCTGCCCTGCCCTCTGCCCTCCAGCCTCCTCTGCCCTCCAGCCTCCTCTGCTCTGGCCTCTGCCCTCCAGCCTCCTCTGCTCTGGCCTCTGCCCTCCAGCCTCCTCTGCCCTGGCCTCTGCCCTCCAGCCTCCTCTGCCCTGGCCTCTGCCCTCCAGCCTCCTCTGCCCTGGCCTCTGCCCTCCAGCCTCCTCTGCCCTGGCCTCTGCCCTCCAGCCTCCTCTGCCCTCCCCTCTGCCCTGGCCTCTGCCCTCCAGCCTCCTCTGCCCTCCCCTCTGCCCTGGCCTCTGCCCTTCAGCCTCCTCTGCCCTGGCCTCTGCCCTCCAGCCTCCTCTGCCCTGGCCTCTGCCCTCCAGCCTCCTCTGCCCAGGCCTCTGCCCTCCAGCCTCCTCTGCCCTGCCCTCTGCCCTGGCCTCTGCCCTCCAGCCTCCTCTGCCCTGGCCTCTGCCCTCCAGCCTCCTCTGCCCTCCCCTCTGCCCTGGCCTCTGCCCTCCAGCCTCCTCTGCCCTGGCCTCTGCCCTCCAGCCTCCTCTGCCCTGCCCTCTGCCCTCCAGCCTCCTCTGCCCTGGCCTCTGCCCTCCAGCCTCCTCTGCCCTTGCCTCTGCCCTCCTGCCTCCGCTCTCCTCTCCCAGTCCTCTGCCCTCCTGCCTCCGCTCTCCTCTCCCAGTCCTCTGCCCTCCAGCCTCCACTCGCTTCTCCCTGTCCTCTGCCCTCCAGCCTCCGCTCTACTCTCCCTGTCCTCTGCCCTCCAGCCTCCGCCCTCCTCTGCCCTCCAGCCTCCGCTCTCCTCTCCCTGTCCTCTGCCCTCCAGCCTCCACTCTCCTCTCCCTGTCCTCTGCCCTCCAGCCTCCACCCTCCAGCCTCCGCTCTGCTCTCCCTGTCCTCTGCCCTCCAGCCTCCGCTCCCCTCTCCCTGTCCTCTGCCTTCTAGCCTTCGCTCTCCTCTCCCTGTCCTCTGCCCTCCAGCCTCCGCTCTCCTCTCCCTGTCCTCTGCCCTCCAGCCTCCGCTCTCCTCTCCCTGTCCTCTGCCCTCCAGCCTCCGCTCTCCTCTCCCTGTCCTCTGCCCTCCAGCCTCCTCTCTCCTCTTCCTGTCCTCTGCTCTCCAGCCTCCGCTCTCCTCTCCCTGTCCTCTGCCCTCCAGCCTCCAGCCTCTGCTCTCCTGCCCTCCAGCCTCCACTCTCCTCTCCCTGTCCTCTGCCCTCCAGCCTCCACTCTCCTCTCCCTGTCCTCTGCCCTCCAGCCTCCGCTCTCCTCTCCCTGTCCTCTGCCCTCCAGCCTCCGCTCTCCTCTCCCTGTCCTCTGCCCTCCAGCCTCCGCTCTCCTCTCCCTGTCCTCTGCCCTCCAGCCTCCGCTCTCCTCTCCCTGTCCTCTGCCCTCCAGCCTCCTCTCCTCTTCCTGTCCTCTGCTCTCCAGCCTCCGCTCTCCTCTCCCTGTCCTCTGCCCTCCAGCCTCCAGCCTCTGCTCTCCTCTGCCCTCCAGCCTCCACTCTCCTCTCCCTGTCCTCTGCCCTCCAGCCTCCACTCTCCTCTCCCTGTCCTCTGCCCTCCAGCCTCCGCTCTCCTCTCCCTGTCCTCTGCCCTCCAGCCTCCGCTCTCCTCACCCCTCCATATGCAATGTACAGTATGTGTGTATATGTGTGTATGTACGCACTTCCGTCACTTTGTCCACACTTCCCTCAACTTTGTACACACACTCCGCTATACTTACCACCGGCCCTGCGTCCGCTGCCTGGATCCTCAGTCGACATGTCGCTGCCCCCAAACTACTGGATCCAATATAGCGTCCAAGATGTCTCGCAAAACTACCCGGACAACATATTGGATCCAGTCGTCCGGGGGGCGGCGACATGTCGACTCAGGATCCAGGCGGCGGGGAAGACGCAGGGTCGGTGGTAAGTATAGCGGAGTGTATGTGTGTGCTTACCACTCTGCCCACGGCGCTGCGCTGACCACTCTGCCCACGGCGCTGCGCTGACCACTCTGCCCACGGCGCTGCGCTGACCACTCTGCCCACTGCGCTGCGCTGAGCACTCTGCCCACGCCGCTGTGCTGACCAATCTCACCGCACTCACTGCTAACCACTGAGCCACCCCACTCACTGCTAACCACTGAGCCACTGCACTCACTGCTAACCACTGAGCCACTGCACTCACTGCTAACCACTGAGCCACTGCACTCACTGCTAACCACTGAGCCACTGCACTCACTGCTAACCACTGAGCCACTGCACTCACTGCTAACCACTGAGCCACCGCACGCAGTACTAACCACTGAGCCACCGTGCCGTGCTAACCACTGAGCCACCGCGCAGTGCTACCCACTGAGCCACCGCGCAGTGCTAACCACTGAGCCACCTCTATACACACAATTAATTTCACCGCACTCCCCTAACTATTACTAAATAAACTATATATGGATTCTAGACTACCCGATTCTTTAGAATCGGGCTGCCATCTAGTAGTAATATAATATTTGGGGAATTACACAAAGGTAACTATCATAACGTTAGGGCTTTGAATCTTCTATTGGCATTCTGTGCGTCTGGCCCCTTTTCAAGATGGTGTCGGCTGCTTCTCTCTTGTTCATTTGATCCTCCTCTCTGCTATTATAAACCTCAGCCACCGTCTAGCTATGCTCGAGTATTCTGTTTGAATTCCAGGCCCCCTATTGCTTTACCAGTCAGCTCCACCTCTGCTCTAGATTCTCCAGCAATTACCCTTGGACTCCTGAAATCTCACCTGCCTCTAGTTACTCTCCTGCTTCCAGCTGTCTATGTTTAGTTCCCTGACTTCTGTTTCACCAAGCCCTGGGTCACGTAAGCCTCATGTGCCCTGCCAGCACTTACAGAATTATTGTTTATTGTGCACATTCAGCACTCTGGACATCAGGACTCTTTTAAAGCTGCACTGCACTAATAAATATTGGACTTGTTTTCCTTTCGATTTCCATTCCCAGGCCTCTGGGTGTTTATTATTCCTAGACTGTTTTTCTCCATTGGTTTCTCCCTGTGAGAATAATTTCTAGAGACTTCCTTGATTATGTTATCGTGCTAGGACTATTTTTAGAGACTTTCAGTTTTTACCTGTTTGATGAACTTACTCATTTGCTGCACATCACATTATGTCTGCCACGTGTGATAAATATAGACTTTTTCACCTTTACATTTGGTTTCCGTCTGTCTCTGCTCCCATCTGCTAATAGATTCCTGATTAATCCTACAGTATATTACACACAGAGAGATAACTATCCATAGGACATCTCTCTGGTCTAGAAAGGACATATCCACCTCCACACTTGAACATAGGGGATTAATTGTAACTAGGGAAGAGAGAGATGACACTTCCATCTCCATTGAATTAAGGCCTCCTGGTGAGGACAGGTAATTAAAACAGGTATATCTGCTGGGAAACAGACATAAGGTCCAGGGTCTCTATTGGGAAATGCCAAGCATGACACCTTGGTTCCTGGGACTCTGAGCTTCAAAGAATTAACCAAATGGTCTGTAACCAGGCAGAATATCTCCCATTTACTGTATATAGAAGAGTGAGGGAAGCACAAGATAGTTAATATACAAGTTAGTTGCCCAATTCGCCCATAGTTCATTGCAACACAGAAATTTTAATATTCCAATCTAGGCTATTCTGGAAAACCCAGAATGAGGCATACAAAAAGCTGGGCTGTACAAAAGAAAGTTGTTCACAGGCTGATTGTGTACCATAATCTACTTTTACTTCCCTCAATGAAACAGAAGATAACTTTATCCCCTTAATGCCTATTGCTTCATATTCACATCATACCAGTTCAATTCACTTGTATGCATATGTAGATTTTAATTCAGGCAATAAAGGGTTAGATTGGAATGTTTAGGTATTTTTTGTTATTTCTCCCTTTTTATTTGAGAACTGTTTTTATATTTGTGTATCGTTTTTATGTTTTATACCTTTTTATTATAAGCATTGTATTTTTTACATTAAAGCTTAAAACTTTGAGTTTGATCCTTGTAATCTCTAAAGAATCCACAGCCTTAGAGAGTGTGTGACCCTTTTGATTTTCAGACTATAACATATTTCGGACACTCCTCACCCAGTATGTTTGATGAGTGGTGACAGCGTGTTGTGTAGCTGGGGTGTGGACGGTGGCAGGGTATGATTTATGATAACTATATATAACAGAGGTTGAGTGGTGGATTGAGTATAGGACATAAATTAACCCTTGAAGGCGCACCCCACATCATTTGCTGAGAAGTGTGTAGTCGTGGACCACGACAACGCGCGTTTCGCCTCTCTTGATCACACGGAGAATGTATATTTTTAGGCTCTGATTAATCAAAGCAATTTTGCCACAAGTCTGATGTAAATTGCTTTGAAAAGTTATTAAACTTTTCCGTAGTTTGGAGTAACCCAAACATACTGCGACCTTGGGTGATTTCATGCACGTTTTCCTCAGCTCCTCTAAAATTGAAGGAGATGGGATGGGACAAGGGCACAGATGGTAAAAAAGACAATTGTGAATCAGAGCTGCATAAATATTCTGGTGCCAAGATGGCTGGCATACATAAACTGGGGAAGAAGGGAGGGGTACTGGCATCAGAGCAGCTACAGGGAGAGAGGGAGGACAAACATTATGGCATAGCAACACAATGACAACAATATAATGTGTGAGGTATATGGCTGGTATATTCTCACAGACAGAGATCTGATGCGATGTGGAAGAAGGTAGTTCGCTGGGACTTGAGTACCAGGAATATTACTATATTTTAAAGGGCAGATTTCACAGGATTGTCAGGAAGTGATGGGTGGGACTGAGCATCCACATACCTCCCATAGGTGTGTCTCTTTGTAATATAGTGGAACTGTGTTGTATCACATGACTGTGATGAAAGGAAGGTCCTTCACCCTTCCTGTGTGAACCACATGGCAGAAGAGCATGCCTGAGAGTGGAGCTGGCTAGAGCTCCTGGAAGTCCGGGAAGTAACCGATTCCCGGTAGATCTGGACTCAGGACAGATGCCAATACGGACCAAGTCCAAGGACTAGGTGGGTGATCCCTGTATGTAATTTCCTGGATGGCAAGACTGGCAGGAGGCAGTTTGAACCTTGCTAAACTGCGAGAGCAGGTAAAACCCTAGTGGGACTTTGTATACTGACAGTAGTCATTGAATAGACCGTGTGGTCGTATCCATGGCTGAAACCAACCAGCAGGTCACAAGGTTTCTAAGGATTATACGGACGTGTCCGCGGAAGTAGCTGTAGTATTGGTGGTTTGTCTAACCATTTACATACCATGCATAATATTTGCTCATACGTGGTTTATGTCTGGTAATACTATCTTTTATAGAAATTGTTGCGGTGTGCTTGAATTGCGCAGATAATGAGTGTACCCCAACACGCTCAGTAAGCGCTACCTCACCAAGGCAATACAATACTGTAAGATTCCCAAGTCATGGGACATGACACTCACTATTGTGATTCACCACCACATGGCTGCTGCGTTCCCTGCCTCTGACTTTATATAGGCTACAATAGTCTCTCCAGATTGATGGACCCTGTAATGTGATGTAAGCAAGGCACGACGTTGTAGCGCTTCCGGCATTGTCCGGCTGATCTTATGCAATGTGACAAATGGTGGAAATGGAGGCGTCATTCACCTCACAAATTGCCTGAAATTGTCGGGTTCAGATAATTGTTGAAAAGTTGCAACAATTTGACTTGTATCGAATCAATTTTCTCCTTTGTTAGATGGGTTATTTCACTTTTATCGCTCGGATCAATGTACACGATGTCGACGGCTATAAAAACAACTTTATCGTAGTTACATTTATACACATATTTAACAACCACATTGAATTTCACTGGATTGTGGATCAAGGTCAGACAAGATGGTAATACAAAGCCTTTACATTGTTGCAGCTCATCTCCCTCGCAGATATCATTCAGATATTCGGCTACAAGGAATCGACATTGGAGGAGCCTTCCCGTAACATCACACTACAATGTCTGTTAACGCTGCGACATCGGGCGGCTCCACACGACCTCAGCGATAATCATGAGACGTTCTGGACAATCCGTAATAAAGGAAGGAGGAATATTGTAGCTATAAACTAAAGCTAAAATGATAGAAAGACAAAGAGGTGAGAAATCTGAGAAGAAAGTGAGGATGAATCCTTGTGAATAAGCGGAACCAGCACCGCCGTCCCTGCCACAGACCGGACGCAGGACACTGGGTGGTGAGTGATAGATTCAGGGGTCGTGTTGTTGGTACAGATGAGCCGTGTCTGTCTGTAAAGTGAATAATTACAACAATCAGGTCACAATTAGGATCTATCAGTATAATGGTAGGAGGCTCCTGTATGAGTCAACGTCCAGAGCTGTCACCGGGGCAAACAACCGTCCATGGAGAAGCCTGTGAATGCCCCAATCAACGGTATTACACCATTATACCTTTCCCACAATGAATTATTGAAGCCTGTCACATTGGCACGTTGCTTTACTCAATGAATTGTAGACTGAGAGACCTCGTGGGCAGGTTCCTCTCTCCTCACCTACTGTATCCTCACCCATCCCTTGAAGACTGTGAGCCCTCGTGGGCAGGGTCCTCTCTCCTCATCTACTGTATCCTCACCCATCCCTTGTAGACTGTGAGCCCTCGTGGGCAGGGTCCTCTCTCCTCACCTACTGTATCCTCACCCATCCCTTGTAGACTGTGAGCCCTCGTGGGCAGGGTCCTCTCTCCTCACCTACTGTATCCTCACCCATCCCTTGTAGACTGTGAGTCCCCGTGGGCAGGGTCCTCTCTCACCTACTGTATCCTCACCCATCCCTTGTAGACTGTGAGCCCTCGTGGGCAGGGTCCTCTCTCCTCATCTACTGTATCCTCACCCATCCCTTGTAGACTGTGAGTCCCCGTGGGCAGGGCCCTCTCTCCTCACCTACTGTATCCTCACCCATCCCTTATAGACTGTGAGCCCTCGTGGGCAGGGTCCTCTCCTCACCTACTGTATCCTCACCCATCCCTTGTAGACTGTGAGTCCTCGTGGGCAGGGTCCTCACTCCTCACCTACTGTATCCTCATCCATCCCTTGTAGACTGTGAGCCCTCGTGGGCAGGGTCCTCTCCCCTCACCTACTGTATCCTCACCCATCCCTTGTAGACTGTGAGCCCTCATGGGCAGGGTCCTCTCTCCTCATCTACTGTATCCTCACCCATCCCTTGTAGACTGTGAGCCCTCATGGGCAGGGTCCTCTCTCCTCATCTACTGTATCCTCACCCATCCCTTGTAGACTGTGAGCCCTCGTGGGCAGGGTCCTCTCCCCTCACCTACTGTATCCTCACCCATCCCTTGTAGACTGTGAGCCCTCGTGGGCAGGGTCTTCTCTTCTCCCCTACTGTATCCTCACCCATCCCTTGTAGACTGTGAGCCCTCATGGGCAGGGTCCTCTCTCCTCACCTACTGTATCCTCACTCATCCCTTGTAGACTGTGAGCCCTCGTGGGCAGGGTCCTCTCTCCTCACCTACTGTATCCTCACCCATCCCTTGTAGACCGTGAGCCCTCATGGGCAGGGTCCTCTCTCCTCACCTACTGTATCCTCACCCATCCCTTGTACACTGTGAGCCCTCATGGGCAGGGTCCTCTCTCCTCACCACTGTATCCCCACTCATCTCTTGTAGACTGTGAGCCCTCGTGGGCAGGGTCCTCTCTCCTCACCTACTGTATCCTCACCCATCCCTTGTAGACTGTGAGCCCTCGTGGGCAGGGTCCTCTCTCCTCACCTACTGTATCCTCACCCATCCCTTGTAGACTGTGAGCCCTCGTGGGCAGTGTCCTCTCTCCTCACCTACTGTATCCTCACCCATCCTTTGTAGACTATGAGCCCTCGTGGGCAGGGTCCTCTCTCCTCATCTACTGTATCCTCACTCATCCCTTGTAGACTGTGAGCCCTCGTGGGCAGGGTCCTCTCTCCTCAACTCTTGTATCCTCACCCATCCCTTGTAGACTGCAACATGCTCGAGTATTCAGTTTGAATCCCTGGCTTCCTGTACTTTACCAGTCTGCTCCACCTCCTGCTGATCCGCTCCGTATTTTCCTACCACTGCAATTGGACTCCAGCAACCTCATCTTCCTCCAGCTACTCTCCTGCTTCTAGCTGCCTGGGCTTAGTTCCATGACTCTACTTCTGATTCACCAGTCCTGTGTCACGTAAGCCTTGTGTGCCTTGCCAGTGTGGCGCCCCTGCGGTCAGGCTGCCACAAGTGGTACTGCATGCAAATTATGTGTAGTGTCATGCCTGGAGGTAAGTGAAGGACACATTATTGAGACCCCCAAATACACCTAACATATCTGAACGCCAGGCCAGGCTGGGCGGGAGAGACCCACCTATAGGACAGTCCCCACATTTGGCTGGAGGGAGAAGTTAGGTAAAGGATGGGTGGCAACTAGTAGAGCTCTAGTTTGTACTGAATCGCTCGAGAAACAGTGTGGAATGTGGAGTGAAGTGCTAGGCTGAGGGCCTGAGAAGATGAATCTGCTGCTAGCTGTTGAAGCTGGGCAGAAGAGCTAGCTGCAGGAGGGGTACCAGCCCCCAACTCCATCAGGGATACTTCAGGACCGGTCATGAAGCTGGGGGTCACTGGGCTTCATGGGGCTATATAGGAGCAGAGGATCAAAGTTGTCACTCGCAGGACCCGCAGCTACCTGCCTGGCAGGGAATGGCAACCACAGTGTCACGCTGGGAGGGGTCGGGGTAGCCAGGAGCTGGATGAAGGGGATCAGGGGAGCCTGCTCTGGCCCTGATACTGGGGTCCCTGGCTCGCCCTCATCTCGAAGGTACCTCTAAAGGTGAGGAGGTTCGAGCCACCAGCCTAAGTCCCTAAAGCTCCGAAGAAGCCCTAGGCCTAAGCCCCCACCTCCACCCATGGACCACTGAGTCCAGCAACTTCCAAGGGAAAATCCAAAGCAGCTTCAGATCTGCGTCTGCTCACACCAGTTCACAGTCCAGAAGTGAACTGAATCAGCAACATCAGGTGGATGTGATCTGACCCATTTATGGCCGAGGGGTGGGGAGCAGCAAGCCCAGACATGCCCCTCAGCTCACCTAAGCATGAATCATAGTCATCACACACACCTGCACTCTCAGCTCCCGCTCATTAGGTTCTTCTATCCACCCTGAGCAGGAAAAAAAAAGGCTTCATTTAAATCACAGCAGCAGCACTTCCATACTACTAGGCAGTCATTAGGAGTCACACAGACATTAAGGAGAGGAAATTGGTAGCATAGAGGCAGAACTGGGAAGGCAGTTGGAAGCCCATATAGCCTGTGTCTCAGCACGGTTGACTCCATTTATCTCTGGGCTGGCCAGGCTGTGCTCCTGGTGAACATTGTCCCCAGCTGGGTTGTAATCTTCAATTACTCCAAGTAAAGGGTAAGAACCACACGCTCCACCATGTCATCCATCTTCTACACCTTCCTAGGGATCTGTGCCCTGGTTTGAGAGGGTCTACCACCTGGCTGCCCTACCATCTTGCTTTGGAAGCCCCCACCACAGCCCCTGGCCACCTATGGTCAGAGCTCCAGCTGGCATCACAAACTATTTCCTGCTGTAAATACTACCCCTTTTAAATGTCCAGCTAGGGCCACAGCTCCTGAGGACCGCTGCTGTGAACTGATGCCCCAGGGGTCCAGGCAACTGAGTACCTACTTAATCTTGATGCCCACGACGTCAGCACTTTCAGAACTATTGTTATTTGTGCAGATGCAGCTCTCTGGACATTCAGGACCCTTTTAAAGCTGCACTGCACTAATAAGTATTGGACTTGTTTTTCACATCCCTCCTCTAGGAAATATGCAAATTTGCACTTCTGTAAGAAAGTGGAAGGACTCCAGCGACGTTGAGGAGCTACTTAAAGGTGGCGCTGGAGTCCTTCCACTTCCTTACTGAAGTGCAAATTTGCAGATACACCTACTCATTTGCTGCACTGCACATTATATCTGCCACATGTGTTTTATTATAGACTTCTTCAACTTTAAACTTGGTTTCTGTGTGTCTGAGCTTCCACTGCTAATAGATTCCTTAGTCATTTCTACCATATATAACAGGATACTCGAGCCATTAAGGGATCTACTGGGGCTATGGCCACCGAACCACAGTTAAATCAGCTGTTCGCTATGGTCAGCTCTGCAAGAGGATGTGGAAGGTCTTCAGAATAAACTAACAGACATTGAACATAATAGACAAGTGTTTGGACTAACTTTGCAGGACCAGAGTACCTGAATGGTGGCTTAGGAAAGTAAAATTGCAGGATTAGAGTCCCAGTACAGACTGGCCCTTCAAGACATAAGCACACAGATGGTAACATGCATGGCCATACCTACAGGGCAACCGCAGCCTGTACACCTAAGCTGCCACCATTCAGATACAATGGTGATCGTAACATATTTCGCAGATTTGTGAACCGGTGCATGTTGTATCTTGATGTACATGCCAACTGTGTTTGTACTGATCGATCTAAAGTACTATATATAATCATGTTGCTGACCTCACAAGCGCTCACCTGGGTGGATCCCATGATCGAGTCTCATGATCCACGGTTAAATGTTTTAGATGATTTTTTGGCTACAATGGCATTATTGTTTGATGACCCGATCCGCTGTGCAACTGCTCAGACCGCTTTACTGCCTTTGTGCTAGCGCAAAAGTTCAGTTATTGAGCATGTCACAGAATTTAGGAGACTAGTGGTAGATAGTAATTGAGACAATTATGCACATTTGTCCATTTTTAGGAAAGGTCTGTTTAGCTTGATAAAGGATGAATTGGCCTGCTCAGAGTCACCACATAGTTACAAACGTTTATGCAATGTAAGACTTATGTGTCCTGCCAGCACTTACAAAACTATTGTTGATTGTGCAGATGCAGCACTCTTGACATTTGGGACTCTCTTAAAGCTGCACTGCACTATTAAGTTTATTATTCTTAATCAGTTTCTCTCTGTGAGAATTATTATTAGAGACTTCCTTATTTATGTTATCGTGCTAGAACTATTTCTAGGGACTTTCATTTTTTACCTGTTTGATGAACTTACTCATTTACTGCACTTCACATTATGTCTGCCACATGTGATAATTTTAGACTTGTTCACCTTTAAACCTGGTTTCAGCCTGTCTTTGCTCCCATCTGCTAATAGATTCCTGAGGAATCCTACTCTACACCTTGTTTCCAACGTCCTGAAGGTGTGAAGGATGTGAGCACTTAGTTTCATGAAAACCGCAGTATACTAAATGTGCTGTTTCATAGGAGGCCCCCTAATACCAGTGGCATGGTGAGGGTGGCCCGTGCACAGGGTAAGGCAAGTATATTGGGCTAAATTAAATTTCTCATCAATATCTGTATAACGTGCATTTTCAAATTCGTTATATTTGTAAGGAAACTATGTCCTGCCGGGCAATGTTTTCCAATCTACTTTACCCCAAAGCTACGTGATCTCCACTGTGATCTCCCCTGTGATCTCCTCCATAATCTCCGTGATCTCCTCCGTAATCTCCTCCGTCATCTCTTCCATGATTTCCTTCGTGATCTCCTTTGCGATCTCCCTCATGAACTCCTCCGTGATCTCTTCTGTGATTTCCCCCGTGATCAGCCCCAGAATCTCCCCCGTGATCTCCTCCATGATCTCCTCCGCGGTCTTCTCCATGATCACTCCCAGAAACTCCCCCATGATCTCCTTCATGATCTCTTCCATGATCTCCTCTGTGATCTCTTCCATGATCTCCTCTGTGATCTCCTTTGTGATCTCTCTCCTTTATGATCTCCTCTGTGATTTCTCTCCTTCGTGATCTCCTCTGTGATCTCTTCCATGATCTCCTCTGTGATCTCCTTTGTGATCTCTCTCTCCTTTATGATCTCCTCTGTGATCTCTCTCCTTTGTGATCTCCTCTGTGATCTCCTTTGTGATCTCTTCCATGATCTCCTCTGTGATCTCTTCCATTATCTCCTCTGTGATCTCCTTTGTGATCTCTCTCCTTTATGATCTCCTATGTGATCTCACTCCTTCGTGATCTCCTCTGTGATCTCCTTTGTGATCTCTTCCATGATCTCCTCTGTGATCTCTTCTATTATCTCCTCTGTGATCTCCTTTGTGATCTCTCTCCTTTATGATCTCCTCTGTGATCTCTCTCCTTCGTGATCTCCTCTGTGATCTCCTTTGTGATCTCTTCCATGATCTCCTCTGTGATCTCTCTCCTTCGTGATCTCCTCTGTGATCTCCTTTATGATCTCTCTCCTCTGTGATCTCCTCTGTGATCTCCTCTGTGATCTCCTTTATGATCTCTCTCCTCTGTGGTCTCAGCTTTCATTCTTTTCTGAATGTTTCCATTTTTCAGACACTGAGGAGGAATCTGTCTATTCACCCCCCCCCCTCCCTTCCTTGATATCAGACTTATCACTTCTATAAACCTGGAATTTCAGTGGAGGGAATAGTGTGACCCCATCGCCCTCCTCCATTCCCTGGTTCAGCTTCAATAACCCCATCATAACCACAATGTGGAGGCGCCGCTCGCCGCTGACTGGAGATAAAAATAGGTGTTTAATGCCGAATACTAGAAATGATAGAAGCACGATCCGTTATGTCCAAATATTCATTGTATCGCCCCATTGTGACACTTCATCACGTAGAATCCTCCATCTATGAAGCCGTCACACAGAGATCTGCCCTTGATTGGGAATAAACTCCAGAGATAAAGCAGAATTGTGTGTTCCACCTCGGGGCGGTGATGGGGGGTAACAGGTCGGGGCGGTGATGGGGGGTAACAGGTCGGGGCGGTGATGGGGGGTAACAGGTCGGGGCAGTGATGGGGGGTAACAGGTCGGGGCGGTGATGGGGGGTAACAGGTCGGGGCGGTGATGGGGGTAACAGGTCGGGGCGGTGATGGGGGGTAACTGGTCGGGGCGGTGATGGGGGGTAACAGGTCGGGGGCGGTGATGGGGGGTAACAGGTCGGGGCGGTGATGGGGGGTAACAGGTCGGGGCTGTGATGGGGGTAACAGGTCGGGGCAGTGATGGGGGGTAACAGGTCGGGGCAGTGATGGGGGGTAACAGGTCGGGGCGGTGATGGGGGGTAACAGGTCGGGGCGGTGATGGGGGGTAACAGGTCGGGGCGGTGATGGGGGGTAACAGGTCGGGGCAGTGATGGGGGGTAACAGGTCGGGGCGGTGATGGGGGGTAACAGGTCGGGGCGGTGATGGGGGGTAACAGGTCGGGGCGGTGATGGGGGGTAACAGGTCGGGGCAGTGATGGGGGTAACAGGTCGGGGCGGTGATGGGGGGTAACAGGTCGGGGCGGTGATGGGGGGTAACAGGTCGGGGCGGTGATGGGGGGTAACAGGTCGGGGCAGTGATGGGGGGTAACAGGTCGGGGCGGTGATGGGGGGTAACAGGTCGGGGCGGTGATGGGGGGTAACAGGTCGGGGCGATATTATCTTCATGGTTCAGTCAATCTCTAATAACATCAATGTGAACCGCCTCGGTTCTGGTTTGCCGGTGTGACCTGGACTCTCCAGCCGGCTCCAACCAGTCCTGGAGTGCCCCCTTCTTTGTCTGGGTCACCTCTCTCTTTAGAGGTGCCCTCCGGTCCCCTGCATCCGTCCTCTCCGCTGCCTTACATTGTCTGTCTGACTTGTGTCACTCACGTCTTCCCGCTCTTCTAGGCTCCACTCCCCTGGGACCTACTGAATGCCGGTCCCCTGTATTAAGGCGTTATCTCGACCCACCGTAGCCGGGACTCCGTGAGGCAGGCGATTCTTCTTCCTCCTTGTCACGGGAACCACGCCTGCCGGTAGTGGGGCCCGGTGGTCCAGATACAATAAGAGAGTTGGCTAAACAGTTAAGGGGTTAATTGTTTCGTGACGCCACCTATGAGTGTTCTGGTGATGTCCACCGGCGCTGCGGGCCTCCGGGAGATGGAATGCAGCAAGATGGAACGCTCCCCACAGGCTGAGCGGTGATCCCCGGAGCCAGGAGCTGCACAAGATGTTGTGAGGCAGCTGCGGTTAACTTTCAGTATGCGGAGATAGACATTTCATAAGAAGGCACGGACACTGATAATCTCTGTAACCGGTACTTTACTGTAACCAGCAGGTGATACATGGCCTACAGTTCTCAGGTAATGGACTGGGTGGACTCAGCAATAACCAGTGTTTCTCAGAGCTCCGCGGTGTTCCTTCATTCTAACTAGCTTGTGTTGTCGTTGTCGCCTGAGGTGCCAGATCGGGTACAAGGAGGCTGCTTCAATTGCCCTACCAGGAATTCTGGCCGGATTTGTGGGAGCCTTGGGTCCTTTTGTGGTACTCCGCTGGCTAGACGGCTCTGTTTGCGGCGGCGGTGGGGTACTCCTGTAGAGCGGTCCTCCACTCCTGGTTTGCATGGCAGTGATCAACGACTCCCAGCTGCGGAACCAGTAATCCGGTTGTAGATGGCACGGGATGTTTTGACCCGTATGCATTCGCCCAGAGTCCGGTTGTTGGGGCACCGGAGTAATGGCGCCTAACCGGGGGTGATGGCCAGGGGGCTGCACGGGACTGTGCAGGCCCCCCTCTCCTAGGTTGCAGAGCTTGTTCTTTTTGCTCCCTTCTACTACGTTGTTCTCTTCTCAACTACACACTACCTCTACACTTCGCCCACCAGGACCTTATTGGCCCTCTATGCTGATGTGCATGTAGGGTATGGAGCTCTGAGTTTTAACTGTGTCATTGCTTAGTCAGAGAATATTGCTGCTGCTGTCTTGGCTGCAATACCCTCCTGTGACGCGCTCGTTGCGGGGCGCCACAGTGTCCTATGGTGTATTTTAGGTGCAGACTCTGTATTTTCCTCCCTCATCCGCGACTACAGAGATACTGCACCTTCTTTTTGGGGTGCAGTACCTCTCTGTGGCATCCCGCCAGAGGGGCGCCACACAACAATGGGAGAGTTGTTACTTTTGATGGCGGGGCACAGATTGTCTCCGGTGCGGCCGCACAGTTGATAGATCCTCTTTGGCGGGAAGCAGGACGCTGGATGACGTCTGTATTACAGACGGCCGCGCTCAGCAATCTACGAGCGGCTGTCTCTGCTGTACTGTGATGGGGCTGGGCCATCACGCGTCCGTGTGTCTGCCGTCCACATCATAGAGACTCAGAGGGCCATGTCTAATACAGATGTCACATGGCAGCAAACGGACAGCCGGCCCTATGCAACTGCTGGTAGGGCGGCCCAGGGGCAACTGCATCCCTGCCCCCCTTCCCCGGCCTGACCTGCCCCAGTCAACATGTGGAGATTGGCTAATCAGAAGCTGAGGTTGGGATCTTGGAGGGTAAGGAAATTCTCGAGCACCGGCCCGGAACGTGAACCGGGGGTGCACACGGTGATCCGCTATCTCCACATATCAGTCAGTGGGATCTTTCATGCTTCCACATCAATCCGTTACAATATATCCATCATAAATCAGCAAGAAATAGAATCCCGGAGCCAGATGTGGAGGGATCTGTATACAGGATCACAGCGGCTGGGAATCGAGCTCGTTATGGGATCAGGAATGTGATCCCGGTTACATTTCCACCGAGATTCACAGGACGTCTACATATTTCTGCATTGTAGATAATTACATCAACGTCTCCCTCCGCCGTGTCCAGACAACACAGCAGGAAAGGATCAAACTCTGTGTATTTATACAAGATTACAGTCCTGGGAGCCAAGATCTGAACAGGGAGAGATCCCGGAACGCCTGGATGTCTGATACATGATATCACTGAGCATCTCATATAATGATGTATATCATGTACAGCCACCATGTCTACTATCAGCCCATTCCGATGATGATTTCAGGGCTCCCGGGAACATGTGTTGACTAATAAATCAATATTATATTCACCCTTTGATGTCTGGTGGAATACGGCAGCGCGGTGTTTAACCCTTCATCCTCCCTCCTCTATATACACCACGCTGGGGACTGCAGCAGCCGTGATCTGCTTTTATAGTGGTTGTGACTCTCACAACCACACAAGGTGAAGCCTCTGATACCTATTTAGGTCATATTTTATCTCTCAGACCCTTAATGTTCTGAGATAATAATGACCTTTGGGGTTTCACTAATCATCAACATTAACAGAAATAAACACATGACATGGCTCCCTCTGTGTGTAATGACTCTATATAATAGATGTGGTCACTTTATGGATTGAATTACTGATATAAAGTCACTCTTTGATGATCTTCTCATTCATTGAGCCGCTCCTGTATCTCTTCAGGTGTCACATAGGACCAGTGCTATGTTCTTCTGAATGAGACACTGCGGCTGCATCCCCCTCCTCCCCCTCATGACACTTTTCTATATGGCATATAACAGATTTCTTTTTTATTGTTAAAGTATTTTTTTTTTTAACAACTATGCAGAGTCTTAGAGATGTAAAAAATATAGATTAATATTATACACATAATTATAAAGAATATTAATTTAATAAGATAATGTAATTGTCACAGGGTGGTATAATGGTCAGGGAGTAAGGCAGCAGGATGGTATTGATGGGCAAATGGCGATCAGGGGAACTAGTCTAATACTGTACTATAATTACCTCTGAAGGTGAGGATGTCTGGGCTGCCACCCTTGCCCTTGCTCCTGATCAGTCCTAGGCTAAAACCCCCTCATCTCCACCCAAACACCAGGAAGCACAACAAATCCCACAGAATAAGGAAAACCCCAAGCAAAAAGCAGCAGGAAGGTATCAGCATAAATTGCACTAACGTCCTCACATCCCATGGTCTTTGCAGAGACTAAACTCTATCAGCAACATCTGCTGGAGGAAGAGGGGGCTATTCAAAGGCTGGGGAAGTGGACAACTGAGTGACCTAACACCCCCGTCACCTGAAGAGCCACAATGGACCATAGACAGCAGCAGCTTCTGGCATTAACTCTGAAGTTACCAACAGGAATTTATCATATTAAAATCACTACAGAGCAGGTAAAGACGACTAAAATGCAGGCTACACATGACCATTATAAGGTCTTCTGGTTAGTTATATCCTTTATTATTCATTAGAGTGGTGACGTGTGTTGACAGCCTTGCAGTCTATGATTGCTGCTGTAACTAAATCTGATTTTTTCTCTCCTTAGCTCGGCAGGTGGAGGGGTGAGTCATAGCATTTAGATGGAAGGGGTTGGGTATGTCTTAGTACACAGATCTCCACTCCCTCAGCCTTGAAATAGCTCAACTTCCCTCCACTAGGTGTTGCTGATAGAGCTCATTTCTACTTGGACCCTGTGCTGTGAAGTTGTACTGAGTTGTCTTTGCTGCCAGTGACTTCCATTGAAGCTGCTGGGTTTGCCCGGTCCGTGGGTGGAGGTAGGGGCTCTTCACCTAGGGCTTAGCAGAAGCAAAGGGCTAGGGTGGCGGCTCGATCCTCCTCACCTTCAGCGGTACCTTCGGGTACAGGGCTAGTCAGGGACACCAAGTCCAGGGCCAGACTAGCTCCCCTGAATGCCGTTGCCCACCTTACCATCTTGCCTCCTGATTCCCTATCCATTATGTCACCCCTTGACAAGTGGGACATGAAAACTTGAATAACATGAAAAAATAATTAACCGTATATACGCTGCACAAATGAAGGTTCTGCTTGTCTGAAGATACATTAAAGTGATGTAGACATTGGTAAAGTCGCCGCGCTGACCCAATGTACCCACCATTGTATCTAGCACACACATTATTTTGCAACTTGACCCCTTTTCAGTCAATTCCTCCTACAGTTCTTGGTGTGAGCCGTAAATGAATTCGTGTTCCAGAAATATAATTTATAAAGTTAATTAGTTTTTCATCAAAGAGAAAGTGAACAATGAAATATAGAAGAATTCTATAATTAACCGGAGGCCTCTGGTTCTCGTGAATACTCGTCATAGCGACTCATTCTTTGACCAAACAATTGAAATCAAATTTACAATTTTCACTTAAAAATTAAAGAATGTTATTAATTTACGCCCACTCACCCTGCTATAATGAAATTAATATGCCAGCGCCTATATGAACACGTCTTTATGAAAAGTGTTCAGTTTTTAAATTAACCTGACAGAAAATATCCTATAGAAAAGAAGCATTTAAACATAATAAAAAGTCTAAAAATATTGAGACATCCTAAGGATCTGCCCATAAAGGAAGACGTATGGTACACCTGGCGCGTACCCAAGGATAAAGTGCCACGAGGAGACCTCTGGTGAGGCTGGGATCAGAAGGTCTTCAATTTCTTTCTTTGAGCACAGCAAGGGTTAACGACTTTTTCCTTGCCGGCTGTTTCTTGTGGACTGTAAACTCAGCTGCAGTATTTTATGACCACTCCCCTCAGCTATAAATAAATAGTCACCTGTCTTACCATCTGATGCTAATTGTAGATTCCCCTTCTATGCTGACCGCTTTGGTGGGACCTTTCTCAGGAAGAAACTAAGGAGTCGTGACAATTGCAGCTGTGGAGTTTTGCTGCATTAGAGGAGTTTGGAGTGTTTTTCCTTTTGTGTTCATTTACCCTCTGTCTGTGTCCCTTACCTTGTGTTCTAACACTGCAGTGGTGAGAGACTAGTGTCCTTAATGGCCTTCATAGTAGCCAGGTGTCGGCAACTGGGGAGAAACCCATATAGGGACATTAGGGAGTGCAGGAGCTCCAGGCAGTGATGTCTCTCTCCTCCCTCTACTCTCAGGCCTTCCTTCCATTCCTATGATCTTTTCATGACCTCCCCTAGGGTTGCAATCGCGCCGAGCCCTGAGCCTAGGGGGGGCCCCAAAGTTGCTTTGCATCGGGGCCCAGGAGCCTCAAGTTACGCCACTGACTATCTCAGACACATCATGTGTATATGTTTGGTGGTAGCGGGCGGTCAGCGCTCCCTCAGCCCCTCCTTATCTTGTGAGAAGGATCCATCTGGGAACAGAAGGAGCGTGGAGTTTATGTGACATGGAAAAACCGAGGGGGAAAAGGGCAAAGAATTTACAGGGAGACGCCAAGTTTTTCGCTACCCCTGACAATGGCTCTCTGGACATACGTCACCCATGTATTATGGGAAGAATGTGGCGATGAAGAGAACATGGGAAGGAAACCTTGTAGCCATTAATGATTAATGAACCATATGAGGCTCTGCATTGTATCCTATCCATTAATATTAGGATTGACACCTGTCAGCTCCAGCGGCCATCACTCCAGTGAATATACATTGTGTGAAGACAGAGGTTTTCTTAATGCATGCGTCTTAATTTGGCCAGAAGTATATAACTTTTGATTATTATCTTATGTTTGCTAAATCATTGTTCGTGCCAGACAGTCCAGAGTCATCCTTTGTTCAAGTTTGTATATTGTTAAATTAATGTAAATCACCTCACTCCCCTCTGTCTACTTTACTCAAATGGAAATTACATATGCCTAGTGAAATCCAGCCAATAAGAGCACAGCCTTATTCCACCAATATTGGAAGACCACAATGCCCTTAGATGATGCTTGGATATATAGGCAGGTGCCTGCTTCATTCACGTGGAGTCATATGCTTTACGGCTTCAGTCTAGGGCTCGGACTAGAGGAGCACCAGAACTGGTTATATTCTGCAGGATTTCAGCCTAGAATGCTAGGATCTGGCTGGAATATCACAGACAATGTAAGGAAGATGCCCAGGTTGGGGCAATTCGGTCACCTGGCTACAGACTTTGCTCGTGCTCGGTCAGCTTCTGAAGTTTGCCGCTATTCTTTTCTCGTGGGTGCGTGCCGAAAGTAGGGTGCTGCTAGACTGGAGTGAGTGGCTCTGGAAGCCTCGAAGGCACAAATATTCAAATTCCTGGTGAGCAGCAACAGGGTGAGACTCTGATACCGTTACTTTGTGTGTTGTGCATGTTATGTGTTAATTGCTTTGATTGTTGGAGATCCATAAGTCTTACATAGTGGGTTCCCTCACCCTATGTTGTCTGAGTAGGTTCTGCCCACGGTAAGGACTCATGCATTCAGTTGGGATGAGCCGTGGACCTGCTGCCTTTCTAAAGACAACCAGACCGGTGCACCAGAGCCCCCACTGACCCCCGTGTCTCACAGAGGAAGCCCCACTGACCCCGTGTCTCCACAGAGGAGAGCACCCACTGACCCCCGTGTCTCCACAGAGGAGAGCACCCTGACTGTCTCACAGCGCCCACTACCCCGTGTCTCCACAGAGGAGAGCACCCACTGACCCCCGTGTCTCCACAGAGGAGAGCCCCCACTGACCCCCGTGTCTCCACAGAGGAGAGCACTCCCCGCTCACACCATGGTTCTCCACAGAGGAGAGCCCGCACGGACCCCCGTGTCTCCACAGAGGGAGCACCCCACTGACCCCCGTGTCTCCACAGAGGGAGCCAGACCCCGTGATCTCACAGGGAGACCCATGACCCCGTGTCTCCACAGAGGAGAGCCCCACTGACCCCCGTGTCTCCACAGAGGAGAGCCCCCACTGACCCCGTGTCTCCACAGAGGAGCACCCACTGACCCCCGTGTCTCCACAGAGGAGAGCCCCACTGACCCCCGTGTCTCCACAGAGGAGAGCCCCACTGACCCCCGTGTCTCCACAGAGGAGAGCACCCACTGACCCCCGTGTCTCCACAGAGGAGAGCACCCACTGACCCCCGTGTCTCCACAGAGGAGAGCACCCACTGACCCCCGTGTCTCCACAGAGGAAGAGCACCCACTGACCCCGTGTCTCCACAGAGGAGAGCCCCCACTGACCCCCGTGTCTCCACAGAGGAGAGCCCCCTACGACCCCCGTGTCTCCACAGAGGAGAGCACCCACTGACCCCCCGTGTCTCCACAGAGAGAGACCCCACTGACCCCGTGTCTCCAAGAGGAGAGCACCCACTGACCCCCGTGTCTCCACAGAGGAGAGCCCCACTGACCCCGTGTCTCCACAGAGGAGAGCCCCCACTGACCCCCGTGTCTCCACAGAGGAGAGCCCCCACTGACCCCCGTGTCTCCACAGAGGAGAGCCCCCACTGACCCCGTGTCTCCACAGAGGAGAGCACCCCACTGACCCCCGTGTCTCCACAGAGGAGAGCCCCCACTGACCCCCGTGTCTCCACAGAGGAGAGCACCCACTGACCCCCGTGTCTCCACAGAGGAGAGCACCCACTGACCCCCGTGTCTCCACAGAGGAGAGCCCCACTGACCCCCGTGTCTCCACAGAGGAGAGCACCCACTGACCCCCGTGTCTCCACAGAGGAGAGCACCCACTGACCCCCGTGTCTCCACAGAGGAGAGACACCCACTGACCCCCGTGTCTCCACAGAGGAGAGCACCCACTGACCCCCGTGTCTCCACAGAGGAGAGCACCCACTGACCCCCGTGTCTCCACAGAGGAGAGCACCCACTGACCCCCGTGTCTCCACAGAGGAGAGCACCCCACTGACCCCCGTGTCTCCACAGAGGAGAGCACCACACCCTCCCGACCCCCCCGTGTCTCCACAGAGGAGAGCACCCACTGACCCCCGTGTCTCCACAGAGGAGAGCACCCACTGACCCCCGTGTCTCCACAGAGGAGAGCACCCACTGACCCCCGTGTCTCCACAGAGGAGAGCACCCGCTGACCCCCGTGTCTCCACAGAGGAGAGCCCCCACTGACCCCCGTGTCTCCACAGAGGAGAGCACCCACTGACCCCCGTGTCTCCACAGAGGAGAGCACCCCACTGACCCCCGTGTCTCCACAGAGGAGAGCCCCCAACTTAGAACCCGCCGTGTCTCCACAGAGGAGAGCACCCACTGACCCCCGTGTCTCCACAGAGGAGAGCGCCCACTGACCCCCGTGTCTCCACAGAGGAGAGAGCACCCACTGACCCCCGTGTCTCCACAGAGGAGAGAGCACCCACTGACCCCCGTGTCTCCACAGAGGAGAGCACCCACTGACCCCCGTGTCTCCACAGAGGAGAGCAGCCCACTGACCCCCGTGTCTCCACAGAGGAGAGCCCCACTGACCCCCGTGTCTCCACAGAGGAGACCCCCACTGACCCCCGTGTCTCCACAGAGGAGAGCCCCACTGACCCCCGTGTCTCCACAAAAGAGAGGAGCCCCCACTGACCCCCGTGTCTCCACAGAGGAGAGCACCCACTGACCCCCGTGTCTCCACAGAGAGCCCCCACTGACCCCCGTGTCTCCACAGAGGAGAGCACTCACTGACCCCCGTGTCTTCACAGAGGAGAGAGCACCCACTGACCCCCGTGTCTCCACAGAGGAGAGCACCCACTGACCCCCGTGTCTCCACAGAGGAGAGCCCCCGCCTGACCCCCGTGTCTCCACAGAGGAGAGCCCCCACTGACCCCCCGTGTCTCCACAGAGAGCCCCCACTGACCCCCGTGTCTCCACAGAGGAGAGCCCCCACTGACCCCCGTGTCTTTATATATGAGTACATACGGTAAGTGTGTATTTGTGATCTGAGGACATTCTCAGGGGCTCGCTGGTGTTTGTATCCTGTACATGTCTCCCCGCTTTCTGCATTCTCCCCTTGTCTTAGCTCCGCCGCTCTCTGCTCTCATCCATTTCACTCTTCCCCCGCACAGCTTAGTATTAGTTCCATTTCATCAACATTGGATATAAACCCCACATTTGCATTCACATTTATTTTTCCTTGGTCGTTTCTCTGAAGACATTTGGAGACAGCGGAAGTTTGGCTAAAAGTAACAACAAGCAATAAAGTAACTTTACTTTCTTATACGTCCTTGTTTCATTATTTCTAATCAATACAAATACAATAATCAGACTTGGAGCTAAATGTGTGGGCAACTGAGGATGGTGAACGTCAGTCCCAATCACAGCGGTGCTGAGCTCAGATGTTTGCTCTTATTACCACTCCCTCCCACTACAATCCTACTTTATAGCACTTATCGCTACTTTTTTTAACCCCCTCTGATTTAGTTTGTGACTCTTTTTGGAGTGTGCTGATACCTGCTCAATATTCCTAATAAATTCACTGATTTAAGTTTAGAATTTGCCTTTCAGAACTTCCCACATACTGATGAGCAAAGGCGTAACTAGAGTCCGCGGGGCCCCGCTCCCACATGTCGGTCAAATGTATGGGCCCTTGCAGCTTTCTATATCTTATAATGACAAGTGCTGCTGCCCCCTTTACCCTGTAGTAATTTTCCCCATCCTGCACTAATGTCCTCCATCCTGGGCCCCTTCTTGATATATATGTCCCTCATCCTAGTATATATGTCTCATATTCTAGTATATAAATATATATCCCCTACCATAGTCTATATGTCCCCCATCTTGGGTCCATCCTTGCTTCTATGTTTCCCATCCTAGGTCCCTTCCTGGTATATACTGTATTATCCCAATCCTAGTATATATGTCCCATATTCTAGTATATATATATCTCCCACCCTAGTCTATATGTCCCCCATCTTGGGTCCATCCCTGTGTATATGTTTCCCATCCTGGTATATTATGTCCCCAATTCTGGGCCCCTTCCGGGTATATATAACCCCAATTCTAGTATATATGTCCTCCATCCTGGAATATATACGTCCCCCATTTTGGGCCCCTTCCTGGTAAATATGTCCCCCACCCTAGTATATATGTCCCCATACTGGTATATATGCCCCCCATCCTGGGCCATCCATCCTTGTATATATTGTCCCTTATCGTGGTATATACGTCCCCCATCCTGGGCCCCTTCCTGGTAAATATGTCCCCCACCCTAGTATATATGTCCCAATACTGTTATATATGCCCCCCATCCTGGGCCATCCATCCTTGTATATATGTCCCTTATCCTGGTATATACGTCCCCCAATTTGGGCCCCTTCCTGGTTAAGATGTCCCCCACCCTAGTATATATGTCCCAATACTGGTATATATGCCCCCCATCCTGGGCCATCCATCCTTGTATATATGTCCCTTATCCTGGTATATACGTCCCCCATTTTGGGCCCCTTCCTGGTTAAGATGTCCCCCACCCTAGTATATATGTCCCCTATCCTGGGTCCATCCTAATGTATATGTTGCTCTGTCATCTCTGGCTCTGTTGATTGTGTGATACTGGAGTAGGACCATGTGATTGTGTGATACTGGAGTAGGACCATATGATTGTGTGATACTGGAGTAGGACCATATGATTGTGTGATACTGGAGTAGGACCATGTGATTGTGTGATACTGGAGTAGGACCATGTGATTGTGTGATACTGGAGTAGGACCATGTGATTGTGTGATACTGGAGTAGGACCATGTGATTGTGTGATACTGGAGTAGGACCATGTGATTGTGTGATACTGGAGTAGGACCATGTGATTGTGCGATACTGGAGTAGGACCATGTGATTGTGTGATACTGGAGTAGGACCATGTGATTGTGTGATACTGGAGTAGGACCATGTGATTGTGTGATACTGGAGTAGGACCATGTGATTGTGTGATACTGGAGTAGGACCATGTGATTGTGTGATACTGGAGTAGGACCATGTGATTGTGTGATACTGGAGTAGGACCATATGATTGTGTGAGACTGGAGTAGGACCATGTGATTGTGTGATACTGGAGTAGGACACTGGAGATACTGGAGTAGGACCATGTTACCAGCGCCTCTAAAGTCCTAACCTTTCTATAATGACCTATTTTCTGGCATTATTCCATGCTATGTTTCATTCCTTACTGTCGTAGTTCTTTTCTTTGATCTAAGTGATATTGTCACCTTGATACATTGTTTCTCACCCTCAGCACTTGGTTTCACGTCCAGTAAAGTTCTGAAGACAATGGTGATCCGGTCTGTGGCGCTCCCGTATGATTGAAGGATGGGATTACTTTTATCATGCTCAAGCAGAACATCCTCATTGTTGGCTCCGGCTGTGAAGGGGTTAATCAGGTAGCTGTCACTTAACCCCATCAGAGCTGGATCCAGCAGTGAGGATGTGCTGCCTAGTGCATGATACAAGTAATCCCATCCTTCAATCATACGGGAGCGCCACAGACCGGATCACCATTGTCTTCATGTGATCCTATGAGCGTCCGGTGCACTCACTCATACTATCTGGAGCTGTGCAGCAAGGAATCACTCACTTTATCATCCATATGGATCGAGGAGCATTAGAACAAGTATATGCAAGGTGAGTGCATAAATGTGCGCAACTACTCGAGAGCGTCTAGATGGGAGCCCGATGGTATCGCATCATGATGGGGGCGGGCTCTATGGCATTGGTGGCGGCATTCACCTCACCCCCCTGTGCGGTCTCTCCCCTGCCCGCTGTTTTTTCCCACTTGCTCTCTGCCCCCCCAGTGCTGCGCGGTGATCGTGGTGCGGGCTGAGTGAGGGCGGGGTGACCGTAGTGCGTGGTGACCGTGGTGCGGGGTGACCGTAGTGCGTGGTGACCATGGTGCGGGGTGACCATAGTGTGGGATGACCGTGGTGCGGGGTGACCATCGTGGGGGCTGAGTGCAGGCTAAATGAGTGCAAGCTGACCATGCTGCGGGCTGAGTAAGTGTGGGGTGACCGTGGTGTGGACTGAGTGCGGGCTGAGTGCTGGATGACCGTAGTGCGGGATGACTGAGGGGCGGGATGAGTGAGTGCGGGCTGAGTGCAGGGGGACCATGATGCGGGCTGAGTGCAGGGAGAGTGCAGGCTGAATAAGTGCAGGCTGACCATTGTGAGGGCTGAGTGAGGTCAGGCAGAGTGAATATAGGCTGAGTGAGTACAGGCTGGGTGAGTGGAGGCTGAGTGAGTGCGGGATTACCATAGTGCAGGCTGAGTGCAGGATGACTGTAGAGCAGGATGACTGTGGTGCGGGCTGAGTGCAGGCTGACCATAGTGCGGGCTGAGTGAATACAGGGTGAGTGCGGGCTGAGTGTAGGGTGACCATAGTGCGGGCTGAGTGTAGGGTGACCGTAGTGTGGGCTGAGTGAGTACAGGGTGAGCGCGCACGTTTTCAACAGTTTGCCAAGATCGCTTTTGAGATGTCACACATAATGGGCTCTGTTGCCTGGGAGCACATAGCGTTAACACTATGTGCTGCGACTCAATTTTCTAAGTTTTAAGCGCATTCCTTTAGGCTAGGGTTACAATGCAAGTGTGACCCTAGCCTTATGGAAAAGGCTGCCACGAGTCTTCAGACAGGCAGGACAGAAATCTGTCTGGGATGATTTAGCGAATCCTGCTTTGAGCAGGGAGATGGAGCAGATGACCCAGGAGGTCCCTTCATACGATGACCCAGGAGGTCCCTTCAGATGATGACCCAGGAGGTCCCTTCATACGATGACCCAGCAGGCCCCTCCACATGATGACCCAGGAAGTCCCTTCATACGATGACCCAGGAGGCCCATCCACATGATGACCCAGAAGGTTCCTTCACATGATGACCCAGGAGGTCCCTTCATACGATGACCCAGGAGGTCCCTTCAGATGATGACCCGGGAGGTCCCTTCATACGATGACCCAGCAGGCCCCTCCACATGATGACCCAGGAAGTCCCTTCATACGATGACCCAGGAGGCCCATCCACATGATGACCCAGAAGGTTCCTTCACATGATGACCCAGGAGGTCCCTTCATACGATGACCCAGGAGGTCCCTTCAGATGATGACCCGGGAGGTCCCTTCATACGATGACCCAGCAGGCCCCTCCACATGATGACCCAGGAAGTCCCTTCATACGATGACCCAGGAGGCCCCTCCACATGATGACCCAGGAGGTCCCTTCCTACGATGACCCAGGGGGTCCCTTCACATTTGACCTGGGAGGTCCCTTCAGATGATGACCCAGGAGATCCCTTCACACAATGACCCAGAAGGTCCCTTCACACGATGACTTGGGAGGTCCCTTTATATGATTACCCAGGAGGCCCCTTCACACGATGACCCAGGAGGTCACTTCACACGATGACCCAGGAGGTCCCTTCACACCATGACCCAGGAGGTCTCTTCACACGATGACCCAGGAGGTCTCTTCACACGATGACCTGGGAGGTCCCTTCACACGATGACCCAGGAGGTCTCTTCACACGATGACCCAGGAGATCCCTTCACACGATGACCCAGGAGGTCTCTTCACACGATGACCCAGGAGGTCTCTTCACACGATGACCTGGGAGGTCTCTTCAGATGCGCATTCCTTTATTCTAGGGTCACAATTCAAGTGAGACCTTAGCCTAATGCGGCCGTCACACGCATCAATTTCCTGCACGATATCGCCTATGTGATCTCCTTTTTGATCGCTTAAGCGATATCGTTTGTGCGTCGCTGCGTGTAATCAGGTGATTTTACAATGTAAAATCGCTTGATCGTTATATCGCAGATATGAGAGCCGGAGCTCATATCAAGCCATAATCGCTTGTTCTATCTGATTCATCGTGCTGTGTGACACCACCATGAACGATCTCCCAGCGGCAGAGCCTATGCTGGGAGATGGTATCTATGGTAAACGTCGGGTTACTAATCGCCGTGCGGCGCCTAGTAACCCGATGTGTACCATAGTTACCAGCGATCTCGCTGCTCCACATCGCTGGTGAGTCTGTCTGTGTGACATCTCACCAGCGATGTGAGCGATATTGTTAGCGATCGCGCGTGCACGTGATCGCTAGCAATATCGCTACCGATATTGAAGCGTGTAACTGTGACTTATTCCGTAAAGGCCTTGTGGGCGGAGGGGTGGTGCAGCAGAGTTGACAAAGCTATACGAGGAGGAGAAGTAATGGAAGGGATTGTAACGTGACACAATTAAACTGAACTATACTGCCCCTCTCCGCCCCGGAGGCCTATATGAATGATGTGAGTGATCTGTGCTCTAATCATGCAGGAGGTTAGACCAGGAGATCAGAGCTGTAACCTTATCTCACACACTTATCTAGGAGGGGCGTGTCCTTCTTCTTCTGTGTTGCTGCTTGTTTATGATTTGGTAGCTCATACAGGGAGAAGAAGGACACGCCCCTTGTGAAATACATCTGATAACACATGCTAAGTTAACTCTTTTGGTGCCAAATATTTTGAATTTAGCATGAAAACTCTGGTGGAAGGTCCACTGTAAACACAGCTGCTTGTTTGACCAGATCGGGGATGTGACTATTGTAGAGGGCTGTTGGGACCTTCTTCTATGACACAGAACGTAAAGCTTCCATTCTAAGGGACCCAGATCTGTCCTTATAGTCCATGGATTATTATGTATCTGAATGACCACCATCATCTAATGTACATTGTGTCTGCAGGGTAAATGGCTCCAATGACAAAGATGATGGTGAAAGGAGCAGGCCCTGATGAGCCGATGTGCACTCCGGCCACCTCCTGCTAGGGGGCGCCACTGGTGAGACGTCCCCTATAACTGAACCTTCTACCTCTGCTCTCCTCCAGGTCTTCACAGTATAGAAGAGCCTCATTATCTTCTGTTACATAAGGCCGAGATGGTGACATTTCTCTAAGAGGAACGTCAGACTAACAGTATTGTAAGAGAGACGTGCAGCTTCCCCGATGATCCTCCACAATTCATTAATACATGAAATGATGTCACGGAAGCAGCGAACTGGAAACGGAAATGTTAAATGTATTAAAATAAAATGTGATGAATCCAATAAAGAGCAGCGGAATCCACAGCACAGAGGAGCGAGCGCAAAATGAAGGGCAGCGAACAAGACTAAACATGCAAACAGCAACTATAAAAGGACTAATATAACAGCTGATATGCAAG
The DNA here is from genome assembly GCA_033576535.1 of Allobates femoralis. Lineage (NCBI taxonomy): Eukaryota > Metazoa > Chordata > Amphibia > Anura > Aromobatidae > Allobates > Allobates femoralis. The sequence continues at coordinate 108,328,574 of JARQOC010000007.1, read as the reverse complement.
AAGGACCCACAGGGCCACCACTTATATATCTAAGGAGGGAGGAAAGGGTCGCATTTACATACACGAGAAAATTAAGAACTGTGAGTCTGTGCAAACGTGTGTGTGTGTGCATGTGTGTGTGTGTGCGTGCATGTGTGAGTACGTGCATGTGTGCATGCATGAGTGTGTGCATGTGTGTACATGTATGTGTGTGCATGTGTGTGTGGCATGTGTACATGTATGTGTGTGCGTGCATGTGTGTGCATGCATGTGTCCTGCATGCATGTGTTCATGTGTGTGTGCATGTGTACATGTGTGAGTGCGTGCACATGTGCGTGTGTGAGTGTGTGCAGTTGGGCGTCTGTGTGTGTGCGTGTGTGTGCATGAATGTGTGCTTGTGTGAGTGCATGCATGTGTTTGCGTGCATGCATGTGTATGTGTGTGACTGCATGCATATGTTCATGTGTGCACATGCATGTGTGTATGTGCATGCATGTGTACATGTTGGAGTGGGTGCATGTGTGCGTGTATGAGCGAGTGCATGTGAATGTGTCTGCATGCAGGAGTGTACATAGAAATCATGGGGCACAAGTTTTAATTACCCTCTCCAAAAAAAATATTGATCCCCCCCATAGTGAGTACCTCTACAGTGCCCTACACATGCACAGTATGATGACCCCATTGTACCCCCCTTCCTCAACTACCACAGCAATGGATGGTGACCCCAATGTAGAATCAAAAACTGGGACCCCCACACAGTTCTTCATGCAGAATAATGTGTCTACATACAGTAAAATGACCCCCAAACCACTCCACATCGTATAATGGCCCCACTAGCACTGCAAACAATATAATGGCCGAACACAGCCCTCTGCACAGTAGGATGGACCCAACACAATTCCTCACGCTGTATAATTGCCTGCATACAGTATAATGGCCTCCAGATAGGAAATTGGTCTCCACATTGCCTTCCATACAGCATAATGCTCCCCCCATAGTTTCTCTGTATGGTGTAATGCATCCCCTATAGTCCTCCATATAGATAATGCACCCCCATTGTCCTCCATATAATATAATGCACCCTCATAGTCCTCCATATAGTATATAATGCACCCTCATAGCCCTCCATATAATATAATGCACTCCATAGTCCTCCATATAGTATAATGCACCCCCATTGTCCTCCATATAATATAATGCACCCTCATAGTCCTCCATATAGTATAATGCACCCTCATAGTCCTCCATATGGTATAATGCACCCTCATAGTCCTCCATATAGTATAATGCACCCTCATAGCCCTCCATATAGTATAATGCACCCCATAGTCCTCCATATAGTATAATGCACCCCCATTGTCCTCCATATAATATAATGCACCCTCATAGTCCTCCATATAGTATAATGCACCCTCATAGTCCTCCATATGGTATAATGCACCCTCATAGTCCTCCATATAGTATAATGCACCCTCATAGCCCTCCATATAGTATAATGCACCCTCATAGTCCTCCATATGGTATAATGCACTCCATAGTCTTCCATATATTATAATGCAGCCCCATAGTCCTCAATATATTATAATGCATCCCCTATAGTCCTCCATATAGTATAATGCACCCTCATAGTCCTCTGTATAGTATAATGCCCCTCATAGTCCTCCATATAGTATAATGCACCCTCTTAGTCCTCCATATAGTATAATGCACCCCCATAATCCTCCATATACTATAATGCACCCTCATAGTCCTCCATATAGTATAATGCACCCCATAGCTCTCCACATAGTATAATGCACCCCCATAGTCCTCCATATAGTATAATGCAGCCTCTATAGTCCTTTGTGTAGTATTATGGCCACTGTGTACTAACTGATTTAAATAGAACCTATCAGGTCCTCTGCGCCCCCAGAACCAAGAGCAGTTCTGTGCACATATCTCGGATCCCTGCCTGACAGTCCCTCTGTCGTTGCATACATAAACAGATCTTTATAAAAAGTATTTCTAAAAATCATTTATGAGATGCTAATTAGGGTTAGTGCTTTGACTAGTCGAGGGGTCATTAGTTCTCCAGACTGGTCAGGCCACACAGCATGCTATTCTGCCGCTGTGGGCCCCTGTGGGTGTAATAACAGCCAGTGTCATCATCATCACTATCCAAGGCTGTGCATGCACCTGGCTGTGTCCCCTCCAGCATTGAATTCCTCTGGGGCTGGGTGAATGGGTGCTGGCTTCAGAGAGGTGCAGTGATTATGATCGGAAGTGTGGACGACTCCTGATCATGGGAGCAAACTACTCTAAATTACTGGCGGCATGAAAAGTTCTGTCGGTGGGACAACACATTAGTTCACGAACCTATGCACCTCTCTATGCCTCCCACCAGAACTCACACAGCAGGAGGGTACCGAATGGGAACACGGGCTGCGATCTGTACTCCTCTCAGTGACTGCAGCCTCTCTAACCTGCTTTGGCGCCAATCACTACCTTTGCATGCACCCTTCCCTCCACAGATGTCCACGGCGAGGCCTGAGCTCAGGACATACGAGGGGAAGAGTTCAGCAGGTTCTTCGCTTGTCAGGGAACTGTGGCACCGCACCGGATTCTAGAGGGGATCCACTGTCAGGCTGCTAGTGATCCCTCCAGCGGTGTTAATACAGAAGCTTGAGGGGGTTCAGCCCTACAATAGACCACAGCTGCTCCGGGAGAGTCTCTCACCACAGCAAACGCTCCACAGACAGTTCTGGCTTCATTGGTACTTGACACTCCAGAAAATAGGACAATCTCTGTACTTTAGGGCTCTCACATGTCCCCCTGGATCTACCCACTACTGATCTGTCGGTCGCGAGCAATCTGACACAAAGTGCCGGCTCCCTGCAGTTAATGACAGGAGCCGCCACACAAGTGAGAGCCACTACATTATTTTAATGGCTCCCACTTTGCATAAAATTCTGGTGTTGGGGGGGGGATGGGGGTAAAACCACGCCCACCTAAACAAAACCCCACCCACTCCTCAATTTAATTGGTCCATTGCAAGTGGGCAGGGTAGACAACATGTAGTGTAAGTAAACTGGTGGTGCAGGAGATCATTGTAGCGCCCCAGCTAGTCAGTACGCTACAAAAGGGTACTGCACCCCTAACAGAAGGTAAGGAGTAGTAGAAGCCTGAAGCTCCAGCACCACACACGCCTAGTGATAGGGGACCAATCAGATGCCTGTTACCAGGGTAACCGATCCTGGTGGGAGGAGCTAGGTTATATAGTGAGTGGGGAGAGAGGGCAAGAGCAGTGAGGAAAGCAGGAAGCAGAAGAGCAGAGCGGTGAAGTGAGGAGACGCTGTAGAGAGAGGGAACCTGGTGACCCCGAAGAGAGAGGGGCAGATAGAGGGTAACTGAATCACCCTGGCCCAGTCCGAAGCGGGGTACCGGCTCCGACGTGGATCAGTGGTACTACCCTGAGCTACAAATTACCGGCGTGGTCGCAAGCTTCATAGGTGCACGATCCAACCGCTCGACCCACACACGGTCTCCACCAGGAATACTAAGTCGGGTTGAGCTCCCCTCTTTAGAGCGGAACAGACGACTCATCCTCCGACTGGCTGGTAGTAAGTGAGATCCGTGCTGCAGAGTAAGGACAGAGGAAGTGATAGAGAAGGAACACCAGCGGAGCTTCAGAGGGACTCTGCTCATTGCCAGAACCACCCGGTCCACTACCTTAGCTGAAAGAACTGCATTACCCTGTAAACCTACAAATTACTGGAGTAAACTGTGATTTACCTGCCTTACTCCACAGTGACTACGCTGCCCTATTCCACCATTGCTACTTCCAACACCCTGGGGACTCAGCCCTACCTGTACAGGGCTACGACATCTTGCTGCCGCACATCACTCCAGAGGTTCCAGCAGCGCTAGTGTCATCACCGGACCAACAGGTGGCGTCATGAACAACTTTATTTATTTTCTTTTCCCCTTTTTATTGTCTGCATCAAGGGCACCGACCACCCGTGACATCCCCGTACCAATACGCCCGAGACCTGAGTACCCAGACGCTTGTGGCCCCAGACATCATCAGTACAGGAGATGAGCAGTGCAGGAGATCTGCTATGCAGGAGATCAGCGGTGCAGGAGATCAGCAAGCAGGAGATCAGCGGTGCAGGAGATCAGTGCTTTAGGAGATCAGCAGTGCACGAGATCAGTGCTTCAGGAGATCAGCGGTGCAGGAGATCAGTGCTTCAGGAGATCAGCAGTGCATGAGATCAGCAATGCAGGAGATCAGCTGTGCAGGAGATCAGTGCTTTAGGAGATCAGCAGTGCAGGAGATCAGCAATGCAGGAGATCAGCGGTGCAGGAGATCAGTCCTTCAGGAGATCAGTGGTTCAGGAGATCAGCGGTGCACGAGATCTGCGCTGCAGGAGATCAGTGGTGCACAAGATCAGCGGTGCAGGAGATCAGCAATGCAGGAGATCAGCGGTGCAGGAGATCAGTGCTTCAGGAGATCAGCGGTGCAGGAGATCAGTGCTTCAGGAGGTCAGCGGTGCACGAGATCCACGCTGCAGGAGATCAGTGGTGCACAAGATAAGCGGTGCAGGAGATCAGCGGTGCAGGAGATCAGCAATGCAGGAGATCAGCGGTGCAGGAGATCAGTGCTTTAGGAGATCAGCAGTGCAGGAGATCAGTGCTTCAGGAGATCAGCGGTGCAGGAGATCAGTGGTGCACGAGATCAGCGCTGCAAGAGATCAGTGGTGCACAAGATCAGTGGTGCAGCAGATCAGCAGTGTAGGAGATCAGTGGTTCAGGAGATCAGCAGTGCAGGAGATCAGTGCTGCAGGAGATAAGCAGTGCAGGAGATCAGGAGTGCAGGAGATCAGCGATGCTGGAGATCAGTGCTTTAGGAGATCAGCAGTGCAGGAGATCAGTGATTCAGGAGATCAGTGGTGCAGAAGATCAGTGCTTCAGGAGATCAGCAGTGCAAGAGATCAGCAATGCAGGAGATCAGCGGTGCAGGAGATCAGCAGTGCAGGAGATCAGCAATGCAGGAGATCAGCGGTGCAGGAGATCAGTCCTTTAGGAGGTCAGCAGTGCAGGAGATCAGTGCTTCAGGAGATCAGCGGTGCAGGAGATCAGCGGTGCAGGAGATCAGCAATGCAGGAGATCAGCGGTGCAGGAGATCAGTGCTTTAGGAGATCAGCAGTGCAGGAGATCAGCGGTGCACAAGATCAGTGGTGCACAAGATCAGCGGTGCAGCAGATCAGCAGTGCAGGAGATCAGTGCTTCAGGAGATCAGCGGTGCAGGAGATCAGCAATGCAGGAGCTCAGCGGTGCAGGAGATCAGTACTTTAGGAGATCAGCAGTGCAGGAGATCAGTGCTTCAGGAGATCAGTGGTGCAGGAGATCAGCGGTGCAGGAGATCAGCAATGCAGGAGATCCGCAGTGCAGGAGATCAGTGCTTTAGGAGATCAGCAGTGCAGGAGATCAGTGCTTCAGGAGATCAGCGGTGCAGGAGATCAGCGGTGCACGAGATCAGCGCTGCAAGAGATCAGTGGTGCACAAGATCAGCGGTGCAGCAGATCAGCAGTGCAGGAGATCAGTGGTTCAGGAGATCAGTGGTTCAGGAGATCAGCAGTGCAGGAGATCAGTGCTGCAGGAGATAAGCAGTGCAGGAGATCAGTGCTGCAGGAGATCAGCGATTCAGGAGATCAGCAGTGCAGGAGATCAGCGGTGCTGGAGTTCAGTGGTGCACAAAATGAGTGGTGCAGGAGATCAGCGGTGCAGGAGATCAGCAGTGCAGGAGATCAGCGGTGCAGGAGATCAGTGCTGCAGGAGATCAGCGGCTCACGATATCAGCGGTGCACAAAATCAGCGGTGCATGAGATCAGCGGATCAGTGGTGCAGATGGTCAGTGCAGCAGGAGATCAGCAGTGCACGAAATCAGCGGTGCACAAAATCAGCGGTGCAGGAGATCAGCGGTGCACAAGATCAGCGGTGCATGAGATCAGCAGCGCAGGAGATCAGTGGTGCATGAGATCAGTGGTGTAGGAGATCAGTGGTGCATGAGATCAGCGGTGCACGAGATCAGTGGTTCAGGAGATAAGCGGTTCAGGAGATCAGTAGTGCAAGATATAAGTGGTGTACGATATCAGGGGTGCATGAGATCAGTGGTGCATGAGATCAGTGGTGCAGGAGATCAGTAGTGCAAGATATAAGCGGTGCAGGAGATCAGTGGTGCAGGAGATCATCGGTACAGGAAATCAGTGGCGCAGGAGATTAGCGATGCAGGAAATCAGCAGTTCAGGAGATCAGCGGTGCAGGAGATCAGCGGTGCAGGAGATCAGCGGTGATGTCATGGTCTCTGCCAAAGCAGCTTATGAAAAGTGATAAGCCAACAGCAGACAGGCGTCTTTGTACCTGGTAGATTCTAGTGACGTCACCTGGCTTAGACTATGGGTACCGTCACACGTGGCAATATTGGTTGCAGTGAAATCATGGACACATTGTTACATTTGTACACGGCAACAAAATAGAACAATGTGTCCATGATTTCACTGCAACCAGCAAATTACCAGTGACATTGCTAGAAAAATTGCCGTGTGTGACGCTACCTTATAAGAATAAAGTTCTAGTTCTTCTTAGCACTAATGACCTCCTATGTAACAGAAGAGACGCTCAGGTCCCCGGAGCCACAGGCAGGGGTATAACTATAAGGTGCCCATGTGAATAGCTCAATACTATTAAAGTGTCCCCGTCATTATAATTGTTATTTCATCAATGAACAGATCACATGAGAATTAGCCCCGGTGCAATAATGTGATCATCTATCTCCATAGACTCGCATCGTCATGTGTTTATTTCTGTTGATGTTGATGATTAATGAAAACCCAAAGGGAGGATGAATGGTCTGAGAGATAAAATGTGACCTAAATAGATATCAGAGGCTTCACCTTGTGTGGTTGTGAGAGTCACAACCACTATAAAAGCAGATCACGGCTGCTGCAGTCCCCAGAGTGGGGCATATAGAGGAAGGAGGATGAAGGGTTAAACACCACGCTGCTGTATTCCACCAGACATCAAAGGGGGAATATAATATTGATTTATTAGTCAAAATATTAAATATAACTAATCATTGGTCATTAATAGCTGAGAGCTGATTGGATTATGCAGATCTATTGTAAATACATATGTATCCTTGTATTTCTCCATCATTCGGTGTTATTAACCCATCGCACTCCTGCATTATCGGGCGTGTTCGGAACGTCTTCGCTTCTTACTAACACATCCCCGGCCCGATTGTACCCGTATGATTGATTTGTCAATTTGTCGTCGTTTTCTACCCTCTAAATTGTAAAGCGCCATGTATCCTAATAGCGCTATATAAATACCTATTAATAATATGGGTTATAATTGCAGTAGGTGGAGGGATACATGATGAGCCGCACAATACAGGACACAGCACATGGGTCAATCTTTGGATATTTTCATATATTCATTTCCATAACCTGAACAGTGAACATAACACAAGTCAATGGGGGACGCGGACATTTGTTTGGAGAATCTCTCACTATTATTAATGTTTCTAGGATTCCCCAGACAAATATCCGCGTTCCCCTTTATTTGCATTACGGTCACTATAATAGTGAGACGTATCCGGTTCCTGTAATCCGGACCTCAGCACCGCCGTGTTCTGGAGGTTTCCTTATTGATTTTCTGGCGACCTCGTCCTCTGGATCCTCCATCCTCGTCCCTCTATGGCCGGACGTCCTCCCTCCCTCCTCTCTCCCCTCCCGCTCGCTCGGTCTCTGCCCTCTTCCCTCTTTCTTCTCTCTTTCTCTCACTTTTTGGACCCTTCTTCTTCCAGCTGTTCTGGATTTCTGCACTCGGACGGACGGACGGACAGACGGACGGACAGGTAATCCTATAACTTTCCATATGCTTCACTCCACTTTTGGTGGTTCCCCCTCGGAGGGCGCTGACACTTGTTGGAGGTACAATAGTCGGTGACAGATAGAAGCCCTGTAAATCCTCCACACAAGGCTGAACCTGCTGTAATGCTGACGAGTGTGAACACAGCCGAGGAGGAGAACTCATTATCACACCAATCAGCGACAACAATGCGTTGGCTTTGTGACATTTTGCTCATTTTAATTCCAGGATTTTTCCAATTTTTGTTGATTGAACTTATTTACAAATAGATAAATAGAATTTATATACATAGAGCAGCAGAGAGGCTAGGTTCACCCCTGTATATAGAGCAGCAACGGTGGCTCAGTGGTTAGCACTGTACTATATATAGAGCAGCACGGTGGCTCAGTGGTTAGCACTGTACTATATATAGAGCAGCAGCAGTGGTTACATGTCGTATTAAGCACTAGTACTTATATATAGGGCAGCATCGGTGGCTCAGTGGTTAGCACTGTACTATATATAGAGCAGCACGGTGGCTCAGTGGTCTAGCACTGTACTGATATATAGGCAGCAGGTGGCTCAGTGGTTAGCACTGTACTATATATAGAGCAGCACGGTGGCCAGTGGTTAGCACTGTACTATATATAGAGCAGCACGTGGCTCAGTGGTTAGCACTGTACTTATATAGAGCAGCACGGTGGCTCAGTGGTCAGCACTGTACTATATATAGGGCAGCACGGTGGCTCAGTGGTTAGCACTGTACATATATAGGCAGCACGGTGGCTCAGTGGTTAGCACTGTACAATATATAGAGCAGCACAGTGGTCAGTGGTTAGCACGTACTGTATATAGGGCAGCACGGTGGCTCAGTGGTTAGCACTGTACTACTATATAGGGCAGCACGGTGGCTCAGTGGTTAGCACTGTACAATATATAGAGCAGCACAGTGGTTCAGTGGTTAGCCTGTACTGTATATAGGGCAGCACGGTGGCTCAGTGGTTAGCACTGTACTATATAGGGCAGCACGGTGGCTCAGTGGTTAGCACTGTACTATATATAGAGCAGCACTGTGGTCATGGTTAGCGTGTACTATATGAGCACATGTGCTAGTGGCTTAGCACTGTATTATAGGCAGCACGGTGGTCAGTGGTTAGCACTGTACTATATAAGCACACGGTGGCTCAGGTACACTGGTATTGGCTCACAGTGGTCATGGTAGCACTGTACTATATATAGGGCAGCACGGAGGCTCAGTTGCCCTGTAAGACACTAGTGACTCATTAATGTATATAGGGCAGCACGTGGCTCAGTGGTTAGCACGTACTATATATAGGAGCAGCACTGGTGTGCTCAGTGGTCAGCATGTAACTGTATTATAAGGGCAGCACGTGGCTCAGTGGTTTAATGCACAGTATCTATTATATAGAGCAGCACTGTGGCTCAGTGGTTAGCATTGTATTATATATAGGGCAGCACGGTGGCTCAGTAGGTTAGCACTGTACTGTATATAGGCAGCAGGGTGCTCAGTGGTTAGCCTGTACATGATATAGGGCAGCACGGTGGCTCAGTGTTAGCACTGTACTATATATAGAGCAGCACGGTGGCTCAGTGGTTAGCACTGTACTATATATAGAGCAGCACGGTGGCTCAGTGGTTAGCACTGTACTTATATAGGGCAGCACGGTGGCTCAGTGTTAGCACTGTATGTATATGAGCAGCGGTGGCTCATGGTTAACTGATTATATAGAGCAGCACAGGTGGCTCAGTGGTTAGCACTGTACTGTATATAGAGCAGCACGGTGGCTCAGTGGTTAGCACTGTACTATATATAGAGCAGCACGGGGCATGGTTAGCACTGTATGTATATAGAGCGCACTTTTCAGTGTACACTGATGATATAGGAGCAGCACGGTGGCTCAGTGGTTAGCACTGTATATAATAGGGCAGCACGGTGGCTCAGTGGTAGCACTGTACTGTATATAGAGCAGCAAGGTGGCTCAGTGGTTAGCACTGTACTATATATAGGGCAGTACTGGTGGCTCAGTGGTTAGCACTGTACTGTATATAGAGCAGCACGGTGGCTCAGTGTTAGCACTGTACTATATATAGAGCAGCACGGTGGCTCAGTGGTTAGCACTGTACTATATATAGGCAGCACGGTGGCTCAGTGGTTAGCATGTACTGTATATAGAGGCAGCAGGTGGCTCAGTGGTTAGCACTGTACTATTATAGGCAGACGGTGGCTCAGTGGTTAGCACTGTACAATATATAGGGCAGCACGGTGGCTCAGTGTTTAGCACTGTACTGTATATAGGGCAGCACGGTGGCTCAGTGGTTAGCACTGTACTATATATAGGGCAGCACGGTGGCTCAGTGGTTAGCACTGTACATATATAGAGCAGCACGTGGCTCAGTGGTTAGCACTGTACTGTATTATAGGCAGCACGGTGGCTCAGTGGTTAGCACTGTACTATATATAGGCAGCACGGTGGCTCAGTGGTTAGCACTGTACTATATATAGAGCAGCATGGTGGCTCAGTGGTTAGCACTGTACTATATATGAGGCAGCACGGTGGCTCAGTGGTTAGCACTGTACTATATAGAGCAGCACTGGTGGCTCAGTGGTTAGCACTGTACTATATATATGGGCAGCACGGTGGCTCAGTGGTTAGCACTGTACTATATATAGGGCAGCACGGTGGCTCAGTGGTTAGCACAGTACTATATATAGAGCAGCACTGTGGCTCAGTGGTCAGCATTGTACTATATATAGGGCAGCACGGTGGCTCAGTGGTTAGCACAGTACTATATATAGAGCAGCACTGTGGCTCAGTGGTCGCATTGTACTATATATATGGGCAGCACGGTGGCTCAGTAGTTAGCACTGTACTGTATATAGTGCAGCATGGTGGCTCAGTGGTTAGCACTGTACAATATATAGGGCAGCACGGTGGCTCAGTGTTCAGCACTGTACTATATATAGAGCAGCACGGTGGTCAGTGGTTAGCACTGTACTATATATAGAGCAGCACGGTGGCTCAGTGGTTAGCACTGTACTATATATAGAGCAGCTAGTTGTCTCAGTGGTTAGCACTGTACTATATATAGGGCAGCACAGTGGCTCAGTGGTTAGCACTGTACTGTATATAGAGCAGCACGGTGGCTCAGTGGTTAGCACTGTACTATATATAGAGCAGCACGGTGGCTCAGTAGTTAGCACTGTACTATATATAGGGCAGCACGGTGGCTCAGTGGTTAGCACTGTACATATATAGGGCAGCACGGTGGCTCAGTGGTTAGCACTGTACTGTATATAGAGCAGCATGGTGGCTCAGTGGTTAGCACTGTACATATATATGGGCAGCACGGTGGCTCAGTGGTTAGCACTGTACTGTATATAGAGCAGCACGGTGGCTCAGTGATTAGCACTGTACTATATATAGGGCAGCACGGTGGCTCAGTGGTTAGCACTGTACTATATATAGGGCAGCACGGTGGCTCAGTGGTTAGCATTGTACTGTATATAGGGCAGCAAGGTGGCTCAGTGGTTAGCACTGTACTGTATATAGAGCAGCACGGTGGCTCAGTGGTTAGCACTGTACTATATATAGAGCAGCACGGTGGCTCAGTGGTTAGCACTGTACAATATATAGGGCAGCACGGTGGCTCAGTGGTTAGCACTGTACTTATATAGGGCAGCACGGTGGCTCAGTGGTTAGCACTGTACTATATAAGGGGCAGCACTGTGGCTCAGTGGTTAGCATCTGTACTATATATAGGGCAGCACGGTGGCTCAGTGGTTAGCACTGTACTAATATAGAGCAGCACTGTGGCTCAGTGGTTAGCACTGTACTATATATAGGGCAGCACGGTGGCTCAGTGGTTAGCACATGTACTATATATAGGGCAGCACGGTGGCTCAGTGGTTAGCACTGTACTATATATAGAGCAGCACGGTGGCTCAGTGGTTAGCACTGTACTATATATAGGGCAGCACGGTGGCTCAGTGGTTAGCACTGTACAATATATAGAGCAGCACAGTGGCTCAGTGGTTAGCACTGTACTATATATAGGGCAGCACGGTGGCTCAGTGGTTAGCTCTGTACTATATATAGGCAGCACGGTGGCTCAGTGGTTAGCACTGTACTATATATAGGCAGCAGGTGGCTCAGTGGTTAGCACTGTACATGATATAGAGCAGCACAGGTGGCTCAGTGGTTAGCACTGTACTATATATAGAGCAGCACGGTGGCTCAGTGGTTAGCACTGTACTATATATAGGCAGCACGGTGGCTCAGTGGTTAGCACTGTACTTATATAGAGCAGCACGGTGGCTCAGTGGTTAGCACTGTACATATATATAGGCAGCACGGTGGCTCAGTGGTTAGCACTGTACTATATATAGAGCAGCACGGTGGCTCAGTGGTTAGCACTGTACTATATATAGGCAGCACGGTGGCTCAGTGGTTAGCCACTGTACATATATAGAGCAGCAGGTGGCTCAGTGGTTAGCACTGTACTGTATATAGAGCAGCACTGGGCTCAGTGGTTAGCACTGTACATATATAGGCAGCAGGTGGCTCAGTGGTTAGCACTGTACTATATATAGGAGCAGCACGGTGGCTCAGTGGTTAGCACTGTACTTATATATAGAGCAGCACGGTGGCTCAGTGGTTAGCACTGTACTATATATAGGCAGCACGGTGGCTCAGTGGTTAGCACTGTACTATATATAGAGCAGCACAGGTGGCTCAGTGGTTAGCACTGTACTATATATATAGCAGCACGGTGGCTCAGTGGTTAGCACTGTACTATATATAGAGCAGCACGTGGCTCAGTGGTTAGCACTGTACTATATATATAGCAGCACGGTGGCTCAGTGGTTAGCACTGTACTATATATAGAGCAGCATGGTGGCTCATGGTTAGCACTGTACTATATATATAAGCAGCACGGTGCCAGTGTTAGCATGTACTATATATAGAGCAGCAGTGTCATGTTAGCACTGTACTGATATAGGGCACGGTGGTCAGTGTACATACTATATATAACAAGGCAGCAGTGAAGGGATGTGTTTGGCACGGGCGTGGGTATAGGGCGTGGGTAGATTAGAGAGTGGTCGGTTACACGTTAATACATGTCATGTCTATATATGGCACAGTGGTGTGTTGCAGACTTATATAGCCAGGTCATGTTAATTAATAAGCAGGCTCATGTTGCCTTACTATATAGACACGGTCAGTCTTACATATAGGCAAGTGGTCAGGTAGCACGTATATAGCACATGCTCGTGTGCTGTTATAGGCACGTGTCAGGGTTAGACTGTATTATATAGCAGCCGTGCTCAGTGGTTAGCATGTATATATAAGCAGCACGTGGCTCAGTGGTTAGCATGTACTATATATAGAGCAGCACGTGGCTCATGGTTGCATGTCTATATAGCACACGTGGCTCAGTGGTTAGCATGTACTTATATAGCAGCAGGTGGCTCATGGTTAGCACTGTACTATAGGGCACAGGTGGCTCATGGTTAGCACTGTACTAATAGAGCAGCAGGTGGCTCAGTGGTTAGCTGTACTATAGGCAGCACGGTGGCTCATGGTAGCGTACTATATATAGGCACACGGTGGCCATGGTTACCTGTATATATAGCAGCACGTGTCAGTGTTAGCACGTACTTTATGAGCAGTGCTCAGTGGTACATGTACTATATATAGGCACGTGGCTCGTGGTAGCAGTACTATATAGGCACAGGTGTCAGTGGTTAGCACTGTACTATATAGGAGCATGGCTCAGTGGTATGTACTATATATGCACAGGTGTCAGTGGTTAGCACGATATATAAGCAGACGTGGTCAGTGGTAGCACTGTACTTATATAGGCAGCACGTGGTCAGTGGTAGCCTGTACTATATATAGCAGTGGCTCAGTGGTTACACTGTACTATTAGAGCAGCAGGTGGCTCATGGTTAGCACTGTACTGTATTAGAGCAGCACGGTGGCTCAGGGTTAGCACTGTACTATATATAGAGCAGCACGTGGCTCAGTGGTTAGCACTGTACTATATATAGGGCAGCATGGTGGCTCAGTGGTTAGCACTGTACTATATATAGGCAGCACGGTGGCTCAGTGGTTAACTGTACTATTATAGGCAGCAGGTGGCTCAGTGGTTAGCATGTACTTATATAGGCAGCAGTGGCTCAGTGGTTAGATGTACATATAGCACACGGTGGCTCGTGGTTAGCACTGTACTATATATAGAGGCACATGGAGTGGTCCGCTTTACAGCTGTGTCAGGTGCCTGTACATTATAGGGCAGCATGGTGGCTCAGTGGTTAGACTGTAATATATATAGAGCAGCACGGTGGCTCAGTGGTTAGCCTGTACTGTATATAGTGCAGCACAGTGGCTCAGTGGTTAGCACTGTACTATATATAGAGCAGCATGGGCTCAGTGGTTAGCACTGTAGTATATATAGAGCAGCACGGTGGCTCAGTGGTTAGCACTGTACTGTATATAGTGCAGCAGTGGCTCAGTGGTTAGCACTGTTATATATAGAGCAGCATGGTGGCTCAGTGGTAGCACTGTACTATTATATAGAGCAGCATGGTGGCTCAGTGGTTAGCATTGTACTATATATAGGGCAATATTGTGGCACAGGGGTTAGTACTGTACTATATATAGGCAACACAGTGGCTCAGTGGTTAGCACTGTACTATATATAGGGCAGCACGGTGGCTCAGTGGTAAGAACTGTACCATATTAAGGGCAGCACGGTGGCTCAGTGGTTAGCACTGTACTATATATAGAGCAGCACAGTGGCTCAGTGGTTAGCACTGTACTGTATATAGAGCAGAGCGGTGGCTCAGTGGTTAGCACTGCAGTCTTGCAGGAGCTGTGGTATATCCGTCCTGTTCCCAGGAGCTGTGGTATATCCACCTGTTCCCAGAAGATGTGGTATATCCACCTGTTCCCAGAAGCTGTGGTGTATCTGTCCTGTTCCCAGGAGCTGTGATATATCTGTCCTGTTCCCAGGAGCTGTGGTATATCTGTCCTGTTCTCAGGAGCTGTGGTATATCTGTCCTGTTCCTAGAAGCTGTGGTATATCTGTCCTGTTCCTAGAAGCTGTGGTATATCTGTCCTGTTCTCAGGAGCTGTGGTATATCCATCCTGTTCCAGAAGCTGTGGTATATCCATCCTGTTCCCAGGAGCTGTGGTTATCCATCCTGTTCCCAGGAGCTGTGGTATATCCACCTGTTCCCAGGAGCTGTGGTATATCCGTCCTGTTCCCAGGAGCTGTGGTCCCTGTTCTCAGGAGCTGTGGTATATCTGTCCTGTTCCCAGAAGCTGTGGTATATCCCACCTGTTCCCGGGAGCTGTGGTATATCCATCCTGTTCCCAGGAGCTGTGGTATATCCATTCTGTTCCCAGGAGCTGTGGTATATCTGTCCTGTTCTCAGGAGCTGTTTTATATCCATTCTGTTCCCAGGAGCTGTGTATATTGTCACTGTTCTCAGGAGCTCTGGTATATCCCACCTGTTCCAGAAGCTGTGGTATATCCCACCTGTTTCCAGGAGCTATGGTATATCCGTCCTGTTCCCAGGAGCTGTGGTATATCTGTCCTGGTCCTAGGAGCTGTGGTATATCTGTCCTGTTCTCAGGAGCTGTGGTATATCTGTCCTGTTCCTAGGAGCTGTGGTATATCTGTCCTGTTCTCAGGAGCTGTGGTATATCCACCTGTTCCCAGAAGTTGTAGTATATCCATCCTGTTCCAAGGAGCTGTGGTATATCCGTCCTGTTCCCAGGAGCTGTGGTATATCTGTCCTGTTCCTAGGAGCTGTGGTATATCTGTCCTGTTCTCAGGAGCTGTGATATATCCCACCTGTTCCCAGAAGATGTGGTATATCTCACCTGTTCCCAGAAGCTGTGGTATATCTGTCTTGTTCTCAGGAGCTGTGGTGTATCCCACCTATTCCCAGAAGCTGTGGTATATCCCACTTGTTCACAGGAGCTGTGGTATATCCGTCCTGTTCCCAGGAGCTGTGGTATATCCCACCTGTTCTCAGGAGCTGTGGTATATCGGTCCTGTTCTCAGGAGCTGTGGTATATCCCACCTGTTCACAGGAGCTGTGGTATAACCGTCCTGTTCCAGGAGCTGTGGTATATCTGTCCTGTTCTCAGGAGCTGTGGTATATCCCACCTGTTCTCAGGAGCTGTGGTATATCGGTCCTGTTCTCAGGAGCTGTGGTATATCCCACCTGTTCACAGGAGCTGTGGTATAACCGTCCTGTTCCCAGGAGCTGTGGTATATCTGTCCTGTTTCCAGGAGCTGTGGTCTATCCCACCTGTTCCCAGGAGCTGTGGTATATCCGTCCTGTTCTCAGGAGCTGTGGTATATCCCACCTGTTCACAGGAGCTGTGGTATAACCGTCCTGTTCCCAGGAGCTGTGGTATATCTGTCCTGTTCCCAGGAGCTGTGGTCTATCCCACCTGTTCCCAGGAGCTGTGGTATATCCGTCCTGTTCTCAGGAGCTGTGCTATATCCCACCTGTTCCCAGGAGCTGTGGTATAACCGTCCTGTTCCCAGGAGCTGTGGTATATCTGTCCTGTTCTCAGGAGCTGTGGTATATCCCACCTGTTCTCAGGAGCTGTGGTATATCGGTCCTGTTCTCAGGAGCTGTGGTATATCCCACCTGTTCACAGGAGCTGTGGTATAACCGTCCTGTTCCCAGGAGCTGTGGTATATCTGTCCTGTTTCCAGGAGCTGTGGTCTATCCACCTGTTCCCAGGAGCTGTGGTATATCCGTCCTGTTCTCAGGAGCTGTGGTATATCCCACCTGTTCACAGGAGCTGTGGTATAACCGTCCTGTTCCCAGGAGCTGTGGTATATCTGTCCTGTTCCCAGGAGCTGTGGTCTATCCCACCTGTTCCCAGGAGCTGTGGTATATCCGTCCTGTTCTCAGGAGCTGCTGCTGTGGTATATCCCACCTATTCCTGCACATCCATTACACAGGGACACATATATAAGAATATTTTTTGTAACATCAAATTGTGGATCTTATTATTATTGTAAGATCTTCTGTATTAATTACATTGTACAATTGTTCCTGCCACAAACCCTTTAATTCTCATTAAAAAAGGTAAATTGTATTCAGAGCGAATGTGGTAACACTCACACAATATCTGGGTTCTGTTATTTTCGCCTGTTGTCTGTTATATGTAAGAAGAAATTGTTCCCAGTGACGATAATAAACAACGTCCTAAGAAGACGAGAGACAGGCGGGGGGGGGGGGGGGGGAACATGGTTTGGAGCCGTATAATTATAATGATTATAACTTTACATTTTTGTCCATTTGATTCTCATGAATCAGACGAGGACGAGTGAGGCCGCAGTCGGGATTTACTTATGTTTATTTTACTCTGCCAGACGATGTTTGTTTTTCCGGCATCGTTGTGTCTTCTCTCAGTGTCCCATGTTCTGTCCTCTATTCCTCATGTTCTCTATACCTTCTGCATTCCGTGTCTGTCCTCTGGTCTGTGTTTCCCTGTGTCTGTCCTCTTGGTGTCCCAGTGTATCTGTCCTCATGGTCCCGTGTGTTGTCCTCTGGTCCGCCGTATGTCTGTCCTGTTTCTGTGTCCCTGTTTCGTCCTTTTCCTGTTGATTCCAGTGATTCTAGCCTCTGTGTCCTGTCGTCTGTGCCCAGTTGTCTGTTGTCCCTGTGTTTTGTCCTCTGTGTCCCTGGTGCTGTCCTCTGTGTCCCTGTGTCTGCTCTGTGTCCCTGTGTTCTGTCCTCTGTGTCCCCTGTGTCTGTCCTCTGTGTCCTTGTGTCTGTCCTCTTTGTCTCCTCTGTGTCCTTGTCTGTCCTCTGTGTCCCCGTGTCTGTCCTCTGTGTCCCTGTGTCTGTCCTCTGTGTCCCTGTGTCTGTCCTCTGTTTCCCTGTGTCTGTCCTCTGTGTCACCTGTGTCCTGTTTTTCCTGTTTCCCTGTGTCTGTCCTCTGTGTCCCTGTGTCTGTCCTCTGTGTCCTGTGTCTGTCCCTCTGTGTCCCTGTGTCTGTCCTCCTTTGTTTCCCTGTGTCTGTCCTCTGTGTCCCTGTGTCTGTCCTCTGTGTCCCTGTGTCTGTCCTCTGTGTCCCTGTGTCTGTCCTCTGTGTCCCTGTGTCTGTCCTCTGTGTCCCTGTGTCTGTCCCTCTGTTGGTCCTCTGTGTCTGTCCTCTGTGTCCCTGTGTCTGTCTTCCTCTGTTGTTCCCTCTGTGTGTCTCCTGTTCCCTCTGTGTCCCTGTGTCTGTCCTCTGTTCCGTGTCTTCCTCTGTTGTTCTCCCTGTGTCTGTCCTCTGTGTCCCTGTGTCTGTCCTCTGTTGTCCTTGTCTGTCCCCTCTGTTCCCCGTGTCTATCCTCTGTGTGTCCCTGTGTCCTGTCCTCTGTTTCCCTGTGTCCGTCCTCTGTGTCGCTGTGTCTCTGTCTTCTGTATCCTCGTGTCTGTCCTCTGTTTCCCTGTGTCTGTCCTCTGTGTCCCTGTGTCTGTCCTCTGTGTCCCTGTGTCTGTCCTCTGTTTCCTGTGTCTGTCCTCTGTTTCCCTGTGTCTGTCCTCTGTGTACCTGTGTCTGTCCTCTGTGTCCCTGTGTCTGTCCTCTGTTTCCCTGTGTCTGTCCTCTGTGTCCCTGTGTCTGTCCTCTGTGTCCCTGTGTCTGTCCTCTGATCCCGTGTCTGTCCTCTGTGTCCATGTGTCTGTCCTCTGTTTCCCTGTGTCTGTCCTCTGTGTCCCTGTGTCTGTCCTCTGTGTCCCTGTGTCTATCCTCTGTGTCCCTGTGTCTATCTTCTGTGTCCCTGTGTGTCTATCCTCTGTGTCCCTGTGTCTGTCCTCTGTTGTCCCTGTGTCTGTCCTCTGTGTCCCTGTGTCTGTCCTCTGTGTCCCGTGTCTGTTTTCTGTATCCTCGTGTCTGTCCTCTGTGTCCCCGTGTGTCTGTCCTCTGTGTCCCTGTGTCTGTCCTCTGTGTCCCTGTGTCTATCTTCTGTGTCCCTGTGTGTCTATCCTCTGTGTCCCTGTGTCTGTCCTCTGTTTCCCTGTGTCTGTCCTCTGTGTCCCTGTGTCTGTCCTCTGTGTCCCGTGTCTGTTTTCTGTATCCTCGTGTCTGTCCTCTGTGTCCCCGTGTGTCTGTCCTCTGTGTCCCTGTGTCTGTCCTCTGTGTCCCTGTGTCTGTCCTCTGTGTCCCTGTGTCTGTCCTCTGTGTCCCTGTGTCTGTCCTCTGTGTCCTATGTCCTGACCGCTCGCTTATCTGCACTGTATAAATAACTGTTACATTTGTTCAACTGTTTATTATTAATCTGCGCTGCCCTTTCCCAAAGAATCCGGTCCTCTCCCATGAACGGCGCAGAGTCCACTACATCCACCCATACGCCAATCATCCCACCAAAAATCTCCAGGGGGGGCGAGATCAGCGTGTGCCCCCCCCCCCAACACATGATGGCACAGTCAGTCACCAGAGGGGTCAGCGGTGTCACACACCCCCGCCCCTCCTCTGATGGCACAGTCACTGGAGAGATCAGCGGTGTCCCCATCCTGGTATATTTGTCCCCATCCTGGTATATATATGTCCCTGTCCTGGTATATTTGTCCCCGTCCTGATATATATGTCTCCATCCTGGCATATATGTCCCTGTCCAGGTATATATGTCTCCGTCCTGGTATATATGTCCCATCCTGGTATATATGTCTCCATCTTGGTATATATGTCCCCGTCCTGGTATATATGTCCCCCTCCTGGTATATATGTCTCCGTCCTAATATATATGTCTCCTTCCTGGTATATATGTCCCCGTCCTGGTATATATGTCTCCGTCCTGGTATATATGTCTCCCATCCTGGTATATATGTCTCCTTCCTGTATATATGTCCCCGTCCTGGTATATATGTCCCCGTCCTGGTATATATGTCCCTGTCCAGGTATATATGTCTCCGTCCCGGTATATATGTCTCCCATCCTGGTATATATGTCCCCCTCCTGGTATATATGTCCCCGTCCTAATATATATGTCCCCGTCCTGGTATATATGTCCCCCTCCTGGTATATATGTCCCCGTCCTGGTATATATGTCCCTGTCCTGGTATATATGTCCCCTCCTGGTATATATGTCCCCCATCCTGGTATATATGTCACCCATCCTGGTATATATGTCCTGTCCTGGTATATATGTCCCTGTCCTGGTATATATGTCCCTCCTGGTTATTGTCCCGTCTGGTATATATGTCCCTGTCCTGGTATATATGTCCCCGTCCTGGTATATATGTCCCCTCTGTTATATGTCCCCTCTGGTATATATGTCCCTGTCCTGGTATATATGTCCCGTCCTGGTATATATGTCCCCGTCCTGGTATATATGTCCCTGTCCTGGTATATTTGCCCCCGTCCCCTCACTCACATCCCGCTGAAGTAGTCACTGGGGTCGATGGGCCCCTGAACCCCCGGGGCCAGGCTGAGACCCCTGTAGCCACAATTGTTACACACCTGGGAGACACTCAGTATTGTACTTTGCCTTCTGTTATCTGCAGATATCTCAGTATTTGACCCTCAGTCCGGGCATTTGCTGTATCTTTTTGTATCCCAGTTTCTATGTATTCATAATTCATCACTTTGCTTTGTTCCATCTTGAGGGATGGTTTTTTTGGCCACATTTCTTCCTCTGACCTGTACTCTGGTATTCAGTGTCACATGTAGTTGCTAGTTCTGAGCTGATGGCTGGACATCTTCTCATTTGTTCAGGGACAGTGGCATAAATACCGGGGCGGTAGCAGTCACAAGTGCGACCGGGCCCGGCGGCTCAGCGGGCCCAGCGCCCGCCCAGTCTAGATCTAGCAAAGAAGCAGCAGCAGTCTGTCAGCAAGAGCAGACGCTTCTCAATTCAGCTACAAGTAAGGAGTTGCTGGGCTCCACCTCCTTCAGACGCTGTGTGTGTGTGAGTGTGACTGTGTGTGTGTGACTGTATGTGTGAGTGTGTGGTGTGTGTCTGTGTTGTGTGTGACTGTGTGTGTGTGTGACTGTGTGTGTGTGACTGTGTGTGCTGGTGTGTGTGTGTGTGGTGTGTGTGTGACTGTGTGTGTGTGTGACCGTGTGTGTGTGTGTGTGTGTGAGTGTGTGTGTGATGTGTGTGTGACTGTGTGTGTGACCTGTGTGTGTGACTGTGTGTGTGATGTGTACTGTGGTGTGTGTGTGTGTGACCGTGTGTGTGTTGTGTGAGTGTGTGTGTGACTTGTGTGTGTTGAGTTGTGTGTGACGTGTGTGTGTGTATGTGTGTGTGATGTGTGTGTGACCTGTGTGTGTGTGACTGTATGTGTGACGTGTGTGTGTGTGATGGTGTGTGTGACTGTGTGTGTGTTGTGTGACCGTGTGTGTGTGTGTGTGTGTGACTGTGTTGTGAGTGTGTAGTGTGTGTTGACTGTGTGTGTGTGTGTGTGACTGGTGTGTGTGTGTGACCGTGTGTGTGTGACTGTGTGTGTGAGTGTGTGTGTGACTGTTTGTGTGTGACTGTGTGTGTGTGACTGTGTATGTGAGTGTGTGAGTGTGTGTGTGACTGTGTGTGTGAGTGTGTGTGTGACTGTGTGTGAGTCTGTGTGTGAGTGTGTGTGTGACTGTGTGTGTGAGTGTGTGTGTGACTGTGTTGTGTGTGACCGTGTGTGTGTGTATGTGTGACTGTGTGTGTGTGTGACCGTGTGTGTGTGTGGACTGTATGTGTGTGTGAGTGTATGTGACTGTGACGTGGTGTGTGTGTATGTGTGACTGTGTGTGACTGTGTATGTGAGTGTGTGTGTGTGACTGTGTGTGTGTGAGTGTGTGTGTGAGTGTGTGGTGTGAGACTGTGTGTGTGTGTGTGGACTGTGTGTGTGAGTGTGTGAGACTGTGTGTGTGTGACTTGTGTGTGACTGTGTGTGTGTGACTGTTGTGTGTGGTGATTGTGTGTGTGACTGTGTGTGTGTGTGTGACCGTGTGTGTGACTGGTGTGTGTGACTGTGTGTGTGTGTGTGTGTGTGTGTGTGTGGTGTGTGTGTGACCGTGTGTGTGTGTGACTGTGTGTGTGTGTGACTGTGTGAGTGACTGTGTGTGTGTGTGACCGTGTGTGTGACGTGTGTGTGTGACTGTGTGAGTGTGTGTGTGTGACCGTGTGTGTGACTGTGTGTGTGTGACTGTGTGTGTGAGTGTTGTGTGACTGTGTGTGTGTGTGACCGTGTGTGTGTGAGTGTGTGTGTGACTGTGTGTGTGACCGTGTGTGTGTATGTGTGACTGTGTGTGTGTGACTGTGTGTGACGTGTGTGTGACCGTGTGTGTGTGTGTGTGTATGTGTGTGTGACTGTGTGTGTGTGTGACCGTGTGTGTGTGAGTGTGTGTGTGACTGTGTGTGTGACCATGTGTGTGTGTGTATGTGTGACTGTGTGTGTGTGACCGTGTGTGTGTGTGACTGTGTGACTGTGTGACACTATAGATTTTTTACTGTTAGAGTAGTGACACTATGGATTTTTACTGTAAGAGCAGTGACACTATGGATTCTTTACTATAAGAGTAGTGACACTTGGATTCTTGTACTATAAGAGCAGTGACACTATGGATTTTGTACTGTAAGAGCAGTGACACTATGGATGTTTTACTATAGAGCAGTGACACTGTGATTATTTACTATAAGAGCAGTGACACTATGGATTTTACTATAAGAGCAGTGACACTATGGATTCCCTCATCTACTGTAAGAGCAGTGACCCTATGGATTCTTTACTGCAAGAGCAATGACACTATGGATTTTTTACTGTAAGAGCAGTGACACTATGGATTCTTTACTGTTAGAGCAATGACACTATGGATTCTTTACTGTAAGAGCAGTGACAATATGAATTCTCTACTGTAAGAGCAGTGACACTATGGATTCTTTACTGTAAGAGCAGTGACACTATGGATTCTTTACTGTAAGAGCAGTGACAATATGAATTCTCTACTGTAAGAGCAGTGACACTATGGATTCTTTACTGTAAGAGTAGTGACACTATGGATTCTTTACTGTAAGAGCAGTGACACTATGGATTATTATGTAAACAGTGAATAGATCTACTGTAAGAGCAGTGAACTTATGGATTCTTTACTGTAAGAGTAGTGACACTATGGATTCTTTACTGTTAGAGCAGTGACACTATGATTCTTTACTGTAAGAGCAGTGACACTATGGATTCTTTACTGTAAGAGCAGTGACACTATGGATTATTTACTGTAAGAGCAGTGAGACTATGGATTCTTACTGTAAGAGCAGTGACACTATGGATTCTTTACTGTAAGAGCAGTGACACTATGGATTCTTTACTGTAAGAGCAGTGACACTATGGATTCTTTACTGTAAGAGCAGTGACACTATGGATTCTTTACTGTAAGAGCAGTGACACTATGGATTCTTTACTGTAAGAGCAGTGACACTATGGATTCTTTACTGTAAGAGCAGTGACACTATGGATTCTTATTACTGCAGGACATAAGACTAAGCAGTGACACTATGGATTCTTTACTGTAAGAGCAGTGACACTATGGATTCTTTACTGTAAGAGCAGTGACACTATGGATTCTTTACTGTAAGAGCAGTGACACTAGGATTCTTTACTGTAAGAGCATGACTATATGGATTTTTACTGTAAGAGCAGTGACACTATGGATTCTTTACTGTAAGAGCAGTGACACTATGGATTCTTTACTGTAAGAGCAGTGACACTATGGATTCTTTACTGTAAGAGCAGTGACACTATGGATTCTTTACTGTAAGAGCAGTGACACTATGGATTCTTTACTGTAAGAGCAGTGACACTATGGATTCTTTACTGTAAAGAGCATGACACATATGGATTCTTTACTGTAAGAGCAGTGACACTATGGATTCTTTACTGTAAAGAGTCAGTGAACTATGGATTCTTTACTGTAAGAGCAGTGACACTATGGATTCTTTACTGTAAGAGCAGTGACACTATGGATTCTTTACTGTAAGAGCAGTGACACTATGGATTCTTTACTGTAAGAGCAGTGACACTATGGATTCTTTACTGTAAGAGCAGTGACACTATGGATTCTTTACTGTAAGAGCAGTGACACTATGGATTCTTTACTGTAAGAGCAGTGACACTATGGATTCTTTACTGTAAGAGCAGTGACACTATGGATTCTTTACTGTAAGAGCAGTGACACTATGGATTTTTACTGTAAGAGCAGTGACACTATGGATTCTTTACTGTAAGAGCAGTGACACTATGGATTCTTTACTGTAAGAGCAGTGACACTATGGATCTTTACTGTAAGAGCAGTGACACTATGGATTCTTTACTGTAGAGCAGTGACACTATGGATTCTTTACTGTAAGAGCAGTGACACTATGGATTCTTTACTGTAAGAGCAGTGACACTATGGATTCTTTACTGTAAGAGCAGTGACACTATGGATTCTTTACTGTAAGAGCAGTGACACTATGGATTCTTTACTGTAAGAGCAGTGACACTATGGATTCTTTACTGTAAGAGCAGTGACACTATGGATTCTTTACTGTAAAGAGCAGTGACACTATGGATTCTTACTGTAAGAGCAGTGAGCACTATGGATTCTTTACTGTAAGAGCAGTGACACTATGGATTCTTTACTGTAAGAGCAGTGCACTATGGATTCTTTACTGTAAGAGCAGTGACACTATGGATTCTTTACTGTAAGAGCAGTGACACTATGGATTCTTTACTGTAAGAGCAGTGACACTATGGATTCTTTACTGTAAGAGCAGTGACACTATGGATTTTTACTGTAAGAGCAGTGACACTATGGATTCTTTACTGTAAGAGCAGTGACACTATGGATTCTTTACTGTAAGAGCAGTGACACTATGGATTCTTTACTGTAAGAGCAGTGACACTATGGATTCTTTACTGTAAGAGCAGTGACACTATGGATTCTTTATGTAAGAGCAGTGACACTATGGATTCTTTACTGTAAGAGCAGTGACACTATGGATTCTTTACTGTAAGAGCAGTGACACTATGGATTCTTTACTGTAGAGCAGTGACACTATGGATTCTTTACTGTAAGAGCAGTGACACTATGGATTCCTTACTGTAAGAGCAGTGACACTATGGATTCTTTACTGTAAGAGCAGTGACACTATGGATTCATTTACTGTAAGAGCAGTGACACTATGGATTCTTTAGTGTAAGAGCAGTGACACTATGGATTCTTTGCTGTAAGAGCAGTGACACTATGGATTCTTTACTGTAAGAGCAGTGACACTATGGATTCTTTACTGTAAGAGCAGTGACACTATGGATTCTTTACTGTAAGAGCAGTGACACTATGGATTCTTTACTGTAAGAGCAGTGAGCTATGGATTCTTTACTGTAAGAGCAGTGACACTATGGATTCTTTACTGTAAGAGCAGTGACACTATGGATTTTTACTGTTAGAGCAGTGACACTATGGATTCTTTACTGTAAGAGCAGTGACACTATGGATTCTTTACTGTAAGAGCAGTGACACTATGGATTCTTTACTGTAAGAACGCAGTGAGACTATGGATTCTTTACTGTACGAGCAGTGAGACTATGGATTCTTTACTGTAAGAGCAGTGACACTATGGATTCTTTACTGTAACGAGCAGTGAGACTATGGATTCTTTACTGTAAGAGCAGTGACACTATGGATTCTTTACTGTAAGAGCAGTGAGACTATGGATTCTTTAGTGTAAGAGCAGTGACACTATGGATTCTTTGCTGTAAGAGCAGTGACATCTATGGATTCTTTACTGTAAGAGCAGTGACACTATGGATTCTTTAGTGTAAGAGCAGTGACACTATGGATTCTTTGCTGTAAGAGCAGTGACACTATGGATTCTTTACTGTAAGAGCAGTGACACTATGGATTCTTTACTGTAAGAGCAGTGACACTATGGATTCTTTACTGTAAGAGCAGTGACACTATGGATTTTTACTGTAAGAGCAGTGACACTATGGATTCTTTACTGTAAGAGCAGTGAGACTATGGATTCTTTACTGTAAGAGCAGTGACACTATGGATTCTTTACTGTAAGAGCAGTGAGCTGTGGATTCTTTACTGTAAGAGCAGTGAGCACTATGGATTCTATACTGTAAGAGCAGTGACGACTAGTGGATTCTTTACTGTAAGAGCAGTGAGGCTGTGGAACTCTGTCTATTATTTTGTAATAATTTAATAACTACTAAAATATGAAAGATGCCTGGATTCCCTTCTTGATTCCCAGATTCTGACGATGATTTAGGGAATTTGTATGATTGTTGGATGTGGAGTCAGGAAGGATTTTTCCCTAATGTGGAGCTCAGTGTCGGCCCCGTGGGTTTTTGCTTCCTCTGGATGGACATGTTCGGCTATTGGTTCACCTAAATGTCTACCTTCACCTTATAATCTATGAACCTGATCCTTCTCTGTGCTCGTGTCCTTCTCTGCTCTTTATAATTTATATAGAACATTAGGAGTTTATTCGTTTTCTGTATCATTTCATTATCCTGTATTCTCTCCAGTGATGTAACTTGAAGCTCATGTGACCCAAAAGCTGCAACGGGGCCCCAATTATTGCAAATCTGTAATAGTAATGGTCTTCTTCTCTAGGCCAAAGGGACTTTGTGGCCCTCCAGGCTCCGGGGCCCCGGTGTGATTGCTGCCCCTGCACTTTTTGTAGTTCCCCCCCTGATCCTCTCTAATAATAATTCTTTGCTTCCTTCAGTCTTTTCTTCCTCTTTATTCTGTATTTTTCTTGCACTGTAATAGAAGGAGGGTGGATCTGCCGCACAAAGCCACAAACGCTGCACAAACTGCTGATTATCCCGAATATAACCTCAATATGAAAAGTGCGATTGAGAGCTGAGCCGGAGGGAGTGACGGGTGATGGGGGACCTCCCGGGGCGGGCAATGGGGGACCTCCGGGGGCGGTGGGATGGGGGGACCTCCGGGGCGGCGATGGGGGACCTCCGGGGGGGGGTGATGGGGGACCTCCAGGGTAGGCGATGGGGGACCTCCGGGGGCGGGTGATGGGGGACCTCCGGGGGGCGGGGATGGGGGACCTCCGGGGTAGGCGATGGGGGACCTCCGGGGGCCGGGCGATGGGGGACCTCCGGGCGGCATGGGGACCTCCGGGCGGGCGATGGGGGACCTCCGGGGCGGGCGATGGGGGACCTCCGGGGGCGGGCGATGGGGGACCTCCGGGGGCGGGCGATGGGGACCTCGGGGCGGCGATGGGGGACCTCCGGGGGCGGTTGATGGGGGACCTCCAGTTTGGGCGATGAGGGACCTCCGGGGCACAGGATCTGGGGGTCACCACCTGTACACTGTGTAACCCAGATGTCTGGAGTGCGGCTGTATCATCGCCCGTCCATATATTGCTCTCACATTCTTATTACTACTGTGGCTATTGTCACTTTACCGATGGTTTTGGGGCACACACACCAGTTAGCGCCATAACACTATAATAGTAGATAGGGCGGAATGTTAGGGCTTAGACAATGGGTGAAATATAGGAAGAAAGTCAGTGAAGTCTGGATATAATAAGACGTGTAGAGTCTGTGACAGCAGAGGGACAAGGTCTCCTCCAATTCTCTCTGGATCTATTAGAGCTTTGATTCATAAGGCGACATGTAGTAACTCACTAGTGATCACGACAATGATCCGACCTGGCCGGGATCTCTGGTGCGTCGCTACATGGTCACTGGTGAGATGTCAGACAGGCAGATCTCCTCAGCAATGATCCAGCGATGCGGCGACACCTGACGGTCTTGGGATCTATCAGGGTCTCGGGCCCAGAACGAGGATCGCTGGTCGTTGCTTGTGTCACACACAGTGATCCAGCCTGGCCAGCGCGAGATCACCAATTAAACAATGGTCCAGGCCATTCATTAACGATCAGCGATCTCCCAGCGGGGGCCGATCACTGCTAAGTGTCCACACAGCGAGATCACTAACGACATCGCCACAACGTCACCAGTTTTGTGACATAGTAGTGACCCCACCAGTGATCTTGAACCCTCTGAATGTGGGTGGCAGAACCCTGGACCCCCCCACACACCCCATGACAGCTATGTGGCTCCACATCAGGGCAGGGACGATTCACTGCAGGCTGTTGAGACACAATGTATCCCATGGTGTATTATACATGATGGAAACAGACCAGAATCTGTAACATTTAGGTTCTTTGCAGTAACGGTGCAAAATGTAACATAACTCAAGTTTAGAGAGGAAATATATTGTACTGTTCTCAGGGAGTGAAATGAAATATTGGGCCCCATATTACAGGATATAGATGGGTCTATCCAGATCTGTGGGATTTATGGTGGAATGAAGCAGACGATGGATACCTGTATCACCGCACTGCAGAGCTCACAGCTGAAGGCGCCAACTGCTTTCATGGCAATTTATAGCTAAAAAATGAGTATATATTCTATTAAAAAGGAGGCTAAGGAGCGCTGGGGGACAGGTTCCCTATACATGGAGACACCAAATGAAGTTTAAAGTGAGACCCGCTGTTTTTGATATATATCTCCTTCTCAATGATTTTAAATATATATTTTTTGTGGTGATAAGTGAGGATACTTGTTGTCATTGCTTCTAGTCTTTCCTTGTGCAAATGAGAATAAAGCTGATCCCTCTACAGTATGACAGCCCTAGAATAAAGCTGAGCCCTCCACATTGAGACAGCCCTAGAATAAAGCTGATCCCTCTACAGTGTGACAGCCCTAGAATAAAGCTGATCCCTCTACAGTGTGACAGCCCTAGAATAAAGCTGATCCCTCTACAGTGTGACAGCCCTAGAATAAAGCTGATCCCTCTACAGTGTGACAGCCCTAGAATAAAGCTGATCCCTCTACAGTGTGACAACCTAGAAAAAAGCTGAGCCCTCTGCAGTGTGACAGCCCTGGAATAAAGCTGATCCCTCTACAGTGACAGCCCTAGAATAAAGCTGATTCCGCTACAGAGTGACAGCCCTAGAATAAAGCTGATCCTGATGGCGGTGTGACAGCCCTAGAATAAAGCAGATACCTCTACAGTGTGACAGCCCTAGAATAAAGCTGATCCCTCTACAGGGTGACAGCCCTAGAATAAAGCTGATCTCTCTACAGTGTGACAGCCCTAGAATAAAGCTGATCCCTCTACAGTGTGACAGCCCTAGAATAAAGCTGATCCCTCTACAGGGTGACAGCCCTAGAATAAAGCTGATCCCTCTACAGGGTGACAGCCCTAGAATAAAGCTGATCTCTCTACAGTGTGACAGCCCTAGAATAAAGCTGATCCCTCTACAGTGTGACAGCCCTAGAATAAAGCTGATCCCTCTACAGGGTGACAGCCCTAGAATAAAGCTGATCTCTCTACAGTGTGACAGCCCTAGAATAAAGCTAATCCCTCTACAGTGTGACAGCCCTAGAATAAAGCTGATTCCTCTACAGTGTGACAGCCCTAGAATAAAGCTGATCTCTCTACAGTGTGACAACCTTTGAGATATTTGCAGCTCCCAACAGGAGCATGAAGCTGCATAGACATACATGTGACTGACACGCTCCTGTCCAGTGAGCGGATGGCCGTGCCGAGTGATGCAATGTGAGACACGCGCGAGTCTCTCGCATTGGTCTCGCAAGCCTTATAGTGAGATTAGAGCACTGCATAACCACAAAAGATTGATTTCCCAGGTTACAGCGGGGCAGGGTTGTAGCCTTGATAATCCTTTAACTAAACTGTGTAAAGTATGGGCAGATGGTAGACGTCAGCGGAGCTTTAGATCTTTGAATTCACCGGTTTTGCCGAATTTTTCTTGGAAAATTTGATTTGTGATGAGAAAATTTGTGTAAATCTCAATAATTGCAACCGGGAAGGTTTGGGTTTTCATTGCAAAACAAAAATACAAAGTGTCTAATATACATGAAAACGGGAATTTTGGGAACGTCAACTCCAACTAAAGATCAATCCACTCATACACTGTGTGCAGAATTATTAGGCAGTGAGGCAGGGGGATATACACTGTGTGCAGAATTATTAGGCAGTGAGGCGGGGTGATATACACTGTGTGCAGAATTATTAGGCAGGTTGTATTGTAGAGGATTATTATTATGTTCTAAATCACCCAAAAGACTCATCAATATCAAAGCTTAATATATTTGGAAGTTGGAGGGGTTTTAGATTTGGCTCTTAGGAGGATTCTGTGTGTGCAGGGAACTATTACTGTGCAGAATTATTAGGCAACTTAATACAAACCAAATCTATTCCCATCTAATGGTGGGTTTACACACACCAATCATTGTATCCAATCTCTGAACCAATCTCTGGTTGCAGTGAAATCATGGACACATAGTTCCATTTTGTGGCTGTGTACAACATGGAGCAATCTGTCCATGATTTCACTGCAACCAGAGATTGGATACAATGATTGGTGTGTGTAAACCCACCATCACTTGTTTATTTTCACCAGGTGACCAATATAACTGCACACAATGTAGAAATCAACATTTCTGACATACAAAAACAAAACCCCAAACAATGAGTGCCCAATATCGCCCCCTTTCTTTATGATGACACTCAGCAGCCTCCATCCATAGATTGTGTCAGCTGCTTGATCTATTTATGATCCACATTGCGTGCAACAGCCACCCCAGCCTCCAGACACTGTCCCCAGAGGTGTACTGTTTTCCCTCCCTGTAGATGTCACATTTTAGGAGGGACCACAGGTTCTCTATGGGGTTCAGATCAGGTGAACAAGGCAGCCATGTCATTATTTTCTCTTTTAGACCTTTACTGGCCAGCCACGCTGTGGAGTAGTTGGATGCATGTGATGGAGCTTTGTCCTGCATGAAAATCATGTTTTTCTTGAACGATCCCGACTTCTTCCTGTACCACTGCTTGAAGAAGTTGTCTTCCAGAAACTGGCAGTAGGTCCGGGAGTTGAGCTTCACTCCATCCTCAACCCGGAAAGGTCCCACAAGTTGATCTTTGATGATCCCGGCCCATCCCAGTACCCACCTCCACCTTGCTGGTGTCTGAGTCGGAGTGGAGCTCTCTGCCCTTTACTGATCCATCTGGCCATCAAGAGTCACTCTCATCTCATCAGTCCATAAAACCTTTGAAGAATCAGTCTTCAGATATGTCTTGGCCCAGTGTTGACGTTGTATCTTATGTTTCTTGGTCAGAGGTGGTGGTTTTATCTTATGTTTCTTGTTCAGAGGTGGTGGTTTTATCTTATGTTTCTTGTTCAGAGGTGTTGGTTTTATCTTATGTTTCTTGTTCAGAGGTGGTGGTTTTATCTTATGTCTCTTGTTCAGAGGTGGTGGTTTTATCTTATGTTTCTTGTTCAGAGGTGGTGGTTTTATCTTATGTTTCTTGTTCAGAGGTGGTGGTTGTATCTTATGTTTCTTGTTCAGAGGTGGTGGTTTTATCTTATGTTTCTTGTTCAGAGGTGGTGGTTTTAGCTTATGTTTCTTGTTCAGAGGTGGTGGTTTTATCTTATGTTTCTTGGTCAGAGGTGGTGGTTTTTCAGCCTTCCTTACCTTGGCCATGTCCCTGAGTATGGCACACCTTGTGCTTTCTGATACTCCAGTAACGTTGCAGCTCTGAAATAAGGCAAAACTGGTGGCAAATGGCATCTTGGCAGCTTCACGCTTGATTTTCCTCAATTCACGGGCAGATATTTTGCGCCTTTTTTGCCCTCGCGCTTCTTGCGACCCTGTTGGCTATTTGCCATGAAACACTTGATTGTTCGGTGATCGCTTCAAAAGTTTGGCAATTTCCAGACTGCGGCATCCCTCTGCAAGACATCTCACAATTGTGGACTGTTCAGAGCCGTCACATCTCTCTTCTGACCCATTTTGCCTAATAATTAAGCACACCTTAAATACGGTGTTGATGTCATTACACCACACCCCTCCTCATTACAGAGATGCCTAATAATTAAGCACACCTTATATAGGGTGTTGATATCATTACACCACCCCCCTCCTCATTACAGAGATGCAATCACCTGATTTACTTCATTGGTAGTTGGCTCTCAGCCTATACAGCTTGGAGGAGGACAACATGGATAAAAAGTATCATGTGATCACAATACTCATCTGCCTAATAATTCTGCACAGAGTGTACAGCGGCCTAACTTGGACTCTATGAGCTGTTCTACCCCTGGTGAAGGAGCGTCCTGGACACAGTGTAATGTCCCATTAGACACATGGTAGAGGAACACCTGGAGATACCGGCTCTGTAGATGTGTGTAATCCAGTGATTTCCGCTGGGGCTGGGCGATGGTGGGACTGTAGAGAGATGAAATTCTTGGTGACAGATGTTCAAATCCTTCTAACAAAATAAATATTGTTTTAAACATAACGTGATTATCCCTAATGGACACCCCCTATGGAGTCCGGGCCCCAGTAGACTGGCTCTCCTTAATTGCTGAACGACCCCGGTCGGCTATCTGCATACCAATCAATGTGTTTTTAATGACCTGTTATCATTCTGCATCCATAGACAATGAGCACTAAGTAAACGTTAATCAATACTAATAGCTAGGGTGTGACACAGTGGCTTATTACAGGTAGTATAGACCGCAGGGAGGTCAGGTAATCCAGGGTAAGGTACCAGGAGCATTTGTAGTATTCAGGGAGTAAACAGAGACATCTTCATGCAATGGTCTCGGGTCCGGTTTCCAGGAGAGCTCATAGTATTCAGGGAATAAACAGTGATGTAGCCATGAAACGGCCCAAGGTCAGGTTCCAGGAGAGCTAAAAGTATTCAGGGAGTAGACAGTGAGTAGTCATGCAATGGTCCAGGGTAAGGTTTCCAGGAGAGCTTGTAATATTCAGGGAGTAGACAGTGACGTAGTCATGCAATGGTCCAGGGTCAAGTTTCCAGAAGAGTTCAGAGTATTTAAGAAGTAGACAGAGACATAATTATTTAATGGTCAAGGGACAGGTTTCCAGGAGAGCTCATAGTATTCAGGGAGTAGACAGTGAAGTAGTCATGCAACAGTCCAGGGTCAGGTTTCCAGAAGACTCCAGAGTATTTAGGAAGTAGATAGAGACATAATTATGTAATGGTCAAGGGACAGGTTTCCAGGAGAGCTCATAGTATTCAGGGAGTAGACAGAAATGTAAATATGCAACGGTCCAGGGTCAGGTTTCCAGGAAAGCACAAAGAGTATTCAGGGAGTCAACTGAGGCATATTCATGTCATGTTCCAGGGGTCAAAATAACATGGGACCACAACAAGCACAGTGAGCAGACAAAACGGAAATCAAGCAACAGTTCAGGGTCAGATAACAAAGATCAGAATAAGAGAGACACAGGAGTGCAGGACAAACACAACTTCAGATAGAATGTACAATTGGCAGGATTCTGGGACAGGCTGCTCAGTAAAGTGGCAGAGCAATCACAGGGAATATGGAACATTTGAGCAACCCAGAACCTCCCAGAACCAGAATGGAAGCCTGTGCTGTCAATCACCAGATACCAAACACAGCAGTAACGGTTATTGTGCCCTACACGGAGGAATCGTGACGATGAGCCTTTGTCTCGGTCCTCCACTGATTGTTCCAATGATACGATTGGCCTATATCGATCATTCATAGGAACCCTCCTTCAGTGTTAAGCCACCTAATGAGTAATAACTTTGCATAAACCTACCTGAAGTTTTTGGAAATCAAGCTATAAATGTATTAATGGTTAATCTGTGTTTGGTGGGGGCTGTCACATAGAGATGGTCTATTGGACGTTCTATTCCTATCAATGAGACGAAGCATTTATAAAGCTGATGTATCAGAGGACCGGATATTGACTTCAAAGCGTTCCATCTCCATCTCAAGGCTCAATAGTCCTGTGTGATCCTGAGCACAATACACCCCACTGTCTGGGTCCATCATTATAGGAGTCCCATCCATTCTGCAGAATACTTCAATACTATGCATTTATGCATTTATGTCCATGTGTCGTAGTTTTCCGTGACGTAGGTGACGCTTTAGTAAATGGTGCATCGGCAGTAAAGGACGCGGAGGTTTCTCTTAAGGCTCTAAAGGAAGGAAATCACATGAGGTTCTAAGAATTCACTGGGCCACAGGAAAAGCAATGTAAACTTCCCCCTATTAACCGAAGAAAGAAGACAATGGGATCCTGGAAGGGAAGGGTGAGGGCATGGACAACGAGGAACCGAGACTGTGTGCACCTGTGCCAAGAACCATATAAACAAGCCAGTCACTGAGTGACATTACAAGAGCGCAGAATCCTGGAGACCATCCAATTCCAGGACAAATAAGGAAGAATGAGCAGAATGTATCAATGTCCTCTGTTTCCAGGAGGTGGAGGACTGACAGCTTTATCAGAGGACGGACAATAGCACTTTTCAACCGGATCGTTTGCGCATGGATAAGCCGAGAATGAGGAAAGCAGAACGAGATCTCATCAAAAGATACGATCCTGGGCGGTCACAAAGGGTCTCTGATAAGTGATCACAGTGTTACAGGTGTGTCACGTCCCTGTTAAGACCTGAGATCAGAAGGTCACAACGCATAATGCAAACCCTTGCTGCTGTCCGCTTGACCATTGGAGTAGATTTACTTTCGTCTAAGGGCTCTTTCCCTTCTAGCTGAGAACTAATAGCCTTTATCTCAGCTGTAGCCCCTTATGACCACACCCTTCCGCTATATATACACACTCTTGGCTCCTATTCAGTGCCGCTTATATCTTGTATACTGACTACTTTGAAGGAGCCTGTCTCTGGAGAAGCTGAGGAGTTGTAGGGAAGTTCCTGTTAGAGCAGTTGATTATTGCTGCTTCTTGTGTCTTTTCCCATGTAGAAATAAGTAAATAAAGTCCAGTACGAGGCTCCCATTCTTCCTTTAAAATCCGCCAGTTTTTTAAATGTGAATAATAAAAACATCACATGGGAGACGCAGCCCCTGATACCTGACAAGTTTTGAACAGGTGTTCTTAGTCATAGGCCTATGAACAGGGTTGCACAAGCCTTTGAGTTGTTATATTCCCCTGCAGGCGACTACAGACAGTCATTGCATAACTTTATAGAAAAGATTTAAAGGGAATCTGTCAGCAGGGTTTTGCTATGTAAGTTGAGGACAACATGCTGTAAGGGTTAAAAAGCAAAAAGCAACTGTGCCTCTCTTATCAGGGTCTGTGCTATTGTTTACCTAAGTGGGGATACAACATGACCAGGTGACAATGGCAAGAAAAACTGGGAACTCATTACATAGTCATAAATGGGGTGATAACAAATACACTAAATGAATGGCACACCCAGCAATCTGTATACAGGAGCATCCCGGTCTGGGGTCACCATATGTTTATCACATGGGTACATACACAGTGTAACCGTTACAGCTACAGGTACTTGATGATACATTCCTGATTAATTGCAACAAAGTGCAAAGAAATAAAGTGCCATGAAACGCCGTTGGGGCGCCCACCTGGGTCTCTCCATGGCTGATAATACCCTGAGTAACTAAGGCTAGGGTCACACTTGGAGGGACTTTTTTGGGGCGTTTTTTTTCCTTTTGCCGTTTTGATGCAATTGTAACGCATGCGTTTCCCATAGGAGCCCATGTTAAAAAAACGCATAGCGTCATACACATTGCACATTTGCAATGCGGTTTTTGCATTGAAGCCTATGGATCTGTTAACACATGCGTTTTTCACACATTTCACCATGAAAAGCGCTAGCTGTTAGCGGATCCATGGCGCTAATGTGACCCAAGCCGAACACCGATGTGAAGTCTCTCTGTGGTTGTTTGTAATGCTGCACTGTGCTTGCACTTTATTTCTTTGCAGTTTGTTGTAATCAGGAATGCATCAACATATACCTCTGGCTGCAACGGTTATACTTTGTAAACTTTAAATATGAGGCATTGAATACCCATCTGCTAAATGCACCATGTTCCAAATTATTATGCAAGTTGGTTTTCAGTGTCATAGGGTTTTATTTTGTCAATGACCCCATTGCTGGTCCTGTGTCTCGGGGTCTTTGGATCATTGAAATCAGTCTCAGATCCCTGTGATAATTAGTTTGGCAGGTGAGCCCAATAACAGGAAAACTTGGTGTTCCACAATATTACGCAGCCACAGTTTTCAAGTAACATGGGACAGACAAAGGATCTCTGCTGCCGAAAAGCCACAAATAGTGCAATGCCTTGTACAAGGGATGAAAACATTTGATATTGCAGGAAACGTAAGCGTGATCATCGTACTGTGAAGAGATTTGTGGCTGATTCTGAGCACAGATGTGTTTCTGCAGATAAAGGCAGAATGTGGAAGGTTTCTGCCAGGCAAGTTCATCAGATTAAGAGAGCAGCTGCTAAAAAGGCCTTACAAACCAGCAAACAGATATGTGAAGCTGCTGGAGCCTCTGGAGTCCCTCCAACCTCAAGGTGTAGGATCCTTCATAGGCTGCTGTGGGGCATAAACCTACTATCCGGCCACCCCTAAACAGTGCTCGCAAGCAGAAACGGTTGCAGGGGGTCCAGATATACATGAAGACTAATTCTCAAACAGTCTTGTTACTGATGAGTGCCGAGCAACCCTGGATGGTCCAGATGGATGGAGCAGTGGATGGTTGGTGGATGCCACCATGTCCCAACAAGGCTGCAACGTCAGCAAGGAGGTGGAGGAGTCATGTTTTGGACCAGAATCATTGGGAAACAGCTGGTCGGCCCCTTTAAGGTTCCTGAAGGTGTGAAAATGACCTCTGCAAAGTATATAGAGTTTCTGACTGAGAACTTTCTTCCATGGTGCAAAAAGCAAAAACAGGAGCAAAATCATCCTCATACATGACAATGCACCATCTCATGCTACAAAGAAGAATACCTCTGTGCCATTGGCTGCTATGGGCATAAAAGGAGATAAACTCATGGTGTGGCCACCATCCTCCCCTGACCTCAACCCTATAGAGAACCTTAGGAGTATAATCAAGCAAAAGATCTATGAGGGTGGGAGGCAGTTCACATCAAAACAGCAGCTCTGGGAGGCGACTCTGACATCATGCAAAGAAATACAAGCAGAAACTCTCCAGAAACTCACAAGATCAATGGATGCAAGAATTGTGAAGGTGACATCAAAGAAGGGTTCCTATGTTACCATGTAACTTGGCCTGTTAGGATGTTTTGGAGTTAAATCGCTTTTTATTTCAGTGAATGTGACCTCCTAATGCTGCAAATTCAACAACTCAGTATTTTCACTTCTTTCAAACATCAAATGTTTAGAAACTCTCCTGTGCGTAATAATGTGGAACAGGGCATTTAGAGGTTTTTTTTGATTTTTAAGATTATACTGTTATCATTGGGATATTTCTTCAATAAAATTCAATGTATCCTCTAACGGGTGATGACTTTTATTACACTGATCGTCATCTGCACCGACCATTTAGGAAAATCTGAGAAAAAGAACATTTGCATAATAATTTGGAACATGGTGTACATTTAATTTATATTTATTTTTTATTAATATTTAATTTA
Organism: Allobates femoralis; assembly: GCA_033576535.1. Classification (NCBI taxonomy): domain Eukaryota; kingdom Metazoa; phylum Chordata; class Amphibia; order Anura; family Aromobatidae; genus Allobates; species Allobates femoralis. The sequence continues at coordinate 108,291,206 of JARQOC010000007.1, read as the reverse complement.
TATAGATTTAATTTATTTTTATTTTTAATCAATATTAATATTTAATTTATATATTTAATTTATTTTTAATAAATATTGAATTTATATATACGATATACATTTAATTTATATTTATTTTTAATTAATATTTAATTTATTTTTAATCAATATTAATATTTAAGTTACATACATATTTTTTATTTATTTTTATTTTTAATTAATATTTAAGTTACATAAGACAGTACATTATTATTATTATTATTATTATTATTATTTTATTTTTATTTATTTTTTATATTAATATTTTTCTTCTTTTTGAATGTTTGAAACAAAATAAAAGTGCAGAATAACAGATAAAGAATAGAAACTTATCAGTATACAGAAAATTAGTTTTGGTAACAGGATATAATCAGTGAATATTTGCACTAAAAAACCCCAAAATGACATAAAATATTATTATCCAACGGCAAAGGTGAATGGTGGATCCTGAGTTATAAGCCGATCAGTGTAACACTGCCTGTGGTGATAAAGAGACTGCTGGAAACTCTTCCTGAAAAGACCTGAAGTCTATAATACCCCAGGGGTCTGTGTGGATATTAAGGGTTAATGTCAGTTACTGCTGTCTGTATCAGGTGATGCAGTTGATACACATTCCCCATCCTTTAAATAGTCCTATGACACATCACCTGATGTCGCTGATAGAGTTCATTCTCTCTTTGACTTGTGAGCTGTGTGGACGCTGAGTGCAGTTCTTACTGAAGCCTTCCTGAAGCTGCCTTCTCCTTGGAGTTTGGCATCGTCTATGGGGTGTTGCTGTGCTTATCCTGGTCCTTGGGTGGAGGGAGTTAACCTAGGGGTTGTCAGGAGCAGGGTAAGGGTGGCGGCCTAGACCTTCAGAGGTAATTCTGTGAACAGGGTCAGCTAGGAAGCCCCAGACTGAGGGTCACACTAGTCACCCCACGTATCCTTCTCCATCACTACCATCCTGCTACATTACCCTCATCCATCATACCTTGTTACAATGGGAAGCTGAATACAACACGTTGATATTTGTGATCTGATGTCTTATTCCAGAGGAATCCACATTTTTCTATGTAAATGAGCTGTTAAGATCTATGGGCCGGACATCTGAGACTCCGCCTCCAGAGGAAGGAGGCGTTACCAGTGTGAGACATGTAGGTCCGGAGAGCGGACTGTCAGTCGTTACATGTCTGACACTTAAAGCATCACACCAGCATTGCTTTTATTTCACTGTTGCAGTGGCGCTTTAAATCTAAGCCCCTCCCTGGTCGTATACTCCCCCGTCTGGCACTTTGAAATTTTCTCCATGTCGCTCCGGTCCTGTGGCGCCATCTTGTGCCCGGAACGTCTGTCTGGTTGGAAGTCAAAAGTTACATCACAAGCCCTCAATACAAGTCTATGAGAGCCAGAATGAGGCCAGAACGCAATGGGAACAAGGAAAGAGCGAGGCCAGAGAAAGGCAGGAACAAAGCCTAAACAACGGCAGAATGAGGCTCTCATAGACTTGCATTGAAAGATGACCTATGGCAACTTAATGAAACATTGCAGTAGCTGGTAGGTCACAAATCTCCAAAGCGGTGGTGATAGAAGATGAAACCCCAGAAGAGATCATAAGATCAGGGGGACAGCGGATTAGATGTAATGTTCCACTATAGCCGTGACGTAAAAGAAAACTCTGCAGTATTGCTTTAACGTAAAATAATCTCTGGAGGCGGAGTCTCAGTAAGATCTATGTCCCGCCCATAGATCTTAACAGCTCATTTACATATGTCAAATAAGAGGTTTTTCTGGAATAAGACATCAGATCGCAGATATCTTGGTGTCATTTTATTCAGATTCCTATGACCTGTTCATATAGACACAGACAGAGGAGGGCCCCCGAGCACAAGCAATATATGGGCCCTTTACTCACCCAAGAGCTCATCATAACAGAAATGGGCCCTCCTACCTCTTTGGCCCTTGATCTGTCCACCCCTATTTCTGGCCATCTGCTCTCTCTGATGTGCCTTTATGGGATGCAGTACCATTCGTGGCCACTACACAATGTGTGGCGCTGTTCCACTTTTAGCGCCTCGCAGCATCTTCGATTGTGGGGTATCAGCACTGCGGCTCCATCTAATATTATTGATGTGTGATCATTGTTAATCAATATTAAACAGCTGAAAACCCCCTTTAATCCTTTTTGGAAGTTAGTTTGGTAAATATTATTGTTACCTGTATATAAAAACTTCAATGTATGAAAGAGTATGAGAAATACATCAATAGGATTCCAATAGGAATAGTGCATGTCCTGTAGATGACTAATGATAACCTTGCCCCACGGTGACACAGGTCAGGGTCTGAACAGGGGCCGATGATAAGTGACTGTTTACTGATCATTGATAACAGAACAAAGGGAAACGTGTGCAGCCGATTCCCTGGAGGCCGAGACTGTGATGGGGTGAATAGTTCTGAGAGGAGGCCGGGTCCTCAGAGGAGGCCGGGGATCCTCAGTGGAGGGCGGGGGACCTCAGAGGAGGCCGGGGTCCTTAGTGGAGGCTAGGGTCCTTAGTGTAGGCTGGGGGTCCTAAGAGAAGGCCGGGGGTCCTTAGTGGAGGCCGGGGTCCTCAGAGGAGGGCGGGGGACCTCAGTGGAGGGCGGGGGACCTCAGAGGAGGCCGGGGGTCCTCAGTGGAGGGCGGGGGACCTCAGAGGAGGCCGGGGGTCCTCAGAGGAGGCCAGGGTCCTTAGTGGAGGCCAGGGTCCTTAGTAGAGGCCGGGGTCCTTAGTGTAGGCCGGGGGTCCTTAGTGGAGGCCGGGGTCCTTAGTGTAGGCCGGGGTCCTCAGTGGAGACCAGTGTCCTTAGTGGACGCCGGGGGTCCTCAGTGGAGACCAGTGTCCTTAGTGGACGCCGGGGGTCCTCAGTGGAGGCCGGGGTCCTCAGTGGAGGCCAGGGTCCTTAGTGGACGCCGGGGGTCCTCAGTGGAGGCCGGGGGCCCTCAGAGGAGGCCGGGGTCCTTAGTGGAGGCCGGGGGTCCTCAGTGGAGGCTGGGGTCCTCAGTGGAGGCCGTGGGTCCTCAGAGGAGGCTGGGGTCCATACAGATAAGAGGAAGACCACCATGAGTATTTCATGCCCCCTCTTATCTCTCGGTCCAGGTTGCGGCTCTTGGGACGTCCGGCCGCAGGATGTTTCTTTTGTGAATGAAGGAAGTTTTTGTTTGTTTCCCTCTTGTTCTTCTTGTTTTTGGTGATGGACATGTCGTCTCTCTGCACACGTGGAGTGTTTAATTACAGAAATTTCTGCACCAAATCTGCATCTCCTGGTAGAAAAAGACCCAATGCTTTTTGATGCTTCTTTTACGCATTTAATGCACCGTGTGCACAGGGCCTTTAGGTATTTGCTCACATTGCACTTTTGCATTTGACTGGTGGCAGGAACCCCCCCCCCCCCCTCGTGAACAGCGATGACTCCATAATCAGTAAGGCCCTCCGGACTTGTTATGTCCGCACTTTCTAGAGTGTTTTTTACAGGTAGAAACATGGTAGACTCCTTCCTTCAATGCAGCAGTTTGGAAAGCACCAGGGGGGGTGACAGGTTCTCTTTAAAGGGAATCTGTCAGCACATTTGACATTTCTATCCTATTAATCTGCACATACAGGTTATAGACGCTGATGACGATCCTCCCTGTAGCCTCAGATCAGATCCTGGCTGTGGAGAAATCATCTTTTATCACTTTATGTAAATGAGCTGTTCCAGGCTATGGGCAGGACGCTGCCTGGAAGATAACTCCACCCCCAGAGATTATTATAAATAGGAGGAGGAGTTACCAGTGTGAGACAAGTAACTGACACTGGACAAGAGAAATGAAATGTGATTTATTCCAGTCACATATTTTGCAGCTCTGATGTGCTGTCACAATGTTGCACCATGTCTGGCTGTGAGATGGAGACACAGAAGGGCAGAGAGCGGCCGTCACTCGTCACACAGGAGGGCAGAGAGCGGCCGTCACTCGTCACACTGGAGGGCAGAGAGCAGCCGTCACTCATCACACTGGAGGGCAGAGAGCGGCCGTCACTCGTCACACTGGAGGGCAGAGAGCAGCCGTCACTCATCACACTGGAGGGCAGAGAGCGGCCGTCACTCGTCACACTGGAGGGCAGAGAGCGGCCGTCACTCATCACACTGGAGGGCAGAGAGCGGCCGTCACTCGTCACACTGGAGGGCAGAGAGCAGCCGTCACTCATCACACTGGAGGGCGGAGAGCGGCCGTCACCCATCACACTGGAGGGCAGAGAGCGGCCGTCACTCGTCACACTGAAGGGCAGAGAGCGGCCGTCACTCATCACACTGGAGGGCAGAGAGCGGCCATCACTCGTCACACTGGAGGGCAGAGAGCGGCCGTCACTCATCACACAGGAGGGCAGAGAGCGGCCGTCACTCATCACACAGGAGGGCAGAGAGCGGCCGTCACTCATCACACAGGAGGGCAGAGAGCGGCCGTCACTCGTCACACTGGAGGGCAGAGAGCGGCCGTCACTCGTCACACAGGAGGGCAGAGAGCGGCCGTCACTCATCACACAGGAGGGCAGAGAGCAGCCGTCACTCATCACACTGGAGGGCAGAGAGCGGCCGTCACTCATCACACTGGAGGGCAGAGAGCGGCCGTCACTCATCACACAGGAGGGGCAGAGAGCGGCCGTCACTCGTCACACTGGAGGGCAGAGAGCGGCCGTCACTCGTCACACAGGAGGGCAGAGAGTGGCCATCACTCGTCACACTGGAGGGCAGAGAGCGGCCGTCACTCGTCACACTGGAGGACAGAGAGCGGCCGTCACTCGTCACACTGGAGGGCAGAGAGCGGCCGTCACTCATCACACTGGAGGGCAGAGAGCGGCCGTCACTCATCACACAGGAGGGCAGAGAGCGGCCGTCACTCATCACACTGGAGGGCAGAGAGCGGCCGTCACACAGGAGGGCAGAGAGCGGCCGTCACTCATCACACTGGAGGGCAGAGAGCGGCCGTCACTCATCACACAGGAGGGCAGAGAGCGGCCGTCACTCTTCACACAGGAGGGCAGAGAGCGGCCGTCACTCATCACACAGGAGGGCAGAGAGCGGCCGTCACTCATCACACAGGAGGGCAGAGAGCGGCCGTCACTCATCACACTGGAGGGCAGAGAGCGGCCATCACTCGTCACACTGGAGGGCAGAGAGCGGCCGTCACTCGTCACACAGGAGGGCAGAGAGCGGCCGTCACTCATCACACAGGAGGGCAGAGAGCGGCCGTCACTCATCACACAGGAGGGCAGAGAGCAGCCGTCACTCATCACACAGGAGGGCAGAGAGCGGCCGTCACTCATCACACTGGAGGGCAGAGAGCGGCCGTCACTCGTCACACAGGAGGGCAGAGAGCGGCCGTCACTCATCACACTGGAGGGCAGAGAGCGGCCGTCACTCATCACACAGGAGGGCAGAGAGCGGCCGTCACTCATCACACTGGAGGGCAGAGAGCGGCCGTCACTCGTCACACAGGAGGGCAGAGAGCGGCCGTCACTCATCACACTGGAGGGCAGAGAGCGGCCGTCACTCATCACACAGGAGGGCAGAGAGCGGCCGTCACTCATCACACAGGAGGGCAGAGAGCGGCCGTCACTCATCACACAGGAGGGCAGAGAGCGGCCGTCACTCGTCACACTGGAGGACAGAGAGCGGCCGTCACTCATCACACTGGAGGGCAGAGGGCGGCCGTCACTCGTCACAGTGGAGGGCAAAGAGCGGCCGTCACTCATCACACTGGAGGGCAGAGGGCGGCCGTCACTTATCACACCGGAGGGCAGAGAGCGGCCGTCACTCGTCACACTGGAGGGCAGAGAGCGGCCGTCACTCATCACACTGGAGGGCAGAGAGCGACCGTCACTCGTCACACTGGAGGGCAGAGAGCGGCCGTCACTCGTCACACTGGAGGGCAGAGAGCGGCCGTCACTCGTCACACTGGAGGGCAGAGAGCGGCCGTCACTCGTCACACTGGAGGGCAGAGAGCGGCCGTCACTCGTCACACTGGAGGGCAGAGAGCGGCCGTCACTCGTCACACTGGAGGGCAGAGAGCGGCCGTCACTCGTCACACTGGAGGGCAGAGAGCGGCCGTCACTCTTCACACAGGAGGGCAGAGAGCGGCCGTCACTCATCACACAGGAGGGCAGAGAGCGGCCGTCACTCATCACACAGGAGGGCAGAGAGCGGCCGTCACTCGTCACACTGGAGGACAGAGAGCGGCCGTCACTCATCACACTGGAGGGCAGAGGGCGGCCGTCACTCATCACAGTGGAGGGCAAAGAGCGGCCGTCACTCATCACACTGGAGGGCAGAGAGCGGCCGTCACTTATCACACCGGAGGGCAGAGAGCGGCCGTCACTCGTCACACTGGAGGGCAGAGAGCAGCCGTCACTCATCACACTGGAGGGCAGAGAGCGACCGTCACTCGTCACACTGGAGGGCAGAGAGCGACCGTCACTCGTCACACTGGAGGGCAGAGAGCGGCCGTCACTCGTCACACTGGAGGGCAGAGAGCGGCCGTCACTCGTCACACTGGAGGGCAGAGAGCGGCCGTCACTCCTCACACTGGAGGGCAGAGAGCGGCCGTCACTCATCACACTGGAGGGCAGAGAGCGGCCGTCACTCATCACACTGGAGGGCAGAGGGCGGCCGTCACTCGTCACACAGGAGGGCAGAGAGCGGCCGTTACTCGTCACACTGGAGGGCAGAGAGCGGCCGTCACTCATCACACTGGAGGGCAGAGAGCGGCCGTCACTCATCACACAGGAGGGCAGAGAGCGGCCGTCACTCATCACACAGGAGGGCAGAGAGCGGCTGTCACTTATCACACTGGAGGGCAGAGAGCGGCCGTCACTCGTCACACTGGAGGGCAGAGAGCGGCCTTCACTCATCACACAGGAGGGCAGAGAGCGGCCGTCACTCGTCACACTGGAGGGCAGAGAGCGGCCGTCACTCGTCACACAGGAGGGCAGGGAGCGGCCGTCACTCGTCACACTGGAGGGCAGAGAGCGGCCGTCACTCATCACACAGGAGGGCAGAGAGCGGCCGTCACTCATCACACAGGAGGGCTCTGTTCTTGGTACAGTAGTGCGGGGTCCTGTCAGGTCTCTATTCTTGGTACAGTAATGCGGGGTCCTGTCAGGCCTTTGTTCTTGGTACAGTAGCGCGGGGTCCTGTCAGGCCTTTGTTCTTGGTACAGTAGCGCGGGGTCCTGTCAGGCCTTTGTTCCTGGTACAGTAGTGCGGGGTCCTGTTAGGCCTTTGTTCTTGGTACAGTAGCGCGGGGTCCTGTCAGGCCTCTGTTCTTGGTACAGTAGTGCGGGGTCCTGTCAGGCCTCTATTCTTGGTACAGTAGTGCGGGGTCCTGTCAGACCTCTGTTCTTGGTACAGTAGCGCGGGGTCCTGTCAGGCCTCTGTTCTGGGTACAGTAGCGCGGGGTCCTGTCAGGCCTTTGTTCTTGGTACAGTAGCGTGAGGTCCTGTCAGGCCTTTGCTCTTGGTACAGTAGCGCGGGGTCCTGTCAGGCCTTTGTTCTTGGTACAGTAGTGCGGGGTCCTGTCAGGCCTCTGTTCTTGGTACAGTAGCGCGGGGTCCTGTCAGACCTCTGTTCTTGGTACAGTAGCGCGGGGTCCTGTCAGGCCTTTGTTCTTGGTACAGTAGTGCGGGGTCCTGTCAGGCCTCTGTTCTTGGTACAGTAGCGCGGGGTCCTGTCAGGCCTTTGTTCTTGGTACACTAGCACGGGGTCCTGTCAGGCCTTTGTTCTTGGTACACTAGCGCGGGGTCCTGTCAGGCCTTTGTTCTTGGTACACTAGCGCGGGGTCCTGTCAGGCCTTTGTTCTTGGTACACTAGCGCGGGGTCCTGTCAGGCCTTTGTTCTTGGTACACTAGCGCGGGGTCCTGTCAGGCCTTTGTTCTTGGTACACTAGCGCGGGGTCCTGTCAGGCCTTTGTTCTTGGTACACTAGCGCGAGGTCCTGTCAGGCCTTTGTTCTTGGTACAGTAGCGCGGGGTCCTGTCAGGCCTTTGTTCTTGGTACAGTAGTGCGGGGTCCTGTCAGGCCTTTGTTCTTGGTACAGTAGTGCGGGGTCCTGTCAGGCCTTTGTTCTTGGTACAGTAGCGCGGGGTCCTGTCAGGCCTTTGTTCTTGGTACAGTAGCACGGGGTCCTGTCAGGCCTTTGTTCTTGGTACAGTAGTGCGGGGTCCTGTCAGGCCTTTGTTCTTGGTACAGTAGTGCGGGGTCCTGTCAGGCCTTTGTTCTTGGTACAGTAGCGCGGGGTCCTGTCAGGCCTTTGTTCATGGTACAGTAGCGCGGGGTCCTGTCAGGCCTTTGTTCTTGGTACAGTAGCGCGGGGTCCTGTCAGGCCTTTGTTCTTGGTACAGTAGCGCGGGGTCCTGTCAGGCCTTTGTTCTTGGTACAGTAGCGCGGGGTCCTGTCAGGCCTTTGTTCTTGGTACAGTAGCGCGGGGGTAATTTGTGCTTTATTTCTTTCCCAGCGCTCGTCATCTGCATTCACAGGAATGCAAAGCTTGTTTGTCACCAGATATTTTAGGAAACTGTTACAATGCGGCTTTGTCTGAGATTCCCGACAAGTGAACGGGGTCATTTCAGAAAACAGGCGACATACTTTACCAGGTCAGAGGAAATAAATGACCACGCTAATTTATTTATTTATTTATTTGCAGAATTTCATACTTATACAACAATATTTATCATAAATAATAAGACTTTTGGCTTGTAAACATTTATTATAGGACGTCTCTGGGTAAAATAAATACATTGTATCAACCCTGTTGATTCGACCTTCCGTAGTTTTTGGATTCTTGTGTCAATCATTGAGGGATTCGTACTAGGGTAGAGCGGGTCACAGATCAGAAGTCAGATCACACAGCATCGGAGAATTAGATCTTCATACTAGAGGGGCGTTAGGATGGTAATCTCCGATAAAACAGCAGGGATCACCAACAATTCAATGTAACATACACACGGTCAGTATTGACCAGGACCACCGTGTGTCAGGATAATTTAGGATAAAACGGGAATCGGGGCACCTGATCTTCTGCTCAAGCTAAGGAGCCTTGAACTCACCCTATCTTAGGGATACTCATCATGGTGGAGAGATCCACCCTAGCCCTGCTCCTGCTCAGTCCTGAACTATCCATATCTCAGGGGTACTACTGATGGTGGAGAGATCTGAGTCTCCACCCTAGTCCTGCTCCTGCTCAGTCCTGAACTATCCCTATCTCAGGGGTACTCCTGATGGTGGAGAGGCCTGAGTCTCCACCCTGGCCCTGCTTCTGCTCAGTCCTGAACTATCCATATCTCAGGGGTACTACTGATTGTGGAAAAGCCTAAATTGACACCTTTGCCCTGCTCCTGCTCAGCCCTGAACTATCCCTATCTCAAGGGTACTACTGATGATGGAGAGGCCTGAGTCTCCACCCTTGCCCTGCTCAGTCCTGAACTATGCCTATATCAGAGGTACTACTGATGGTGGAGAGGCCTGAGTCTCCACCCTAGCCCTGCTCCTGCTCAGTCCTGAACGATTCCTTTCTCAGGGTACTACTAATTGTGGAAAAGCCTAAATTGACACCCTTGCCCTGCTCCTGCTCAGCCCTGAACTATGCCTATCTCAGAGGTACTACTGATAGTGGAGAGGCCTGAGTCACCACCCTAGCCCTGCTCCTGCTCATCCCTGGGCTGATTTCCACTCCCTCCAGAGCAGGGAAATAATGAAACCCACAGATAAAGACAGATAGGGGGGAACCAAAACACAAGATCTCAGCACTCACACACAGGGTGAATATAATATGTGATTTGGGAGAAAGCAAGTAAAGCAGGAGATAAAAGTACAACAAGGAAGATTCCACCATACACCGAACAGGTTACCACTGTTTCCCAGAAACTAGAACACCCACCACAGACCGGTCTCGCTGGAGCAAAGCTGAAGCTATAGTCAGCATAGTAGCCTCGGCTCCACCATACTTAAAGAGTGGAGACGGCTATAATAGGAGAGAAGCAACAGCAGCACAAGTTAAGGAATTTAGCAAAAATTAAGGAATCTTTCCTTGCTGGAAGTTTCTGGGTCAGGTGATGCCGGTTTGTTACCACTCCCCTTCTTTTTAAATAGCCACATGTTGACAGTTATAAGATTCATTCTGAAGAGACCACCGTGGAAGGAGAGAGTCTGTTGCTGGAGTCTTTTGCCTGCAGTCCTGGTGTCTTTCCGCAGCCTTGTAGTAGTATAGTATCCTTTTTGCTATGTCCCCTTTCTGTCTACTTTCCTCCATGTTTTTTACATTAGTGGTGATGTCTAGTGCACTCACCGACGTACACACTATCCAGGGTGACTGGCGAGACTAGGCATGTAATAGTGGCAGAGGGAAGGACCTGCTTAGGGACGTTAGGGAGCACACGGTACATATACAGGTTGTGTCAGGTGGTGACCCATCTCCCCTTTCCAGATTGTTAGGGCTTTCCTACCCTTTTCGTTGTACCTTTGTGTTGTACTGTGTATCGGACACCCATACTCCGGGGATCTCAAACCCAAGGCATCACGAGGGCCGCCAACAGTTCAGGTTTTCAGGATTTCCTTAGCATTGCAGCGGTGATTTCAATTATATCCTGTGCAATGCTAAGGAATCCTGAAAATCTACAGTGTTGGTGGCCCTTGAGGCGTTGAATTTGAGATCCCCGGACTCAGCGGTGTAGCTAGGTTTGATGGCACACGGGGCAAAGATCTATTTTTGCGCCCCCCCCCCCAAAGTAGGTGAGGACCGGGGGGGGTTTTTGGTGCGTCGAGCCTTGTAGGCCCCTCGCCCGCCCTTGCTGCAGCCTTGGTTGAGGACTGGGGGGGTGCCGCCGACACCCCTTGCGGAGTTGCGCCCTGGGCAAAAGGTCCGGCTGAACCCCCCTAGATACGCCCCCTGCCTGACTAGTCCATGCAGGACATTAGGATTTTAGATTCTAATTCAAAAAATGTCTAAAAATCTTTAGAATATTATTAAAACATCTCCCAGTGTGTAAAGAGATTGATACAATGTGTCCAATTGTTCCAATCGATAAAGGTCACGAGAAGATGAAGGTCCACAGTAATTCTGCTTGACTAAGGCCTCTTTCTCTTCCAGATTGGACGTCGGTCTTCGTCTTGGATCTCTCACGGATCTCGCTTCATTGATTTCTGTAAACATCGACCATTCTCCCTTCTCTCTGAGAAGCACCAGACTGTGAATTAGCCGATATCAGATCTCCTCCGCCGAGCTGTCGCAGGTTTCCTTACATCTACCGCGTGGATTCATTATTTCAATTTCACAAGAGGCGCGTCCACCGGGTGCGGGAGATAACCGCCTGTCGTCTTCTATAACACTATTGTCACTTCTGGTTTAGGAATCCTCCAGAGTTCCTTATAATAAGTATGTGAGACATTATTAGGGAAGACAATGGTGTAAGGGTTTTCTTTGTGTGTTTCTTGTTCTACAATTCGGCATTGTGAGGTCGACACGATGAGTCTGGCAGTCTTCCGGTCATCAAAAACCTGGTGTCTCGATCCAGACGAGAGCGGGTCCAGCTCACACCAGAGATGATCAGCCCGCCTCTCGGTGACTTCCGGCACACAATGCACGTAGGACGGAAAGGAGAGTTTTTGGGGACACCTCCTTCCTCACCCACTGCCATGAGAAGCACAGGCACCCCCGGTGGAACTACATCACCAAGAAGTTACGCCAAGCTCGATGGATGTCCCCTGAACGCCAGTCCCCTGGACACCCCATATCTCCCCCTCCACCTGTGTCTCCCATTATTAAGAATGCTGTGTCCTTGCCTCTTCTCCACAAGCGGAATTGGGATGAAGAGACAGACGGGAACCAAGGAGAAGCCTGGAACCCCCATGTCAGAGTCACACAGCCATTATGGTAAGACTGAACACAAAAGTGCAATGAAAGTCAACCTGGCACCAGATTGGGGAGTTTTAAATCAAAGGTGCCCCCTTCAGCAGCACCTATGCTGCATTCTAAGAAGGCGACTATTATACCCTGACTGCCCCTGTACGCCAAATAAATACGCTATAAAAACTACCCGCACTGTATTATAATTACCTGTTTCACGTCCGAATGGGCTTGATTGCAGCTCAGTCCCTCACCTCTCCTCACCGTTCATCCTGCCTCTCCTCACCATTGTCCCACCTCTCCTCACCATCCCTTCTGCTTCCCTCACCATCCATCCACCTCTCCTCGCCATCCGTCCTTCCTCTCCTCTCATCCGTCCACTTCTCCTCGCCGTCTTCCACCTCCCTCACTATCCATCGCACTCTCCTCATCGTCCATCCCACCTCTCCTCGCCGTCCTTCCCACCTCTCCTCACTATCCATCGCACCTCTCCTCACCATCTATCCCACCTCTCCTTGCCATCCATCCCACCTCTCCTCGCCGTCCTTCCCACCTCTCCTCACCATTCATCTCACCTATCCCTCCATCCCTCCTGTCCTCACCATTCATCTCACCTCTCCTCGCCCTCGATCCCGCCTGTCCTCACCGTTCATCCTGCCTCTCCTCACCGTTTGTCCCAACTCTCCTCATCGTCCATCCCACCTCTCCTCGCCGTCCTTCCCACCTCTCCTCACTATCCATCGCACCTCTCCTCACCATCTATCCCACCTCTCCTTGCCATCCATCCCACCTCTCCTCGCCGTCCTTCCCACCTCTCCTCACTATTCATCGCACCTCTCTTCACCATCCATCCCACCTCTCCTTGCCATCCGTCCCGCCTCTCCACGCCATCCATCCCACCTCTCCTTGCCATCCGTCCCGCCTCTCCACACCATCCATCCCACCTCTCCTCGCCATTCTTCCCACCTCTCCTCGCCATCCATCCTGCCTCTCCTCGCCATCCATCCCACCTCTCCTCGCTGTCCAACAGCCTCTTTATCTGAGTAACATCTAAATCTCGTGCCTGTGTAGAGGTTTCTCAGATTGTGCACTGTCCTCTGCCCTACTGCAGGCCGAGCCTAAAACTGTTTTGCGCATGCGTGAACCGCACAGTGCACCCGCACGATCCAAAGAGGCCTCTGCACAGGCGTGCGATTCAGATGTCACTCAGAAGAAGAGGTTGTCGGATGGCAAGGAGAGGCGGGACGGACGGCGAGGAGAGTTGGGACGGACAATGGGAGAGTTGGGACAGACGATGAGGAGAGGTGGGAAGGACGGTGAGGAGAGGCGGGAAGGACAGTAAGGACATGTGGGATGGACAGTGAGGACAGGTGCAATGGACGGAGGGAGGCGGAGAGGACGTGAGGAGAGGCGGGAAGGACGGTGAGGAGAGGGAAGGACGGTGAGGAGAGGCGGGAAGGACGGTGAGGAGAGGCGGGAAGGATGGTGAAGGGAGGCGGGAAGGATGGTGAGGAGAGGAACGGGAAGGAAGGACGGTGAGGAGAGGGGGAAGGACGGTGAGGAGAGGGGGAAGGACGGTGAGGAGAGGGGGAAGGACGGTGAGGAGAGGCGGGAAGGACGGTGAGGAGAGGCGGGAAGGAGGTGAGGAGCGGGAAGGACGGTGAGGAGAGGGGGAAGGACGGTGAGGAGAGGCGGGAAGGACGGTGAGGAGAGGCGGGAAGGACGGTGAGGAGAGGTGGGAAGGACGGTGAGGAGAGGTGGGAAAGGACGGTGAGGAGGAGGAGGGGAAGGACGGTGAGGAGGAGGAGTGGGAAGGACGGTGAGGAGAGGGGGAAGGACGGTGAGGAGAGGCGGGAAGGACGTGAGGAAGGGAAGGACGGTGAGGAGGGGCGGGAAGGACGGTGGGGAGAGGCGGGAATGGACGAGGATGGGAGGAGAGGCGGGAAGAGTGAGGAGAGCGGAAGGAGGAGGAGAGGCGGGAAGGACGGTGAGGAGAGGCGGGAAGGACGGTGAGGAGAGGTGGGAAGTAGGAAGGTGAGGGAGAAGACAGGAGAAGGACGGTGAGGAGAGGCGGGAAGGACGGTGAGGAGAGGTGGGAAGGACAGTGAGGACATGTGGGAGATGGACAGTGAGGACAGGTGCAAATGGACGGTGAGGAGAGAGTGGGAAGGACAGTGAGGAGAGGGGCGGGAAGGACGGTGAGGAGAGGCAGGAAGGACAGTGAGGAGAGGCGGGAAGGACAGTGAGGAGAGGCGGGAAGGACAGTGAGGAGAGGCGGGAAGGACTCATTTAAAGATTCATTTAAACACAAGTTTAAGACCTTCTGGTCCCAGCCTCACCAGAGCCTTCCTCCGGTGGGATACACTTGTGACTGTATCCAATGGATAAGTAATCTATATCAGATTAATGGACACCCCACCCACCAGCTGTTGGTATCTCATTGGCACCTGTGTCAGACTGGTGCCATTCAGTGTCCAGTGTGTTTTCAGCTTACTTGCTGTGCTCCATATGTTTGGCCTTGGTCCTGACGTCCATAGTGTATGCCTCTTTCTGATCATTGTAGTCTATGAACTAAAGAAATGTTGAGGAAACATAGACCACATACAGATAACCATGTAAACCACAAAAGATGGTGGATAATGAGGCATTATCTACTTTTATTGACTACTATTAGGTCTTTATATTATAATAATAATAATAATATTTATTCATTTAGATAGCGCTATTATTCCATAGCGCTTTACATACATTTGCAACACACAGGCTCACAATCGAAACATCCTATCAGTCTTTAGATATTGATAATTAGTCCAAAACAGTTGGTAATTTGAGGTCAGTCTCAAGAACTGTGTGAGAATCTATAAAGTTGTTGGCTATGAGTGTCAGGTATATAGATGACGTGTTTGTTAGTCTTGCGCAGTTTCTGCTCTCAGCACTTGGTAACATTTCTGTATTTCTCTGTTCAGGTCCAGGATCTGGATTTTGCACCATGCCCAGGCTCTCATCCTCCGAGGATCCTTCAGAGGACACCAGCTCTCATAAACCTGATGAAGACTGGGCCAGCTCTGGATTTCCGGATACAGAGGAATGCAGCGTCTACACCGTTCCTCCGGAGCCTTCTAGCAGTCTGTGGCGCGCCGACTCCATGCAATCCTTGGTTATGGACTTTGGCCCATCACTCATGACGGAGATCCTGGAGGGGATCAGTTTCTCAGATTCTCCCAAAAAAACAGAAGGCGCAAGTATCTTCCAGGAAGAAAGTATGTTACCAACTACCAACGAGACGCCCAACTTTGATGGAACTTTAGAGAAAATCCAATCTGAGGAACATCAATTCCATTGTGATATTCATGAACCGAGAGGTTTTGTAGGTTGGGAACCCACCACGATAGCCGAGGAAATGGAGATAGATACAGACAGTGGAATAACCGGATCGGAGCAGGGAAGCAGATGTATCGCCGCAGAGTTCTATGATTCTGGTGATGGCTCGGAGATAGAAATGTAGACATTTCTGGAACATCGAAGAAGACTTCGGGGATTTGTATATAATTATATTTTTACTAATAGCAAAAATTAATATTGTCTGTGAACTGAGAACACGTATGTAACCTCATGCACAAGAACAACATCAAGATGTCAAGATCTTCCTCAACTTTACCAATAGATCCATTATGGAACTGACACGTTTCAAGCCAAAGAAGAACTTTTGTTTCTGATCATTAAAACTCAATAATGGATCATCGCAAAAATGTGATTTATCTTTCCCTAAACAGATATTGGCAGGACGTCTTCAGCTTTATTGTGTGGTGTCATATATATATGAATATGTATCGGTCAATAGCTTGGACACCAATGTCCATGTCATGGTTTTATTGGAATGTGCACATTGTTCATTGCAGGCTGAAGGCAGCAAAATCACGAAGGATCAAAGATGGAAACAATGAGAAATGTGTAAAACAAACCACGATATGTGTTTAACCTCGGAATCGTCACAGTAGTCTTTACACACCCTCGCACCCTCGCCATTGTCTTCATCAGGTAGTCACCTGAAAGGGCTTCAGATCCCAGAGGTGTTGAGTTGAGGTTAATGGACCTGTGGAAGTTCTGGTCCTGGGGGATCAGCCAGACTTTAGATGAAGTTCTGTTTTGGACCCCGAACTTGATCTGAACCTCATTGGAAGTCACTGATTGGTCATTTCTGTTCTCCGCCCACATACAGCCATACACAAAGCTCTTCCGGGGGAGGACAAGGTTTTCTTTTTCTTGTACACACTACATTCGATGACGCTAATTTTACCCACAGTATAGCCCATCAAACGCTGCAAGTGGCTCACCCTGGGTTGGGTCGAGCACCGAGCATACCAAGTGTACCCGAGCACTGAGTGTACCCGAGCACTGAGTGTACCCGAGCACTGAGTGTACTCGAGCACAGCAATACCAAAGCACCAAGTGTACCCGAGCACTGAGTGTACCCGAGCACCGAGCATACCAAAGCACCAAGTGTACCCGAGTACTGAGTGTACCCGAGCACTGAGTGTACCCGAGCACTGAGTGTACCCCAGCACTGCGATACTCGCTCCAGTGGTTCACATACATCTACAAATACCTGAACACTGAAAACAATTGTGAAGTCTGTGTTCAGTACGAAGTCCAAACTTTAGAGTCCGGTTCACTGATCCCTAGTGCTGAGCACATATTGGCTGCTTTGGCTTCACTCTTCTGTTAAACTCATCTTAAACCACCTCATTTGGGTTGAGGTCGGGTGATTGTGGAGGCCATAAGATCTGACCCAGCACTCCGTCCCCCTTCTTATATCACATAGTCCATACATAGCCTAGAGATCTGCTTTGGGTCAATGTACAGAAGTAACACAAATTGTGGTCCAACTGTGTGCAAACCAGATGTGATGTCATGTCATTGCCGAAAGCAGTGGTAGCTATGCTGGGTAACTGTGTCTTCAATTTCTAGTAAAGCGCCCCACACCATCACCCTCCACCTCCCCACCATGCTTCACGTTGGGCATGACACCTGTAGAAACCATTTGCTCACCCTATCTACGTCTCCCAAAGACCAAAAATCTTCAATTTTGACTGTAATGGCTTCTTTATAGACAATTTGACTTTAAAGTCCTGTTTCTCCAATCGACTTTGGACAGTTGATGTTGAGATGTGACGGCTACTTGATGTCTACATGATATGTGAGGGCTGATATCTGAAGTGCTGTTAATTTACATTTTCTGAGAATAGCAACTCTGATGAACTTATCCTCTGCAGCAGAGGTAATTCTTGGTCTTCCTTTCCTGGGACGATCCTTATGAGAGTCAATTTTATCATAGAGATTGGTGTTTTTCATGACTGCACTTAAGGATACTTTCAAGATTATAGCAATTTTCTGGAATGACTGACTTTCATATCTCAAAGTAATGATGTATTGTCATTTCTCTTTACATAGTTGATTGGTTGATTCGTTAGAAAATGTGTACCACCGCTGCCTTTGAATACACCTAATGGTTAAAACACTTTCTAAAGGCCAGTGATTCCACAAATGAAGAATCATCTGTTCACTGAAAGGCTGCCATGCCTGTGACTGTTCAGTGTGCACCTGAGCTAGCGATCCCTTGGCTAAACCCTGTCTCAAGGATTACCCCTCAATGTGGGGGACACCTGGATCTTAGACATTACTGTGCTCCTGAATACAACTCACCTAGATGTCCCTCCAAGGGGGTAAAGGCACAGGAGAGCATGAAAACACAGAAAGCTAAGACAAGGAAGCAGGTATTAAAGGGCTCCAAGATCTTCTCCAGTAGGTAGCATTGCTGTTGCTAAAGTAACGAACACCTCTTCTCAACAGAAATGATCTTCTCCTCTGTGGTCAGAATAGAAATTCTATATCCAGCATACAGTGAAGCCAGGGGCAGGTAAATATAGCGGAAGGGGGAGACAATCACAAGCTACAGCTGCGTTAAAGGGTAAGAGAGTTATGAGCCAGCAGGGAAAAGGTGCTTAACCCATTCAGCATAGACAACAGTCAAGTAAGCCCTACAGAAGGCTTGCAATGGAATAAACACCGACACCTACTGACTCCTGATCCCCCAGAGAAGACATCAGGACACAGCACACTCCTAACAAAGCCATTCCAAATACGGTAGTCCCTGATGAAACTATCTAAGAATAAGCTAAGGGTGTGCAAAGCTGCCATGAGAGAAGGGGGGAGGGGTACTTTCAATAATCTGAGGTTTATGACATATTCTGGATTATTTCTCACTTGTTTCTTTACTTCTTGATTCCATACATTTTGCTTTAAGTCTGAATGTATAAAGTGCCCTTTACAATAATAGCAAAAATATGTTGCATGAACAGGGGGTGTAATGTAAATAAAGTATATGACAAACCTTACAATCCTATTAAAGCATTCTACAATTAACATACTGATGAGTCAAAATCATTGATGACTAATCTATGGAATAAGAGGAATTCTGAGACATTATTGTTTATTGAAATATTTAGAATTCCATAACATAATACCTTAAAGTGAAGCCCTCTTGTGATTCATGCTGCCTGTAGTTTGGGTATCGTGAATATTGGACATGCTCCTTAATTGCGGATATCTATGTTTTACTCCAAAAGATTGTCATGTTTTAGGGAAACATTCTTAATGTAGGAGCAGGGGAACAACAAGACTAAAGGGTCCCACACACAAGATAAAAGTCATCCGAAATGGTGATTTTCACCATAATAAACTGCAACTGTTTCGATGACTTGATCAATTGTTGGTTTTGACTGATGATCAATCATCGGTCGGAATGTTGGACTTGTTCATTAGATGATACATTCTGGCTGCGTCACTGCTCCAAAGATTCCAACATGACCCATGAGATACATTTTTGTTTTTACATCAATAAAGGTCGTTTGCCCCTTTTTGCCTAATATTTATGGGAACCGTAAATAATTAGTTATTACTTCAACAAGATTGAGAGGTTCAGAGGTTATTATCTTCCCAAATATTATAAAAAGTTCCTCCAAGGAGACTGAGAAGACTAATCACCATCGCAGGTCTCTCTCCCACATTGATAGATCTCTCCAAACAATTGTGGAGAGATACAGCCAAATCTAAGGCAGGTGGATCACCCAACAGGTTCCCAATAATGGTCCCCCAACATTCACATTCCCACCTTTTCGTGATCTTCCACCTTTGGAGCATCGAAGTCTGGATATAGACATGTGACAGCTGCAGACAATCGCTGTACTCAGAGGTGACTTCATTCATTTTAAAATCAATTTTACAGCTTGTGATTGCCTGCAGCAGTCAAATGTTCATGTGAACAAAGACCAAACAGACAGAGACCGAAAGCATTTGAACAGGAGACAGGACTGAATAAAGTCCCTTGTTTTTTACCTGTGTCGGAGTGCTGCCTGACTTTCTTTTTGTATTATACTTGCATCAGATTTCACATTTTGCAGGATGATAGCACCCATAGGTATCTTTTAAGTTTGTGCCGTTCCTAATTTATATATATATATATATATATATATATATATATATATATATATATATATATATATATATATATATATATACACAGTATATATGTATATCGGAAGGGAGAGATAATCACAAGCTCCAGTTGGGAAAACGATTAAAAGAATTCTCAGCAAGCGGCTGAGTAACATTCTCAGTAGAACTCGAAAACAATATAGATTGCTGGAAAACCCATTTGAACCGGAGACATGAAAAGATATATATAGCAGAAGGGAGATGTAATCACAATCTACAGCAGGGATACAGGTTAAGAGAATTAAGTAGCATTCTGAGTAGTTGAGTAATGGCGGGTTTACACGTCGCGATATCGCAGTACAATTTCAATGAAAAGTCACGTGATTCGATCGTTGGACCCGATATCGTTCCTGCGTTGTATGGTGTGAACGTCCAATACGATGCAGGAACGATGTCAATGCGATATCGGGGATCGAATGAGCGTGCTATTCAATGCCCCGATATTGCATAGCGATTGAAGCCGGATCGTGCTGTGTAAACGCCCAATTACGATGCGATTTCATACGTCACCCATTCACTCCCATGTTAACTATGCGATCCTGGGTTGGGAGGCGGAGACATCGCACGGACGTTGTATTTCGATATCGCAGCGTGTAAACATTCAATGCGATGCGGGAGGAATGTGCACTAATTGCGCGCTCCCGCGCCATTGAGTTGCGATATCGAAACGATATCGTGGCGTGTAAACCCACCATAACAATATAGATTGCTGGAAAACCCATATGAACCGGAGACATGAATAGATATATATATAGCAGAAGGGAGAGGTAATCACAATCTGCAGCAGGGATAAAGGTTAAGAGAATTAAGTAGCATTCTGAGTAGTTGAGTAACAATACAGATTGCTGGAAAACCCATTTGAACCGGAGACATGAATAGATATATATAGCGGAAGGGAGAGATAATCACAATCTGAAGCAGGGATAAAGGTTAAGAGAATTAAGTAGCATTCTGAGTGGATGAGTAACAATATAGATTGCTGGAAAACCCATTAGAACTGGAGACATGAATAGATACATATATATATAGCGGAAGGGTGAGGTAATCACAAACTGCAGCTGAGATAAAGGTTAGGAGATGTAAGTAGCATTCTGAGTATCGTAGTTGAATAACAATATAGATTGCTGGAAAACCCAACAGGAATAGACATATATAGCGGAAGGGAGAGATAATTATGTTCTGCAGAAGGGATAAAGGTGAAGAGAATTAAGTAGCCTTCTGAGTAGTTGAGTAACAATATCAGTTGACATTTAACATGGCCAAATTTTGCTTTTATTTAAAAAGAACTCTGAATGTTCTCTTTGAAAGTTAGTTTGTTTTATTGTAATAAAGAAAAATGTAGTAAACAAAAATGAGCTATAAAGTTACCAAATCTGGAGACTAAACCCATGAAGTCTGTGCTTGTATTATTGACAGCCTGAGTCAATACTGATGTGGTTGGGCATCACGGTATAATGTGACCTTGCCTTCAACATGTCAAAATATGTTTGTTTCCCATTTGAGTTTTGCTATTATTCCCAGATGTTACAAAATAACCCATTGGCCTAAATTCAGGTCTAAATGTGACCATAATTCAGCGTCCGCCCGGACAGTGAAGAACCTAATTACACGTTTCAATGTTCCAACATTCCAAGTTCCAAAAAGTGAAATCGTTTTGGTCACAAAGCCAAGAATCTGGACAGCGGGGGGCGCCCTCCATAACCCCCGAACTGGGGCCGTGTTCACATGGATGCATAGACGGGTCCGGAGTGGGGTTTTGGGCTCATGTTTGTAGAACCTTTATTATGGAAAATGCCAATGCTAAAATGTCGGGAGGCGTCAGAAAACCACACGTCTATCCGGAGCGGTTATTGTACTTCCCGATGGCGGGCGGCTGCCGTACAGCGTCACTGTTCTTTAATTTTTCATGTTTTTGATAATGTATCATCATCGTGAACAAATCCTGGACCGACCGTTCCCCCGAACGCTTCTTCAAAGGTTAAACTTGCAGCTGTGGGAACCTCGGCCTTCAGAAAAACACTCTGCGATGTGACATTTCAGCTCTGGGTTGTTGTACGGAGTTTGGGTGAAAATGTATTTTTATTTATCTGTAAAACAAAGATTATTTCAGTTCAACCGATGCAGCTGCCCGAGGTAAAATATCCAAGGAACGACGAAGCCAAAAAAAGTCCAAAATTATATTTATGATAAAAACAAGATGATACAACTAAAATGGTACTATAATTCTATATGTATATATAGCAAAGAACAAAGGTGGGGGCAACGCGTCTGCCCTGTTAGGACCTCCCCCCTCCTTTTTTTCTGTGCCCTTTTTATATACAGTATACATATTTTTTATACATGTTAGTTATATAAAAAAATCAGCAAATAAAGCTAGCACCACCAGAGGATAGCTTGTAATAAAAACCATTCACATATTCCTTCCAAGCTGTATACTAATATAAAATTGAGATATTTGGCAAAATATCAATCTTTTGAGCCACCCCACCACGTCAAGGCAATCTCATCAAGGTGATCCTACTCAATGTGTTTTAATTTTAGTTGTACGGCCTCCAACATGCACATAAAGCAGAACCATTAAAAAGCAGCATTTACCTGGTGCATCTCAAAAACCGGCTCCCATGGTGCTAAACTGCTGCAAGTGAATGAAGGTAACTCAGGTGGCAATCTTTGGTTATCTTAGGCTAGGGTTACACTTGGAGGGTGACCCACGCTTGACGGAAGCGTTATAAACTTAGAAATTTCCCCCGCAGCACATAGCGTTAATGCTATGCGCTGCCAGACAATGCAGCCCCATAAAAACCCGCTGTTTACCTTAGTAGCGGCTCTACACAAAGCTTCAGGAAGTGCGCTTTTCAACAGTGCACAGGAAACGCAGCCTGCAGTGTCCAAAAGTGCACTTTCTAAAGCTTTGTGTAGAGCCGCTACTAAGGTAAACAGCGGGTTTCTATGGGGCTGCATTGTCTGGCAGCGCATAGTGTTAACGCTATGTGCTGTGGGGGAAATTACTAAGTTTTTAACGCTTCCGTCATGCTCAGTTTATTTCAGGTTGCATTTGCTTCGGTCTGCACCACCTTCATTCATGAGTGCTGGCCCTGTGTGGTGAGGGTTAATTCTGAAAAGCCCAGGCATATGTGGCATTAGCTGCAGGTGCAGGAGCCTGAGTTACCTTTATTCACTTGCACCCCTGTGGCACCATTGGAGCGGGTCTCTGAGATGCTCCAGGTAAATGTTAGCTTTTTATGGTCTGCTTTATGTGTATGTTGGAGGCCGCATGGCACAACTCAAATAAAAATATATAGAGTAGGACCACCCTGATGAGATTGCCTAGACGTGGCAGGGTGGCTCAAAACATTGATCAATATTTTGCGAAATATCTCAATTTCTTAATAATATACAGTATAGAAGAAATATGTGCATTTGCACGTTTTTTTATTGCAAGCTATCTCCTGGTGGTGCTGGCTTTTTTGCTGATTCATCATATGTTACAGTAGTTCTATCACCTTATTTTATCATTAATATAAATTTGGACTTTTTTGGATTCTGGCAGGGCTGATCCTTCTTTGTCCTTGGATAATTTTTTTTAAAATCTACCTTAAATCCTCAATACCAGTCGACTTACAATATCTATAACTTACCGTATGAAAGTTGGCTTTCAAGATTGATCACGTAGACAACTCCCCAAGCAGATGGACGACTGTGTGAACTGGACCCTATGGGACTGGTTCTGAAATATTCCCAAAACCTGCCCTCGCTCTGGGTGGGGCTCAATATAGATAACGTGGTGCACATGCGGGACATGGCTACATGTAGGTTTTGATGTATCTAACATTATTCTGCTTATGCATATTTCAGTTTAAAGGAAATAAAGAAAACACCTGAAAAGCACAAATACATTGTATCGATCAATATGAACTTTGCTTCCTATCATGTAACAGAATCCGCTTACCTGATAACCAAGAATAAATATTATTGTAATGAAACGTTGTAGGTTTTCTGGTTATGTTTTTCCAGGAATAGAATGTTTGGAAATGGAGGATTATTTTATGTTTTAAATGGATTTTCCGGCAGCTCTTAGTTCTGTTGAGAGGTGAGAGGACTGAGACTAGGCTTAATAGCTGTCTACAAATAGACTCTGTGGCCACAACCCAGTGACCCCTGGGTGCACTGCTCACACCAACCACTAGTGCATGTCTCCTGGTCGGTGTCTCCTAGTCGGTGTCTCCTGGTCGGTGTCTCCTGGTCGGTGTCTCCTGGTCGGTGTCTCCTGGTCGGTGTCTCCTGGTCGGTGTCTCCTGGTCAGTGTCTCCTAGTCGGTGTCTCCTGGTCGGTGTCTCCTGGTCGGTGTCACCTGGTCGGTGTCTCCTGGTCAATGTCTCCTAGTTGGTGTCTCCTGGTCGGTGTCACCTGGTCGGTGTCTCCTGGTCAATGTCTCCTAGTTGGTGTCTCCTGGTCGGTGTCTCCTGGTCGGTGTCTCCTAGTCGGTGTCACCTGGTCGGTGTCACCTGGTCAGTGTCTCCTGGTCGGTGTCTCCTGGTCGGTGTCTCCTAGTCGGTGTCTCCTGGTCGGTGTCTCCTGGTCAATGTCTCCTGGTTGGTGTCTCCTGGTCGGTGTCTCCTGGTCAGTGTCTCCTAGTCGGTGTCTCCTGGTCGGTGTCTCCTGGTCAATGTCTCCTAGTCGGTGTCTCCTGGTCGGTGTCTCCTGGTCAATGTCTCCTAGTTGGTGTCTCCTGGTCGGTGTCACCTGGTCGGTGTCTCCTGGTCGGTGTCTCCTGGTCGGTGTCTCCTGGTCAGTGTCTCCTGGTCGGTGTCTCCTGGTCGGTGTCTCCTGGTCGGTGTCTCCTGGTCGGTGTCTCCTAGTCGGTGTCTCCTGGTCGGTGTCTCCTGGTCGGTGTCTCCTGGTCGGTGTCTCCTAGTCGGTGTCTCCTGGTCGGTGTCTCCTGGTCTGTGTCTCCTGGTCGGTGTCTCCTGGTCGGTGTCTCCTGGTCAGTGTCTCCTAGTCGGTGTCTCCTGGTCGGTGTCTCCTGATCGGTGTCTCCTGATCGGTGTCTCCTGGTCAGTGTCTCCTAGTCGGTGTCTCCTGGTCAATGTCTCCTAGTTGGTGTCTCCTGGTCAATGTCTCCTAGTTGGTGTCTCCTGGTCGGTGTCACCTGGTCGGTGTCTCCTGGTCGGTGTCTCCTGGTCGGTGTCTCCTGGTCGGTGTCTCCTGGTCGGTGTCTCCTGGTCGGTGTCTCCTAGTCGGTGTCTCCTGGTCTGTGTCTCCTGGTCTGTGTCTCCTGGTCGGTGTCTCCTGGTCAGTGTCTCCTAGTCGGTGTCTCCTGGTCGGTGTCTCCTGATCGGTGTCTCCTGATCGGTGTCTCCTGGTCAGTGTCTCCTAGTCGGTGTCTCCTGGTCGGTGTCTCCTAGTCGGTGTCTCCTGGTCGGTGTCTCCTAGTCGGTGTCTCCTGGTCAGTGTCTCCTAGTCGGTGTCTCCTGGTCGGTGTCTCCTGGTCGGTGTCTCCTGGTCGGAGTCTCCTGATCGGTGTCTCCTGGTCGGTGTCTCCTGGTCGGTGTCTCCTGGTCGGTGTCTCCTGATCGGTGTCTCCTGGTCGGTGTCTCCTGGTCGGTGTCTCCTGATCGGTGTCTCCTGGTCGGTGTCTCCTGGTCAGTGTCTCCTGGTCAATGTCTCCTGGTCGGTGTCTCCTGGTCAATGTCTCCTGGTCGGTGTCTCCTGGTCAGTGTCTCCTGGTCGGAGTCTCCTGGTCGGTGTCTCCTGGTCGGAGTCTCCTGGTCGGTGTCTCCTAGTCGGTGTCTCCTGGTCGGTGTCTCCTGGTCGGTGTCTCCTGATCGGTGTCTCCTGGTCGGTATCTCCTGGTCGGTGTCTCCTGGTCAATGTCTCCTGGTCGGTGTCTCCTGGTCGGAGTCTCCTGGTCGGTGTCTCCTGGTCGGTGTCTCCTGGTCGGTGTCTCCTGGTCGTTATCTCCTGGTCGGTGTCTCCTGGTCAATGTCTCCTGGTCGGTGTCTCCTGGTCGGTGTCTCCTGGTCAGTGTCTCCTGGTCGGTGTCTCCTGGTCAATGTCTCCTGGTCGGTGTCTCCTGGTCGGTGTCTCCTGGTCGGTGTCTTCTGGTCGGTGTCTCCTGGTCAATGTCTCCTGGTCGGTGTCTCCTGGTCAGTGTCTCCTGGTCGGAGTCTCCTGGTCGGTGTCTCCTGGTCGGTGTCTCCTGGTCGGTGTCTTCTGGTCGGTGTCTCCTGGTCAATGTCTCCTGGTCGGTGTCTCCTGCTCGGTGTCTCCTGGTCGGTGTCTCCTGGTCGGTGTCTCCTGGTCGGTGTCTCCTAGTCGATGTCTCCTGGTCGGTGTCTCCTGATCAGTGTCTCCTAGTCGGTGTGATATCGGTATCAGTTCCTGCCCTTTTTGACTCTCTCTGTTGCTGGGGGGGCACTGTACTCTTGTTGAAGGCACGGCAAGGCGATAACTCTGGTTTGGTGTCTTCCGAGCTGGGAAATCAAGAGTGAACCCTCTGTCAGTTTTTGCTCCCTGCTATGTGTCCTGGGCGTTGCTGCAAGCTATTTAAGCTCCTGAAATCCTGCTGTCCACTGCCAGTTTCAGTAAACTTCTGTGAGCTTTGTCTGTGATAGAAAACAGAAGTTAAAGGGTTACAATTTGCATTCCCATTGGACATGATGCACAAGATGTGAAGAGGACAGGCCGGGTCAGTAAGATCCAAGTAGTTTATTGAGTCTACACGATTTGTCTGTACACCAACCTCCTGGTTCTGGCCTGGCTTCTTCTTTCTGTATAATCACAGTCCTCCTATACCTGGAATTCACACCGGTGTACACCACTAATTGACAATAGGCAACCAAAGGAAGGAAACTCGTTATTTCTGCCAGCCCGCACCGCCGGCCAGTGGACTAGTCTGTGACCACAACTCATTGGCCCCTATGTAAGTTCAGATCCTTGTACATGGGTTCAAGCCTGGGTCCAAGCCAAGCCAATCACTGGGATCCCGTACAGACAGTGGCTTCAACCATATCTGTCCATAGTAGCCATTTTAGCACTGCCAGGCAACGACTAACAGACTTACAGTCGGTCAATTGTTGACACAACAATCGTCGGCACTTCTCATATCCCATTTGCAAGTAGAAGGCACCGGAAAACCTCTCTGAAACAATTATGGTGAGGTTGGAAGAAGGAAAGATAGCCTGGATGGTCAGCATGGATTGTCTGACTGGATTGTCAGCATGGATTGTCTGCCTGGATGGTCAGCATGGATTGTCTGCCTGGATGGTCAGCATGGATTGTCTGCCTGGATGGTCAGCATGGATTGTCTGCCTGGATGGTCAGCATGGATTGTCTGCCTGGATTGTCAGCATGGATTGTCAGCATGGATTGTCTGCCTGGATTGTCTGCCTGGATGGTCAGCATGGATTGTCTGCCTGGATGGTCAGCATGGATTGTCAGCATGGATTGTCTGCCTGGATTGTCAGCATGGATTGTCAGCATGGATTGTCTGACTGGATGGTCAGCATGGATTGTCTGCCTGGATGGTCAGCATGGATTGTCTGCCTGGATGGTCAGCATAGATTGTCTGCCTGGATGGTCAGCATGAATTGTCTGCCTGGATGGTCAGCATGGATTGTCTGCCTGGATTGTCAGCATGGATTGTCTGCCTGGATGGTCAGCATGGATTGTCTGCCTGGATGGTCAGCATGGATTGTCTGCCTGGATTGTCAGCATGGATTGTCAGCATGGATTGTCTGACTGGATGGTCAGCATGGATTGTCTGCCTGGATGGTCAGCATGGATTGTCTGCCTGGATGGTCAGCATAGATTGTCTGCCTGGATGGTCAGCATGGATGGTCAGCATGGATTGTCTGCCTGGATTGTCTGCCTGGATGGTCAGCATAGATTGTCTGCCTGGATGGTCAGCATGGATGGTCAGCATGGATTGTCTGCCTGGATGGTCAGCATGGATTGTCTGCCTGGATTGTCAGCATGGATTGTCTGCCTGGATGGTCAGCATGGATTGTCTGCCTGGATAGTCAGCATGGATTGTCTGCCTGGATGGTCAGCATGGATTGTCTGCCTGGATGGTCAGCATGGATTGTCTGCCTGGATGGTCAGCATGGATTGTCAGCATGGATGGTCAGCATGGATTGTCTGCCTGGATGGTCAGCATGGATTGTCTGCCTGGATGGTCAGCATGGATTGTCTGCCTGGATGGTCAGCATGGATTGTCAGCATGGATTGTCAGCATGGATGGTCAGCATGGATTGTCTGCCTGGATGGTCAGCATGGATTGTCTGCCTGGATGGTCAGCATGGATTGTCTGCCTAGATTGTCTGCCTGGATTGTCAGCATGGATGGTCAGCATGGATTGTCTGCCTGGATGGTCAACATGAATTGTCTGCCTGGATGGTCTGCATGGATTGTCTGCCTGGATTGTCAGCATGGATTGTTAGCATGGATGGTCTGCCTGGATTGTCAGCATGGATGGTCTGCCTGGATTGTCAGCATGGATTGTCAGCATGGATGGCCAGCATGGATGGTCAGCTTGGATAGTCAGCATGGATGGTCAGCATGGATGGTCAGCTTGGATAGTCAGCATGGATAGTCAGCATGGATGGTCAGCATGGATGGTCAGCATGGATGGTCAGCATGGATGGTCAGCATGGATGGTCAGCATGGATTGTCTGCCTGGATAGTCAACATGGATTGTCAGCATGGATTGTCAGCATGGATTGTCAGCATGGATTGTCAGCATGGATGGTCAGCATGGATGGTCAGCATGGATGGTCAGCATGGATGGTCAGCTTGGATAGTCAGCATGGATGGTCAGCATGGATTGTCAGCATGGATGGTCAGCATGGATGGTCAGCATGGATGGTCAGCATGGATTGTCTGCATGGATTGTCAGCATGGATTGTCTGCCTGGATGGTCAGCATGGATTGTCTGCCTGGATGGTCAGCATGGATTGTCTGCCTAGATTGTCTGCCTGGATTGTCAGCATGGATGGTCAGCATGGATTGTCTGCCTGGATGGTCAGCATGGATTGTCAGCATGGATTGTCAGCATGGATGGTCAGCATGGATTGTCTGCCTGGATGGTCAACATGAATTGTCTGCCTGGATGGTCTGCATGGATTGTCTGCCTGGATTGTCAGCATGGATTGTTAGCATGGATTGTCTGCCTGGATTGTCAGCTTGGATTGTCAGCATGGATTGTTAGCATGGATTGTCAGCATGGATGGTCTGCCTGGATTGTCAGCATGGATTGTCTGCCTGGATTGTCTGCCTGGATTGTCAGCATGGATGGCCAGCATGGATTGTCAGCATGGATGGTCTGCCTGGATTGTCAGCATGGATGGTCTACCTGGATTGTCAGCATGGATTGTCAGCATGGATGGCCAGCATGGATGGTCAGCTTGGATTGTCAGCATGGATGGTCAGCATGGATGGTCAGCATGGATGGTCAGCATGGATGGTCAGCATGGATGGTCAGCTTGGATAGTCAGCTTGGATAGTCAGCATGGATTGTCAGCATGGATGGTCAGCATGGATGGTCAGCATGGATGGTCAGCATGGATGGTCAGCATGGTTTGTCTGCCTGGATAGTCAACATGGATTGTCAGCATGGATTGTCAGCATGGATTGTCAGCATGGATGGTCAGCATGGATGGTCAGCATGGATGGTCAGCATGGATGGTCAGCATGGATGGTCAGCTTGGATGGTCAGCTTGGATAGTCAGCATGGATGGTCAGCATGGATGGTCAGCATGGATGGTCAGCATGGATGGTCAGCATGGATAGTCAGCATGGATTGTCAGCCTGGATTGTCAACATGGTATATGTCAGCATGGATTGTCAGCCTGGATTGTCGCTGGATGGTCAGCATGGATGGTCAGCATGGATGGTCAGCATGGATGGTCAGCATGGATGGTCAGCATGGATGTCAGCTGGATGGTCAACATGGATGGTCAGCATGGATTGTCTGCCTGGATGGTCAGCTTGGATAGTCAGCTTGGATAGTCAGCATGGATGTCACATGGATTCAGCATGGATGGTCAGCATGGATGGTCAGCATGGATGGTCAGCTGATGGACATGGATGTCAGCATGGATGTCTGTATGCACATGGATGGTCAGCTTGGGATAGGTTCAGCTTGGATGAGGAGTCAGCTATGGATGGTCAGCATGGATGGTCAGCTGGATAGTCAGCATGGATGGTCAGCATGGATGGTCAGCATTGGATGGTCACTGGATGGTCACTGGATGCAGCATGGATGTCAGCATGTGTATGGTCAGCTTGGATAGTACATGGAGTCAGCAGATTCAGCTTGGAGTCAGCTGGATGTCAGCATGGATGGTCAGCATGGATGGTCAGCATGATGGTCACTGGATGTCAGCAGGGATGGTCAGCAGGGATGGTCTGCCTGGATGGTCTGCCTGGATGGTTAGCATGGATGGTCAGCATAGATTGTCAGCATAGATGGTCAGCATGGATGGTCAGCATGGATGGTCAGCTTGGATAGTCAGCATGGATGGTCAGCATGGATGGTCAGCTTGGATGGTCAGCTTGGATGGTCAGCATGGATGGTCAGCATGGATGGTCAGCATGGATGGTCAGCAGGGATGGTCAGCAGGGATGGTCTGCCTGGATGGTCTGCCTGGATGGTTAGCATGGATGGTCAGCATAGATTGTCAGCATAGATGGTCAGCATGGATGGTCAGCATGGATGGTCAGCATGGATGGTCAGCATGGATTGCCTTATCAGAACAGCCCTTTTTCTACATTGATCCAGCACTACAACCAGTTTGTTTGTTCATCAACCCATGAGCTCCTGAGCTCTGAAAGCCACTTGTTGCTTAAAGAAGCTCCTATTTCACATTAGTGAATGAGCTGGTATCCACCGCTAGGTCTGTGAATGCTCGGAGTGCTCACAAAGTGGTCAGCATAGAATTGGATTCTATACCCAGCATCAGATGGTAAGACTAACGATGAGCGAGCAGTGAAATATCCACACTTGCTATACTCGTAAGGAGCAGTTTTTAATACTCCAGTACTCACCTGACTAGCGAGTCCAATGTTAATCAATTAGTGATAGGCTCCGCACAGACACATCTGGCTATAAAACGAGTTTTTCCAGGGCAGTGCGGGAGAGTGCAGGCTTTTTTGAGTGTTTATTGCATACAACACCTTGCTGTGGCCCCCAGACACCCTAATATCCAATCTGCTGTCACTAGGGGGCGACTCTGTGTGTGTACTGAAGGGAGCCGGCAATATGTGTCAGATCATTCACAGTGGACACATCACTCACGAACACGTAACAAGTATTGTGAATACCGTACTATCCATGCAAGTAGCGAATGGTAACAATTACACTCGCTCATCATTAGGTAAGACACATTACTTATTATAGCGGAGGGGAGTGGTCACAAAAGTACTGCGCCTGAGATTAACGCTACAAAGAAACAGCCGGATAAGAAATATTTCTTAACCCTTACAGCACTAAAAGAAAGTAGATTCATTCCAATCCCAGCTGTAGATCTGTGATCAATAAGGCGTTGTGTGACCTTCTGCTTCCAGACCCTCAGGGTGAGGCTCACTTGTGACACTTATAGTTAGCACCTCTGGCTAATAATAATTGTATATTTTCAATGTGGCAGTTTTTTCCCCTCTAGAGGATCCGGTCTGGAGAGGGACGGAGAGAAGCACGTTAAGCTCGTGACAATGTGTCCACATTGTGTTCGTGTTCCAGGTCCGGTTTATCTTCTCCTGTGGAGTCAGATGAGATCTGTACTCGCTCACGTGCTGTGTTCTCACATACTTCTCTCTCTATGTCAATGACATTTTGCCGTCTGGGAGGGTTAAACGTTTCGACATTATCAAGTTCCGACATTTTTTGGCACCGGCTGCCGACATTCCGCGTTCAGGGGAATATTTCGCCTTTTGTCCTGGGAGGACGAGACTTTCACGCTCTGATATTTGTTGAAAATCAAGAGATAAAAAAAATTGGTTGGCAAAAACTGTGAATTCCCCCAGAAAGCAAAATCCGCAACGTCCGATGAGTAAAACATGGAAAAAGAGAAAACTGCAAGCACTGAACATTCCAGGGTCTAATCATGGATATTAGGGTGACACTTCTCATATATACAGGAAAGCCTGGGAGCCTCGATACAACTCCTACAACCCTCTCCCCTGGCTGTGGATAGTGCTTTCCCCCCCTCTCCCCCGGCTGTGGTTAGGGCTTTCCCCCCACTCCCCCGGCTGTGGTTAGTGCTTTCCCCCCTCTTTCCCAGCTGTGGTTAGTGCTTTCCCCCCTCTCCCCCAGCTGTGGTTAGTGCTTTCCCCCCTCTTTCCCAGCTGTGGTTAGTGCTTTCCCCCCTCTTTCCCAGCTGTGGTTAGTGCTTTCCCCCCACTCCCCCGGCTGTGATTAGTGCTTTCCCACCTCTCCCCCAGCTGTGGTTAGTGCTTTCCCCCCTCTTTCCCAGCTGTGGTTAGTGCTTTCCCCCCTCTCCCCCAGCTGTGGTTAGTGCTTTCCCCCTCTTTCCCCGCTGTGGTTAGTGCTTTCCCCCACTCCCCCGGCTGTGGTTAGTGCTTTCCCCCTCTCCCCCGGCTGTGGTTAATGCTTTCCCCCCTCTCCCCCGACTGTGGTTAGTGCTTTCCCCCTCTCCCCCAGCTGTGGTTAGTGCTTTCCCCCCTTTCCCCTAGCTGTGGTTAGTGCTTTCCCCCCCTCTCCCCCGGCTGTGGTTAGTGCTTTCCCCCCTATCCCCGGGTCCAGCACTGAGTCTTCCCATGTCTATTATTGTCTGCAGTACTAATGTCACATCAACAGCGCTGCAGACAATCACTGAGCGCAGCGGCTTGTGCCATCTACTGGGGCAGAACTGCCGAGATAGAACTATAAGTGAATATGAATGAACTAGCTGTGAGCCTGATTCTAAAGAATCGGGAGTCTAGAATCTGTATATAATATTTTTAAGAGTTGTAAATAATAGACTTAAACACCAGCCGGGGGAGCAAGAACAGCGGGGGTGAGGATGGAGCGAGCGGGGCAGGATGGAGCGAGCGGGGCAGGATGGAGCGAGCGGGGCAGGATGGAGCGAGCGGGGCAGGA
This sequence comes from Allobates femoralis, assembly GCA_033576535.1. NCBI lineage: Eukaryota > Metazoa > Chordata > Amphibia > Anura > Aromobatidae > Allobates > Allobates femoralis. The sequence continues at coordinate 108,258,647 of JARQOC010000007.1, read as the reverse complement.
TGGAGCGAGCGGGGCAGGATGGTGGGTGGCGGGGCAGGATGGTGGGTGGCGGGGCAGGATGGAGCCAGAGGGGCAGGATGGAGCCAGAGGGGCAGGATGGAGCCAGAGGGGCAGGACGGAGCCAGAGGGGCAGGACGGAGCCAGAGGGGCAGGATGGAGGTGAGTGGCGCAGGATGGACCGAGCGAGGTAGGATGGCGAAGGCGGGGCAGGATGGAGACGGCAGGGCAGGATGGTGGCGGGGGGGAGGATGGAGGCGGCGGGGCAGGATGTTGGGGGGGGGCAGGATGGTGGTGGGGGTGCGGGATGGAGTTGGGGGGGCAGGATGAAGACGGCAGGGCAGGATGGTGGCGGGGGGCAGGATGGAGGCGCTCCTCCAGACCCTCTCCGCTCCCCGCGGCTGCCGTCCCTCTGGGCCTCCACTCTGTGCGGCCCCCCTCCCTTTGGGCCAGCACCCCCCCCCCCCCCCCCCGGAACTTCATGGTGATAATAAAAAAAACAAAAAACCTCAGTGAGGATACTTACCCTCCAGCGGCTCGCTCCAGCTGTCTTGTAGCTTCCAGGACAGGACCTGTCGTTGGCTGGGAAACCGATGAGCTTGGGGTGAGTGGGCAGAGTGGGGGATGAGTGGGCAGAGTGGGGGATGAGTGGGCAGAGCGGGGGATGAGTGGGCAGAGTGGGGGATGAGTGGGCAGAGTGGGGGATGAGTGGGCAGAGCGGGGGATGAGTGGGCAGAGTGGGGGATGAGTGGGCAGAGTGGGGGATGAGTGGGCAGAGCGGGGGATGAGTGGGCAGAGTGGGGATGAGTGGGCAGAGTGGGGGATGAGTGGGCAGAGCAGGGGTTAGTGGGCAGAGTCATTGGGCAGAGCTGGGGTCAGTGGGGATAATCAGTAGTCAGAGCAGGGTGAGTAGGCAGAGCTGGGGTGTGTGGGCAGAGTGGGGGGTCAGTGAGCAGGATTGGGGGGTCAGTGAGCAGAGCAGGGTGAGAGCGGGGGTCAGTGGTCAGAGCAGGGGTTAGTGGGCAGAGTGATTGGGCAGAGCAGGGGTCAGTAGGCACAGCAGGGGTTAGTGTGAAAAATTAGTGGGCAGAGCATGGTCAGTGGGCAGTGTGAGGGGTCAGTGGTCAGAGGGGGGTCAGTGGTCAGAGTGGGGGGCAGTGGTCAGAGTGGGGGGCAGTGGTCAGAGTGGGGGTGAGTGGTCAGAGTGGGGGTCAGGGGGAAGAGTAGGGGGGTGAGTGGTCACAGTGGGGGTCAGTGGTCAGGTCAGTGGTCAGAGTGGGGGTGAAGGGGCAGAGAGGGGGTCAGTGGGAAGAGTAGGGGGGTGAGTAGTCAGAGTGGGGGTGAGTGGTCAGAGCAGGGTCAGGGGCAGAGTGGGGGTCAGTGGGCAGAGTGGGGGTGAGGGGGCAGAGTGGGGGTCAGGGGCAGAGAGGGGGTCAGGGGGCAGAGAGGGGGTCAGGGGGCAGAGAGGGGGTGAGGGGGCAGAGTGGGGGTCAGGGGCAGAGTGGGGGTCAGTGGGCAGAGTGGGGGTGAGGGGGCAGAGTGGGGGTCAGGGGGAAGAGTTGGGGGGTGAGTGTGCAGAGTTGGGGGGTCAGTGGGCAGAGAGGGGGTCAGGGGGCAGAGAGGGGGTCAGGGGGAAGAGTTGGGGGGTGAGTGGGCAGAGTTGGGGGGGTCAGTGTGGGGGTGAGTGGGCAGAGCAGGGTCAGGGACAGAGTGGGGGTCAGTGGGCAGAGCGGGGGGTGAGGAAGCAGATCGTGGGTCAGTGTGCAGCGCAGGGGGATGAGTAGGCAGCCGCAGAGGAGGTTAGATTGGGACAGGACCTTTGATGACGTCACGGTCATGTGATCTGTGACTCCGCCCATCATCATGACATCATCAGAGGTCCTGAAGCTCCATGAAAAGAGATCGCTGGCTGGATGGAGCTGCGGTAAGAGTCGGGGGGGTGACCCGAGATTGGGGGGGGGGTCTGTGCTGAGTCGGGGGGTGACCGGAGGGTGGAGGGGGGTGACCGGAGAGTGGAGGGGGGCTATGGTGACAGGCAGGGGGGTGATGGGGCAGGGGGGGAAGTGTTGTGACAGGCGGGGAGCGCGGGCAGGAGGAGCTTTATATATACTTGCCGTAGCGCTACTTCCGTTTGGCAGCCACGTCTACGACGACGGAAGTAGCGCCGAATATGACGGAAGTGAGCTACGGCAATTATATATAAGAATATATATATACTAGCTGTGAGCCCGATTCTAAAGAATCAGGAGTCTAGAATCTGTATATAACATTTTTAAGAGTTGTAAATAATAGACTTAAACACCAGGCGGGGGAGCAAGAACAGCGGGGGGCAGGATGGAGCGAGCGGGGCAGGATGGAGCGAGCGGGGCAGGATGGAGCGAGCGAGGCAGGATGGAGTGAGCGGGGCAGGATGGAGCGAGCGGGGCAGGATGGAGCGAGCGAGACAGGATGGAGCGAGCGGGGCAGGATGGAGCGAGCGGGGCAGGATGGTGGGTGGCGCGGCAGGATGGAGGCGGAGGGGCAGGATGGAGGTGAGCGAGGCAGGATGGACCGAGCGAGGCAGGATGGAGCCGGAGGGGCAGGATGGAGCCGGAGGGGCAGGATGGAGGTGAGTGGCGCAGGATGGACCGAGCGAGGCAGGATGGCGAAGGCAGGGCAGGATGGAGACGGCAGGGCAGGATGGAGACGGCAGGGCAGGATGGTGGCGGGGGGGGAGGATGGAGGTGGCAGGGCAGGATGTTGGGGGGGGGCAGGATGGTGGTGGGGGTGCGGGATGGAGTTGGGGGGGGCAGGGATGGTGTCGGGGGGGCAGGATGGATACGGGGGGGCAGGATGGAGGCGCTCCTCCAGACCCCCTCCGCTCCCCGCGGCCGCCGTCCCTCTGGGCCTCCACTCTGTGCGGCCCCCCTCCCTCTGGGCCAGCACCCCCCCCCCCTCCCCACCGGAACTTCATGGTGATAATAAGAAAAAAAAAAACCTCAGTGAGGATACTTACCCTCCGGCGGCTCGCTCCACGTGTCTTGTAGCTTCCAGGACAGGACCTGTCGTTGGCTGGGAAACCGATGAGCTTGGGGTGAGTGGGCAGAGTGGGGGATGAGTGGGCAGAGCGGGGGATGAGTGGGCAGAGTCATTGGGCAGAGCAGGGGTCAGTGGGCATAATCAGTAGTCAGAGCAGGGTGAGTAGGCAGAGCTGGGGTCTGTGGGCAGAGCTGGGGTGAGTGGGCAGAGTGGGGGGTCAATGGGCAGAGTGGGGGGTCAGTGAGCAGGATTGGGGGGTCAGTGGGAAGAGCAGGGTGAGAGCGGGGGTCAGTGGTCAGAGCAGGGGTTAGTGGGCAGAGTGATTGGGCAGAGCAGGGGTAAGTAGGCACAGCAGGGGTTAGTGTGAAAAATTAGTGGGCAGAGCAGCGGTGAGTGGGCAGAGCAGGGGTGAGTGGGCAGAGTGAGTGAGCAGAGCAGGGGTCAGCGGGCAGAGCGGGGGTGACTGGGCAGAGCAGGGTTTAGTGGGCAGAGCATGGTGAGTGGGCAGTGTGAGGGGTCAGTGGGCCGAGCAGGGTGAGTGTGAGGGGTGAGTGGGCAGAGCAGGGTCAGTGGGCATGTGGAGGGGTCAGTGGGCCGAGCAGGGTCAGTGGGCAGAGTATGGTCAGTGGGCAGAGTGGGGGTGAGTGGGCAGAGAAGGGGTCAGGGAGCAGAGAGGGGGTGAGTGGGCAGAGCAGGATGAGTGGGCAGAGCAGGGTCAGTGGGCAGAGTGTGGGTGAAGGGGCAGAGAGGGGGTCAGGGGGAAGAGTTGGGGGGTCAGTGGGCAGAGTGGGGGTTAGTGGTCCGATTGGGGGTCAGTGGTCAGAGTGGGGGTGAGGGGGCAGAGTGGGGGTCAGGGGAAAGAGTTGGGGGGTCAGGGGCAGAGTGGGGGTGAGGGGGCAGAGTGGGGGTGAGGGGGCAGAGAGGGGGTTAGGGGGAAGATTAGGGGGGTCAGTGGGCAGAGTGGGGGTCAGTGGGCAGAGTGGGGGTGAGGGGGCAGAGAGGGGGTCAGGGGAAAGAGTTGGGGGGGCAGGGGCAGAGTGGGGGTGAGGGGCAGAGTGGGGGGTGAGGGGGCAGAGTGGGGGTGAGGGGGCAGAGTGGGGGTCAGGGGAAACAGTTGGGGGGTCAGGGGAGAAGAGTTGGGGGGTCAGTGGGCAGAGTAGGGGGGGTCAGTGGTCAGAGTGGGGGTCAGGGGGAAGAGTAGGGGGGTGAGTGGTCAGAGTGGGGGTCAGTGGGCAGAGTGGGGGTCATTGGGCAGAGTGGGGGTGAGGGAGCAGAGTGGGGGTCAGGGGGAAGAGTTGGGGGTCAGTGGGCAGAGTAGGGGGGTGAGTGGTCAGAGTGGGGTGAGTGGTCAGAGCAGGGTCAGGGGCAGAGTGGGGGTCAGTGGGCAGAGTGGGGGTTAGTGGTCCGATTGGGGGTCAGTGGTCAGAGTTGGGGTGAGTGGGCAGAGTGGGGGTGAGGGGGCAGAGTGGGGGTCAGGGGAAAGAGTTGGGGGTCAGTGGTCAGAGTGGGGGTCAGTGGTCAGAGTGGGGGTCAGTGGTCAGAGTGGGGTGGAGGGGGCAGAGAGGGGGTTAGGGGGAAGAGTAGGGGGGTCAGTGGGCAGAGTGGGGGTCAGTGGGCAGAGTGGGGGTGAGGGGGCAGAGAGGGGGTCAGGGGAAAGAGTTGGGGGGGCAGGGGCAGAGTGGGGGTGAGGGGCAGAGTGGGGGGTGAGGGGGCAGAGTGGGGGTGAGGGGGCAGAGTGGGGGTGAGGGGGCAGAGTGGGGGTCAGGGGAAACAGTTGGGGGGTAAGGGGAAAGAGTTGGGGGGTCAGTGGGCAGAGTAGGGGGGGTCAGTGGTCAGAGTGGGGGTCAGGGGGAAGAGTAGGGGGGTGAGTGGTCAGAGTGGGGGTCAGTGGGCAGAGTGGGGGTGAGGGAGCAGAGTGGGGGTCAGGGGGAAGAGTTGGGGGTCAGTGGGCAGAGTAGGGGAGTGAGTGGTCAGAGTGGGGTGAGTGGTCAGAGCAGGGTCAGGGGCAGAGTGGGGGTCAGTGGGCAGAGTGGGGGTCAGTGGCAGAGTGGGGGTCAGTGGGCAGAGCGGGGGGTGAGGGAGCAGATCGTGGGTCAGTGTGCAGCGCAGGGGGATGAGTAAGCAGAGGAGGTTAGATCGGGACAGGACCTTTGATGACGTCACGGTCATGTGAACTGTGACTCCGCCCATCATCGTGACATCAACAGAGGTCCTGAAGCCCCATGAAAAGAGATCGCGGCTGGCTGGATGGAGCTGCGGTAAGAGTCGGGGGGGGAAGGTGACCCGAGAGTGGGGGGGTCTGTGCTGAGTCGGGGGGTGACCGGAGAGTGGAGGGGGGCTTTGGTGACAGGCAGGGGGGTGATGGGGCAGCGGGGGGGGGAAGTGATGTGACAGGCGGGGAGCGCAGCCAGGAGGAGCTTCACTATATCTTATCCTTTATCCTTTATATATACTTGCCGTAGCGCTACTTCCGTTTGGCAGCCACGTCCACGACGACAGAAGTAGCGCCGAATATGAAGGGAAGTGAGCTACGGCAAATTATATATAAGATGACGTACCATAAGAGACATATATGTAATGACGTACCATAAGAGTCATATATGTAATGACGTACCATAAGAGACATATATGTAATGACGTACCATAAGAGACATATATGTAATGACGTACCATAAGAGCCATATATGTAATGACGTACCATAAGAGACATATATGTAATGACGTACCATAAGAGACATATATGTAATGACGTACCATAAGAGTCATATATGTAATGACGTACCATAAGAGACATATATGTAATGACGTACCATAAGAGACATATATGTAATGACGTACCATAAGAGCCATATATGTAATGACGTACCATAAGAGTCATATATGTAATGATGTACCATAAGAGTCATATATGTAATGATGTACCATAAGAGCCATATATGTAATGACGTACCATAAGAGCCATATATGTAATGACGTACCATAAGAGCCATATATGTAATGACGTACCATAAGAGACATATATGTAATGACGTACCATAAGAGACATATATGTAATGACGTACCATAAGAGACATATATGTAATGACGTACCATAAGAGACATATATGTAATGACGTACCATAAGAGCCATATATGTAATGACGTACCATAAGAGCCATATATGTAATGACGTACCATAAGAGCCATATATGTAATGACGTACCATAAGAGCCATATATGTAATGACGTACCATAAGAGCCATATATATAATGACGTATCATAAGAGCCATATAGGTAATGACGTACCATAAGAGCCATATATGTAATGACGTACCATAAGAGCCATATAGGTAATGACGTACCATAAGAGCCATATATGTAATGACGTACCATAAGAGCCATATAGGTAATGACGTACCATAAGAGCCATATAGGTAATGACGTACCATAAGAGCCATATATGTAATGACGTACCATAAGAGACATATATATAATGACGTATCATAAGAGCCATATATGTAATGACGTACCATAAGAGCCATATAGGTAATGACGTACCATAAGAGCCATATATGTAATGACGTACCATAAGAGCCATATAGGTAATGACGTACCATAAGAGCCATATATGTAATGACGTACCATAAGAGCCATATATGTAATGACGTACCTGTAGATGAAGCAGACGGATTATCAGATCAGGACAGGACAACATTGGGGAATAGATACAAGATCTTACATTTGTGGAGTATTTCTGCAGCCACTTTGTGACATTGCACATAACATGAAGGTTTTGCCTTCTCCAGTGTAAAGTCTATAGCCGCCTCTCACTCGCCGTGCACCACTGACAATACTTGTGCTGATTTGGCGTCGGGGCGGCTCTTCTGTGCCCCCTTTTTTTACACCCCTGCAAATCTGTAAATGAAGAACAATAAACTCTTGACGGCGCCTTTGTTCTTTTCAGCTGTGCATTGTTTTCACTTTTATGTGCTGATTTCGCCAGAGATGGCGGGTAACATGATTTCCACCGCCTGTTACTGGAAGAAGCTTGACGTTAATTACCGGGTGAGAGCTGGCTCGCTGCAGCTTCGCTTAGCAGGATTGGCCGGCTCACGTGACGGACGCTGGACAGTTTCTTCCTCGCGGTGCACACAAGTGCGGTATATCTGCAGTGATAGGCGGTATGCAGACATCAGCACTGACTGTACAGATAGGAGGAATCAATCTACAACGTTCCACAGGATCATAAAATCCAGAACAGAATTTAAGAGGCTTTTACCAGGCAGAAAACCTAATGGATGATCACAGGAAGGAATGACTGAAGGTAAAACACCAGCAAGGAAGAGTCATAAAGAAACAACGCACAGGTCCGGAACGTCCAGGGCCTATCAGGCGGCACAGGTCCGGAACGTCCAGGGCCTATCAGGCGCACAGGTCCGGAACGTCCAGGGCCTATCAGGCGCACAGGTCCGGAACGTCCAGGGCCTATCAGGCGGCACAGGCCCGGAACGTCCAGGGTCTATCAGGCGGCACAGATCCAGAACGTCCAGGGCCTATCAGGCGGCACAGGTCCGGAACGTCCAGGGCCTATCAGGCGGCACAGGTCCGGAACGTCCAGGACCTATCAGACGGCACAGGTCTGGAACGTCCAGGGCCTATCAGGCGGCACAGGTCCGGAACGTCCAGGACCTATCAGGCGGCACAGGTCCGGAACGTCCAGGGCCTATCAGGCGGCACAGGTCCGGAACGTCCAGGGCCTATCAGGCGGCACAGGTCCGGAACGTCCAGGGCCTATCAGGCGGCACAGGTCCGGAACGTCCAGGGCCTATCAGGCGGCACAGGTCCGAAACGTCCAGGGCCTATCAGGCGCACAGGTCCGGAACGTCCAGGGCCTATCAGGCGGCACAGGTCCGGAACGTCCAGGGACTATCAGGCGCACAGGTCCGGAACGTCCAGGGCCTATCAGGCGGCACAGGTCCGCAACGTCCAGGGCCTATCAGGCGGCACAGGTCTGGAACGTCCAGGGCCTAGCAGGCGCACAGGTCCGGAACGTCCAGGGCCTATCAGGCGGCACAGGTCCGGAACGTCCAGGACCTATCAGGCGGCACAGGTCCGGAACGTCCAGGGCCTATCAGGCGGCACATGTCCGGAACGTCCAGGCCCTATCAGGCGGCACAGGACCCGAAAGAGGAATTATTATTTATTTTTAAAGTTTTGTCCATTAAACATTATGAAACTTTGCAAATCACTTTATTAGGAGATTTGTTATTATTCCTGAAAAAAATGACTTCCAAATCGATTGAGAGATAGATAGATAGAGAGAGATAGAGAGATAGATAGAGATAGATGGATAGGGCCCCTTTACACGAGGCAACAGGTAGATAGAAAACGGCAGGTGTCGGAGACAATTGTACCTTTTACCTTCAAAACACCTTGCAGATGCCTGAATTACATGCAGCCACTTCAAGGTGTTTTGAAGGTAAAAGGTACAATTGTCTCCGACACCTGCCGTTTTCTATCTTCCTGTTGCCTCGTGTAAAGTGTCCAATAGAGATAGATAGACAGACAGATAGATACTGTACTTACATACAGTCTTTATAAAAATCTGCAGCGCTCCCGTGGTGATGTCTTTATTTCAGCATCAGGCAATGGTGACGTTTCGGGCCCATACGCTCTTATTCCAGCCAAAGTCCAGCTACACTAAGGTCGTGTGGGCCCGAAACGTCACCATTTTTTGCCTGATGCTGAAATAAAGACATCACCACGGGAGCGCTGCAGATTTTTCTAAAGACTACATATATTGATAGATATAGATAAACTAGATGGAGGCTCGATGCTATCGCATCGGGAGGGCAGTGATGTTACGATTGGGGTGGGCTTTGTGGAGCTGAAAGAAGCGGCTGTGGGTGAGTGGGTGCTGAGCGGGGGTGAGTGGGTGTTGAGCAGGGGTGAGTGGGTGCTGAGACGGGTGAGTAGGTGCTGAGTGGGGTGATTGGGTGCTGAGACAGGGGTGAGTGGGTGTCAAGACAGGAGTGAGTGGGTCTTGATCGGGGATGAGTGCTGAGCAGGAGTGAGTGGAAGCTGAACAATGGTGAGTGCGGCCTGAGGGGGTTGAATAGGTGCTGAGTGGGGGTTAGTGGGTGCTGAGAGGTGTGAGTGTGTGCTGAGCAGGTGTGAGTGGAAGCTGAACAATGGTGAGTGCGGCCTGAGGGGGTTGACTAGGTGCTGAGTGGGGGTTAGTGGGTGCTGAGAGGTGTGAGTGTGTGCTGAGCAGGTGTGAGTGGAAGCTGAACAATGGTGAGTGCGGCCTGAGGGGGTTGACTAGGTGCTGAGTGGGGGTTAGTGGGTGCTGAGAGGTGTGAGTGTGTGCTGACTGGGGGCTAAGTTGGTGTGGGGTGACTGGAGGCATTGGGGTGTAAGTAGGGGCAGTGTGGGGTGATTGGGGGCATGTGTGGGGTGAGCGGCAGAATTGAGGGGTGAGAGGGGTGAGCAGGGGCAGTGTGTGGTGAGTTGGGGCATTGGGAGGTTGCAAAACTGATGTATTTAGTCTTGACAATAAAGCTTCGTTGAATTTGAATTTGATTCAGATAGATAGATAGATAAATAGAGATAGATAGATAGATACTATAGATAGATAGATAGATAGATAGATAGATACTATAGATAGATAGATAGATAGATAGATAGATAGATAGATAGATAGATAGATAGACAGCGAGATTCAGTAGATAGATAATAGATATTAGGACAGACATAGTTGTCTTGATCTCGGTGGCAGCTCACATACGCTGTGGCGATGTAGGGGTTAACCATTTCCTCTTGGAGGCAGGATGGGATGAGGGGGAGACATACCAGAGGGCTGAAGTCACTGGGGTTTGGGCATTGCCCTCTGTACTGTGTGATTGTGACACAGAAGTCAGCAGAACAAACACAGGAGAAATTCCCAGACAATGGCCTCTGTGTGATCCCTGTGTGTCATGTGCACCGTCCATACAGTACAGGCTCCGGTGTAACGTGTGGTGGTGTGGTGGAGCAGTGTTGTGTTACACCGTCCATACAGTACAGGCTCCGGTGTAACGTGTGGCGGTGTGGTGGAGCAGTGTTGTGTTACACCATCCATACAATACAGGCTCCGGTGTAACGTGTGGTGGTGTGGTGGAGCAGTGTTGTGTTACACCATCCATACAGTACAGGCTCGGTGTAATGTGTGGCGGTGTGGTGGAGCAGTGTTGTGTTATACCCTCCATACAGTACAGGCTCTGGTGTAATGTGTGGCGGTGTGGTGGAGCAGTGTTGTGTTACACCGTCCATACAGTACAGGCTCCTGGTGTAACTGTGGCGGTGTGTGTGGTGGAGCAGTGTTGTGTTCACCGTCCATACAGTACAGGCTCCGGTGTAACGTGTGGTCGGTGTGGTGGAGCAGTGTTGTGTTACACCGTCCATACAGTACAGGCTCTGGTAGTGGCGGTGTGTGGTGGAGCAGTGTTGTGTTACACCATCCATACAGTACAGGCTCCGTGTAACGTGTGGCGGTGTGTGGTGGAGCAGTGTTGTGTTACACCATCCATACAGTACAGCTCTGGTGTAACGTGTGGCGGTGTGGTGGAGCAGTGTTGTGTTACACCAGTCCATACAGTACAGGCTCCGGTTGTAACATGTGGCGGTGTGGTGGAGCAGTGTTGTGTTACACAGTCCATACAGTACAGGCTCGGTGTAACGTGCGGGGTGTGGTGGAGCAGTGTTGTGTTACACCTCCATACAGTACAGGCTCCGTGTAATGTGTGGGGGTGTGGTGGAGCAGTGTTGTGTTACACCGTCCATACAGTACAGGCTCCGGTGTAACGTGTGGTGGTGTGGTGGAGCAGTGTTGTGTTACACCGTCCATACAGTACAGGCTCCAGTGTAACGTTGTGGCGGTGTGGTGGAGCAGTGTTGTGTTACACCATCCATACAGTACAGGCTCCGGTGTAATGTGTGGCGGTGTGGTGGAGCAGTGTTGTGTTACACCATCCATACAGTACAGGCTCCGGTGTAAGTGTGGCGGTGTGGTGGAGCAGTGTTGTGTTACACATCCATACAGTACAGGCTCCTGGTGTAAGTGTGGGCGGTGTGGTGGAGCAGTGTTGTGTTACTACCTCCATACAATACAGGCTCCGGTGTAACGTGTGGTGGTGTGGTGTGAGCAGTGTTGTGTTACACCATCCATACAGTACAGGCTCCGGTGTTAACGTGTGGTGGGTGGTGGAGCAGTGTTGTGTTACACCATCCATACAGTACAGGCTCCGGTGTAATGTGTGGGTGGAGCAGTGTTGTGTTACTACCATCCATACAGTACAGGCTCGGTGTAACATGTGGCGGTGTGGTGGAGCAGTGTTGTGTTACACCGTCCATACAGTACAGGCTCCGGTGTAAGTGTGGCGTGTGGTGGAGCAGTGTTGTGTTACACCGTCCATACAGTACAGGCTCCGGTTGTAACTGTGGTGGTGGTGTGGTGGAGCAGTGTTGTGTTACACCGTCCATACAGTACAGGCTCCGGTGTAAGTGTGGCGGTGTGGTGGAGCAGTGTTGTGTTTACACCATCCATACAGTACAGGCTCCGGTGTAAGTGTGGCGGTGTGGTGGAGCAGTGTTGTGTTACACCATCCATACAGTACAGGCTCCGGTGTAATGTGTGGCGGTGTGGTGGAGCAGTGTTGTGTTACACCTCCATACAGATACAGGCTCCGGTTGTAACGTGTGGTGTGTGGTGGAGCAGTGTTTGTGTTACACCATCCATACAGTACAGGCTCCGGTGTAACGTGTGGGGTGTGGTGGAGCAGTGTTGTGTTACACCTCCATACAGTACAGGCTCCGGTGTAATGTGTGGCGGTGTGGTGGAGCAGTGTTGTGTTACACCATCCATACAGTACAGGCTCCGGTGTAAGTGTGGCGGTGTGGTGGAGCAGTGTTGTGTTACACCGTCCATACAGTACAGGCTCCGGTGTAACGTGTGGTGGTGTGGTGGAGCAGTGTTGTGTTACACCATCCATACAGTACAGGCTCCGGTGTAACGTGTGGTGGTGTGGTGGAGCAGTGTTGTGTTACACCATCCATACAGTACAGGCTCCGGTGTAACGTGGGTGTGGTGGAGCAGTGTTGTGTTACACCATCCATACAGTACAGGCTCCGGTGTAATGTGTGGCGGTGTGGTGGAGCAGTGTTGTGTTACACCATCCATACAGTACAGGCTCCGGTGTAACGTGTGGTGGTGTGGTGGAGCAGTGTTGTGTTACACCGATCCATACAGTACAGGCTCCGGTGTAACGTGTGGCGGTGTGGTGGAGCAGTGTTGTGTTACACCAGTCCATACAGTACAGGTCAGTGTAACGTGTGGACGGTGTGGTGGAGCTAGTGTTGTGTTACCCATCCATACAGTACAGGCTCCGGTGTAACGTGTGGTGGGTGTGGTGGAGCAGTGTTGTGTTACACCGTCCATACAGTACAGGCTCCGGTGTAATGTGTGGCGGTGTGGTGGAGCAGTGTTGTGTTACACCTCCATACAGTACAGGCTCCGGTGTAATGTGTGGCGGTGTGGTGGAGCAGTGTTGTGTTACACCGTCCATACAGTACAGGCTCCTTGTGTAACGTGTGGGTGTGGTGGAGCAGTGTTGTGTTACACCATCCATACAGTACAGGCTCCGGTGTAAGTGTGGCGGTGTGTGGTGGAGCAGTGTTGTGTTACACCATCCATACAGTACAGGCTCGGTGTAACGTGGGTGGTGTGGTGGAGCAGTGTTGTGTTACTCCATCCATACATACAGGCTCCGGTGTAACGTGTGGTGGTGTGGTGGAGCAGTGTTGTGTTACACCATCCATACATACAGGCTCCGGTGTAACGTTGTGGTGGTGTGGTGGAGCAGTGTTGTGTTACACCATCCATACAGTACAGGCTCCGGTGTAATGTGTGGCGGTGTGGTGGAGCAGTGTTGTGTTAACCTCCATACAGTACAGGCTCGGTGTAATGTGTGGCGGTGTGGTGGAGCAGTGTTGTGTTACACCGTCCATACAGTACAGGCTCCGGTGTAACTGTGGGCGGTGTGGTGGAGCAGTGTTGTGTTACACCATCCATACAGTACAGGCTCCGGTGTAACGTGTGGGGTGTGGTGGAGCAGTGTTGTGTTACACCTCCATACAGTACAGGCTCGCGGTGTGGTACGTGTGTGTACCTCCGTACGGTGGTGGAGCGTGTTGCTGTTGTTACACCATCCATACAGTACAGGCTCCGGTGTAACGTGTTGGCGGTGTGGTGGAGCAGTGTTGTGTTACACGCCATCCATCGGTACTAGGGTGTGCGGTTGTTACACGTCTATACGCTCGGATGGTGGCGGTGTGGTGGAGCAGTGTTGTGTTACACGTCCATACAGTACAGGCTCCGGTGTAATGTGTGGCGGTGTGGTGGAGCAGTGTTGTGTTACACCGTCCATACAGTACAGGCTCCGGTGTAACGTGTGGGGGTGTGGTGGAGCAGTGTTGTGTTACACCATCCATACAGTACAGGCTCCGGTGTAACGTGTGGGGTGTGTGGTGGAGCAGTGTTGTGTTACACATCCATACAGTACAGGCTCCGGTGTAATGTGTGGCGGTGTGGTGGAGGAGTGTTGTGTTACTCCATCCATACAGTACAGGCTCTGATGTAATGTGTGGCGGTGTGGTGGAGCAGTGTTGTGTTACACCATCCATACAGTACAGGCTCCAGTGTAAAGTGTGGTGGTGTGGTGGAGCAGTGTTGTGTTACACCATCCATACAGTACAGGCTCCAGTGTAATGTGTGGTGGTGTGGTGGAGCAGTGTTGTGTTACACCATCCATACAGTACAGACTCCAGTGTAACATGTGGTGGTGTGGTGGAGCAGTGTTGTGTTACACCGTCCATACAGTACAGGCTCCAGTGTAACGTGTGGCAGTGTGGTGGAGCAGTGTTGTGTTACACCATCCATACAGTACAGGCTCTGGTGTAATGTGTGGCGGTGTGGTGGAGCAGTGTTGTGTTACACCGTCCATACAGTACAGGCTCCGGTGTAACGTGTGGTGGTGTGGTGGAGCAGTGTGTTGTGTTACTCCATCCATACAGTACAGGCTCTGGTGTAATGTGTGGCGGTGTGGTGGAGCAGTGTTGTGTTACACCGTCCATACAGTACAGGCTCCGGTGGTAACGTGTGGTGGTGTGGTGGAGCAGTGTTGTGTTACTCCATCCATACAGTACAGGCTCCGGTTGTAACGATGTGGTGGTGTGGTGGAGCAGTGTTGTGTTACACCGTCCATACAGTACAGGCTCCGGTGTAACGTGTGGTGGTGTGGTGGAGCAGTGTTGTGTTACACTGTCCATACAGTACAGGCTCCGATGTAATGTGTGGCGGTGTGGTGGAGCAGTGTTGTGTTACTCCATCCATACAGTACAGGCTCTGGTGTAATGTGTGGCGGTGTGGTGGAGCAGTGTTGTGTTACACCATCCATACAGTACAGGCTCCAGTGTAAAGTGTGGCGGTGTGGTGGAGCAGTGTTGTGTTACACCATCCATACAGTACAGGCTCCGATGTAACATATGGCGGTGTGGTGGAGCAGTGTTGTGTTACACCATCCATACAGTACAGGCTCCAGTGTAACATGTGGCGGTGTGGTGGAGCAGTGTTGTGTTACTCCATCCATACAGTACAGGCTCCAGTGTAACATGTGGCGGTGTGGTGGAGCAGTGTTGTGTTACTCCATCCATACAGTACAGGCTCCGGTGTAACATATGGCGGTGTGGTGGAGCAGTGTTGTGTTACACCATCCATACAGTACAGGCTCTGGTGTAATGTGTGGCGGTGTGGTGGAGCAGTGTTGTGTTACACCGTCCATACAGTACAGGCTCCGGTGTAACGTGTGGTGGTGTGGTGGAGCAGTGTTGTGTTACACCATCCATACAGTACAGGCTCGGTGTAATGTATGGCGGTGTGGTGGAGCAGTGTTGTGTTACACCATCCATACAGTACAGGCTCCAGTGTAACATGTGGCGGTGTGGTGGAGCAGTGTTGTGTTACACCATCCATACAGTACAGGCTCCGGTGTAACGTGTGGCGGTGTGGTGGAGCAGTGTTGTGTTACACTGTCCATACAGTACAGGCTCCGGTGTAACATGTGGCGGTGTGGTGGAGCAGTGTTGTGTTACACCATCCATACAGTACAGGCTCTGGTGTAACGTGTGGCGGTGTGGTGGAGCAGTGTTGTGTTGCACCCTCCATACAGTACAGGCTCCGGTGTAATGTGTGGCGGTGTGGTGGAGCAGTGTTGTGTTACACCGTCCATACAGTACAGGCTCCGTGTAACGTGTGGTGGTGTGGTGGAGCAGTGTTGTGTTACACCGTCCATACAGTACAGGCTCCAGTGTAATGTATGGCGGTGTGGTGGAGCAGTGTTGTGTTACACCGTCCATACAGTACAGGCTCCGGTGTAACGTGTGGCAGTGTGGTGAGCAGTGTTGTGTTACACCATCCATACAGTACAGGCTCCGGTGTAACGTGTGGTGGTGTGGTGGAGCAGTGTTGTGTTACACCATCCATACAGTACAGGCTCCGGTGTAACGTGTGGTGGAGTAGTGTGGTGTTACACCTTCCATACAGTACAGGCTCCGGTGTAACGTGTGGTGGTGTGTGGTGGAGCAGTGTGGTGTTACACCGTCCATACAGTACAGGCTCCGGTGTAACGTGTGGTGGTGTGGTGGAGCAGTGTTGTGTTACACTGTCCATACAGTACAGGCTCCGGTGTAACATGTGGTGGTGTGGTGGAGCAGTGTTGTGTTACACCATCCATACAGTACAGGCTCCGGTGTAACGTGTGGCGGTGTGGTGGAGCAGTGTTGTGTTACACCATCCATACAGTACAGACTGTGGTGTAACGTGTGGGGTGTGGTGGAGCAGTGTTGTGTTATACCCTCCAAACAGTACAGGCTCCGGTGTAACGTGTGGTGGTGTGGTGGAGCAGTGTTGTGTTACACCATCCAGACAGTACATGCTCCGCTGTAACGTGCGGCATGCACCTCTTGTTGGTTTTAGTTCAGGGATTGGGACTAGTGCTCTTGTTGGTCATGTCCCTATCAGGGCCAGTGAGGGACTAGGTATCCTGCTTGGTGATGGGGTGAAAGAACCCATATAGGGACGGTAGGGAGATCAGGGCACCATTGCAGGTGAGTGCAGGAGGTCACCTCTTCCCCATTCTTATGAGCAGGGCCCTCCACTGTATTTGTCCCCCCGGTGTCTCCCCGTCTATTGTTTGGTGTAGTGCGCCAGACAGTGGTGGTCCATGCGTCCCTGTTTCTGGACACTCCCTGCGCCTGGCGTGACATATATACACTCACATATATGAGCACCTGCTGTGGCCTTGACCATGAGACCTAATAAAGTGCAATGAGTGAGTGGAAAGTGAGAGTTGTAAAATCAGGGCGAGCGGCCAGAAGTGAGCGGAGGGGGTGAGGGCGCCATTACATTAGGTGTGAGGGCGCCATTACATTAGGTGTGAGAGCGCCATTACATTAGGTGTGAGGGCGCCATTACATTAGGTGTGAGGGCGCCATTACATTAGGTGTGAGGGCGCCATTACATTAGGTGTGAGGGCGCCATTACATTAGGTGTGAGGGCGCCATTATATTAGGTGTGAGGGCGCCATTACATTAGGTGTGAGGGCGCCATTACATTAGGTGTGAGGGCGCCATTACATTAGGTGTGAGAGCGCCATTACATTAGGTGTGAGGCCACCATTACATTAGGTGTGAGGGCGCCATTACATTAGGTGTGAGGGCGCCATTACATTAGGTGTGAGGGCGCCATCACTTTAGGTATGAGGGCGCCATTACATTAGGTGTGAGGGCGCCATTACATTAGGTGTGAGGGCGCCATTACATTAGGTGTGAGGGCGCCATTACATTAGGTGTGAGGGCGCCATTACATTAGGTATGAGGGCGCCATTACATTAGGTGTGAGGGCGCCATTACATTAGGTGTGAGAGCGCCATTACATTAGGTGTGAGAGCGCCATTACATTAGGTGTGAGGGCGCCATTACATTAGGTGTGAGGTCGCCATTACATTAGGTGTGAGAGCGCCATTACATTAGGTATGAGAGCGCCATTACATTAGGTATGAGGGCGCCATTACATTAGGTGTGAGGTCGCCATTACATTAGGTGTGAGGGCGCCATTACATTAGGTGAGGGCGCCATTACATTAGGTGTGAGGGCGCCATTACATTAGGTATAAGAGCGCCATTACATTAGGTGTGAGAGCGCCATTACATTAGGTGTGAGAGCGCCATTACATTAGGTGTGAGGGCGCCATTACATTAGGTGTGAGGGCGCCATTACATTAGGTGTGAGAGCGCCATTACATTAGGTGTGAGGGCGCCATTACATTAGGTGTGAGGGCGCCATTACATTAGGTGTGAGAGCGCCATTACATTAGGTGTGAGAGCGCCATTACATTAGGTGTGAGAGCGCCATTACATTAGGTGTGAGGGCGCCATTACATTAGGTGTGAAGGCGCCATTACATTAGGTGTGAGGGCGCCATTACATTAGGTGTGAGGGCGCCATTACATTAGGTGTGAGGGCGCCATTACATTAGGTGTGAGGGCGCCATTACATTAGGTATGAGAGCGCCATTACATTAGGTGTGAGAGCGCCATTACATTAGGTGTGAGGGCGCCATTACATTAGGTGTGAGGGCGCCATTACATTAGGTATGAGGGCGCCATTACATTAGGTGTGAGGGCGCCATTACATTAGGTGTGAGAGCGCCATTACATTAGGTATGAGAGCGCCATTACATTAGGTATGAGGGCGCCATTACATTAGGTGTGAGGTCGCCATTACATTAGGTGTGAGGGCGCCATTACATTAGGTGTGAGGGCGCCATTACATTAGGTATGAGGGCGCCATTACATTAGGTGTGAGGGCGCCATTACATTAGGTGTGAGAGCGCCATTACATTAGGTATGAGAGCGCCATTACATTAGGTATGAGGGCGCCATTACATTAGGTGTGAGGTCGCCATTACATTAGGTGTGAGAGCGCCATTACATTAGGTATGAGAGCGCCATTACATTAGGTATGAGGGCGCCATTACATTAGGTGTGAGGTCGCCATTACATTAGGTGTGAGGGCGCCATTACATTAGGTGAGGGCGCCATTACATTAGGTGTGAGGGCGCCATTACATTAGGTATAAGAGCGCCATTACATTAGGTGTGAGAGCGCCATTACATTAGGTGTGAGAGCGCCATTACATTAGGTGTGAGGGCGCCATTACATTAGGTGTGAGGGCGCCATTACATTAGGTGTGAGAGCGCCATTACATTAGGTGTGAGGGCGCCATTACATTAGGTGTGAGGGCGCCATTACATTAGGTGTGAGAGCGCCATTACATTAGGTGTGAGAGCGCCATTACATTAGGTGTGAGAGCGCCATTACATTAGGTGTGAGGGCGCCATTACATTAGGTGTGAAGGCGCCATTACATTAGGTGTGAGGGCGCCATTACATTAGGTGTGAGGGCGCCATTACATTAGGTGTGAGGGCGCCATTACATTAGGTGTGAGGGCGCCATTACATTAGGTATGAGAGCGCCATTACATTAGGTGTGAGAGCGCCATTACATTAGGTGTGAGGGCGCCATTACATTAGGTATGAGAGCGCCATTACATTAGGTGTGAGAGCGCCATTACATTAGGTGTGAGGGCGCCATTACATTAGATCTTCTTGACCATGGGGCCGGTATTGCTTGTTCTGTGGGAGCTCATCCGGCTCCAGACTTCTTTAATCTTAAGTATGTTGTCCCTGCAGAGCGCGGTGATCTACCCCTGGATCAGCTCTATGGGAAGATCAATATACGGCATAAATATTTCCTCTAAAGCAGAGATGCGAGATCTCCCGGAACGACCATGAGAATCCCGTCATTGATCTGTCCCGGCTCCTTACACTGCGCTATCCGGATTATTGACTAAACAGAGAGAATTGGTCGGTCTGACATCTTAGTCCGAGTTTCGTCAAATCCATAGGTCATATACATTGGCCCTAATTCAGAGGTCCCCTCCTGTAGGTGAGAAGCCTCATGTGGCTGGTGGGCCTGTGATGTGTGGCTTGCGGTTGTCTTCCAGTTTGGTCCATAAACACCCGGTCTAGGAAATGACACGCCCACTCCAGGGTCGCGGGAGACTTGGGAAGCGGGCGGTTACTTGTTGTTCTTCTTCACCTATTTCGGTTCTTTTCAGGGGGACAGACGAGGGCCGAGACCCGGTCCCATGACCCTGACAGAGTCATTGTTAATAAACAGGGGAAGATGACAGGGAAAGTCTGAGGGGACAAAGGGGGTATTCGTGACGCCACCTGTGGCACGCAGCCAGGGCAGCCGCCACTGCTTCAGGACCTTTGGGGACAGTGACCGGTAGCTTGGATGGTTCCGCTCCCCGCAGATGGAGCGCGGTCCCTAGGGCAGCGGGATGGAGGAGTCAGTTCGTACTTTGGCAGATGTTCACTGGGACGTCAGTACCCCGATGTCTCATGCGGCCCCTGCAGCCGGTGGTCGCCGCTGATGAAAGTCTCACACACCCCAGCTTGAGTTCTTTCATCATGGCCGCCGGGTACATCCCCTTGCCAACCTCCGGTTCAGCATTGTCTCCAGATAAGCCACGGTCGGTGCCCTTTCTTTCCTGTCTAGGTGTTCCTGTCTCTGGGATGAGCTTACTGGGTACTTTACTTAAGGTTTTCAGCATTTGTTCACAACAGTTTACAAGTTACAGTTCTTTCAGCTCTTTCCAGTTACAGTTCTCACACTTTAGCTCTGCTCCGGGTAACTCAAACTGTGCAGCTCAGTTAGCGTTTCTGTGTTGCTCCCTCAAAGTCCTTCCAGGCCTCTCTCAGTGTTCACATAGTACCTCACCCCCGGGTTCAGTCTGGTCGTCGCGAACTCACGGGTGAATTTATTTTCCTTGCAGTCAGGATCACCAGTCCTAGTATGACAACTGTGTTCTTAGGCCGTGGTGGAAAGTTAGGCTGCAGCACATAAAGTCTCTGCCCCACACTGGTGTGTCTCGTGATTAGGGTCTGGAATCCACGGTCACTTCTTCAGAGCCGGTTCTCTGGTGTTGGCCTAGCCCTCCTGTGTCCCAGGTTCAGATATTTCGGCACACCAGGCTCCTTCTGTCTGTCACTGTTTCTAAGGGTGCCTCCAACCAGCTAAGATGTGTGTGGCTTCCGGGCCCTTGTTCTCCCACCTTCTCAGCTGTGGGGTCTCTTTTAGTCTTTTTCTCCTTCCTGTCACCTCCAGGCTATGGAGCGGCCTTTCTCTACTAGGGTCTGTGCCCCTCAGGATTCTGCGCCTCCAGGGAACCCGAAACCTTCCGGCAAGTCTCTCACTGTTCACTTCTCTGCTCTCTCAACCTTCCGACGTTCTGACTCCCTTGCCCCCATGTGTTCCCGGGTTTTTATTGTGTTGGTCTCTCCACCCACTTTGTCAGTGTCCACCTACGTTCCACTCAGTTTGCTACACGTGCAACCCCTTGCCTAATCTAGAGTCCTAGGCGTAGGGTCGGTGTTTGTGTAGTGTGCGTGTGTTTTCAATCACCTTGCTTACCTGGCTGCACTTCCCTCTTGAGGCCTCCTGGTCGCAGGGGCGCCACATAGTCGCCACAGAGGTACTGCACCCCTGTTAGGGTGTAGTACCCTCTCACTAGTAAGAGGGGCATAGACCAGTGCCGAGACACCCAAACCACACTAGGAATGATTGTAGTGGGGTTGGGTGGTGCAGGAAGTAGTTAGAGGGAACACCTGGGAGAAGTGAGGTCAGAGAGAATACATGTAGATGATGTGGGACACGTGATAGAGGGTATAAAAAGAGCAAGAAATATCTAGAATGTAGGAGACGAAAGTGAGAAGAAAGACAGCTAACAGAGAGAGTGACAGCTAAGGAGAGGTGGTAGAACAGCTGAGGAGAGGTCATTGAACACCAAGGTTGAGTTGGAGGACAGCTAGAGAATATATGCCTGAGAAGTGTCCAGAGGACTGGAGCAAGTGGGAGCTCGTCCTAAGGCCGAACCCTAAAGCAGAACATCACCCAAGTGGCTTCAGGAGAAAGAGGGGGTCCCAGAGGCGCGGAAAGTGAGGAATCCACCCGTGGGACTCGCATTCATTGTCAGTCGCAGGCAAGTGGAGGGACTGGGCCACAATGGACGCCGGGATCCCAAAAGACTAGTGGAGAAGATCAGGCTCAGCTAGCAACCTGGAAGCTGCGCCACTTTCATGGTGACTTAGTCGACAACTGTGTACATCTGCTGAAAAGGTGGCAACCATAGGGCTGAGGGGAGACACTGCAGGGGGACCCCTAAGAAAAGCCCACAGTCACCGGGTCAGAGCTGTGTGTGGCGAGGGGCAAGGCAGGACGGGTGAGGCAAGCGCTGTGTGAGACGACAGAGAAAGGACAGAGAAGGGGTGCCGGGTATGTGCCATCCTATTACCAGTGAGTAGCTGGATCCCTGCCTCCGAGATCCCAGTGCTCAGCGGCTGCTACACAAAGACCGTGAGTAAAGACCTGAGGACTGCACCCCGCTGTGTCTGTGAACTTTCCTAACGCATCGTGAGCGCCAGAGATACAACTACCAACTCACTCCGGCACCTTCAGCTGCCCAGGGGGGTCAGCCCTACCCGTAGAGGACTTAAGAGCATCACTCCATCCCAACCATTGACCCCTAGGAAGACTGGGAGCAGCGGCGGCCATCTATAGCCGCAACCTGCAGGTGGCGTCACATATAAATTAACAAGTATCCCCAGGTCCAGTCATCTCTGCCCAGAATGAACCCTCCAGATCCCTATCCCTAAGAGAGAGAGAGTCACCCACTCCGAACTGTTAATGACACCGCCAGGGTCACGGAGCCGGGTCTTGGTCCATGTGATCCCTGTGATGAAGCCTCAAGAAAGCCCGGTACCGAGTATCTTAAGGCCCTGGAGGAGCGTGTCATACATACAACGCGTTTCGCCAATATGAATGTCTTCCTCAGGTATTTTGTTAGAAATGTTTCCTATAAAAGCTATGCAGAACTTTGGAGCATTTATAACAAAACACCTGAGGAAGACATCTATATTGTCGAAACGCGTTGTATGTACATGTTTATGCAGAAATAATAAAGAATCCTACATGATAACACTACAGCTTGTATCTACAGGTTATTCGGGAGCGCAAACAGCCTGGAGGAAATGTTATTCGGGTTCACCAGTCATAATGACGGGGGTGCAAAAATACGATGCGTCAAATTCATATAGACGTGAACGGCAAAGTCTACAAGATGGGAACACAGTGGCCACAATCGTGTCATACTGTCAATCGTTCCCTTTTATGTATAACAAGTTGCCCTCAAAAAATGTAAGTACACCCCGGGTCTGCACACAGGCTGCTCGCCTTACTCTGGTTTGGTTGTTTGCATAAATCCTGCAGATATTGTGTCCCGTCACCATCGCACCTCGTTGCAGCTGTAAACCATCATTATCATTCCCTGTTACTGTATCTATTTCCACAGTGAAGTACAGAGATTGTCACCACACAAGCAAAGGTGTGATTTGCCAATTCTACCAAGTTCCCCTAAATCTGTTATTAAAGCAGCACTCCACCGCTATAGTGGTGTTGTAGACCTAAGTCCCCTGATCCCTGCCGTATACTCACACCTTAATGCCTTTCCAGCATCGATCCAGTCAGTCCGTGCTGAACATTGTCCTGCCGGCTGCTCAAGTGTTCCGTGAAGCGCGCCAGAGGTCACAACTCAATGCAAGTCTATGAGAGCCTCGTTTTGGCCTCGTTCTGGTATCATTCTGGCCTCATTGTGGCCTCGTTCTAACCATGTTCTGGCCTCGTTGTGGCCTCGTTCTAACCTTGTTGTGGCCTCGTTGTGGCCTCGTTCTGGCCTTCTTCTGCCATCATTCTGGCTCTCATAGAGATTCATTGAGTGCCTGAGACATAGCTTTTGACTGACGGCCAAGCTTATGTTAAAGGCACACAGCACTATTGTTAATCATATTTCATCGGTTTTGGAGAGTTTCTATACCACAAATACAATTGCACCAATAAACTGCTTTTCTTGTAGATGCTTTTATTATTTCATCAAAGAGTAAAATTGCAGATATAAAGTGCTCAATACATAATAAAATTCTTAGAATTACATGGAACTGGATGAGAGGACATTGAGGGGTTAAAGTCCTACTCCAGACACAATAAGACAAAACATGGTAGTCTTTTCAAACACAGATTCTGTGATACAGAGACATGCATAGGTAGATTTGAGGGCTTTCACCCATGGTATATAGAAGTTCCAGTTTATAGTCCCTTCTTATTATACCAATAACTAATCATTTGCTCTCTCAAACCTCCATTATCTAGAGTAACATCACATATTTCTTAGTTTCATGCTTACCCATGCAAAGTGCTTGTGTGCCTGGATGACCTCTAGGGGACGCCCCAACGCGTTTCCCTGATTGCTTCCTCAGGGGGCATGTTTTTGGCTATGTCACCCCCATCCTATATAACCCCCACCACTACCGCCTACCACCTGTCTGTCATTACGCCGCTCCTTGCCGCACATGGGAGGCCGCACTCTCCCGAGCGGCGGTTTCCGGCATTCATCCACAGGAAGTGCGTCATATGACGCTCCTTCCTGTGTGTCAGAAGCCTTTCACCGCAGCCCGGTGATGCGCGACCGCGCATGCGCGGTCCGCTGACGCCATTTTAGAAGAGGGCAAATTTGCCCACTTTCTTTTCACTATCTCTGGTCTGTATTAACCATACCTTTTTATTGAAAGAAGCATCACTTTGTGCCACATACAAGGGACATTTTACCAGGCATAATCTAATACATGGGCATATACAACAATGTGGGGGAACAAAGTTCCATATTTTCTGATGTTGTATTTTCTATTTCCTCTTTTTCCTCCGCCCTATATATAGAAGGCCCGGATTGTCCCATTGCAGAAAGCGATTCCACCTTGTTTGTAGTATCCAGAGATTATTTTAGTAGACCATTGTGTGGGTGAATATAGAACAGCTAAAAAACATAGAAAAAACAGATAAACGACAGTTAAAACCATATCAATGATTATCCTAAGAGGAGCCCTCAGGAAACTGGGGTTCCACAGCATGGCAGACACCCGAAACCATATATGCAGAATCAACCAAAAGACCAAGATCCATCATTTTCATTGGTCGGACATAAGTCACCCTCCAAAAAATACACCGAAAAGTCCTCCAACTAATCCCCATGTGAGTCCAAGCTCCGTCTCCTCATTGTCATCACTGGAGGAACCCCAGGGGGGCAGCAAGGGCTGGCCATCTGGACTAAGGGAGGATTTTGATGTGGCAAAGGAGAAAGGGAAGCGAAGTATAACACCCCCAGAACCACAGGGCAAGAAGAGTCGGGGTAAAAATTTGCAGGTAATTAATCTGTCCTCACATGTACTTACATTAGACCAATTGGAGGTGTTGAAGTTGGGACTGTCTTTTGTACTGGTGAATAACTTTGACTATTTTACAGCTTTAAAAGACCTGCATCTTTTCACCCGCAAACTAATCCTCAAAAAAATACATACAAAAAGAGAAAAAGCAGATGATGGCGTTCAAGGAATGGAGCATGACACTATTGGGATTTTGGAGGACTTGGAGGAAGAAGAGGAGGATAATGTGGTAGGTAACCCCCAGAAGTTCCCAAGGTCACTGTATCCACGATCAACCACGTTCCCCCCATTGTCCGCATGCCCAGAAATAGAGACTTTCCATAGGTTGGTAGCACAAGATTTGAAAAAATTGGCTGGCCACCAAGAAGGGACAGACAATTTAACACACCACCAAAGATTAGCCATGAAGGAGTTGAGGGCAATGTCAGATGTGGTTATAAAACCAGCGGACAAGGGGGGGAACGTGGTTATCTGGCCTGTGCAAATGTATGAACGTGAGGCCTTCAGACAATTGAAAAATAAAGATAATTATTCAGTTGTATCTTATAATCCTTTAAAAAGTTTTATGTCACAATTGTTTGAGATTGTGGATAAGGCATTTCAGGATGGTATAATCCCAAAAAAGATATGGGAAGGACTCCTGACTAAGGAGCCGATAGTCCCCACCTTTTATCTCCTACCGAAAATCCACAAAGATCCCCTAAACCCCCGGGACGTCCGATTGTGTCTGGGATAGGGGGGCTGTGCGACCCAGTGTGCAGGTTTATCGAATTTTACCTGCATCCACTTGTGGAAACGCTGCCCTCCTATGTCCGTGACACATCGGACGTCCTGAGGCAAGTTGATGGGATCTTTGTGGATTCGGAGACACGTCTAGTCACGGCAGATGTTGAGTCCTTGTACTCATCAATATGTCATCAAGATGGGCTTAGAGCCGTAACTTTCTACTTGGAGAACAGCAGTCTGGAGGAATCCCTCAGTGCTCTGATTTTGAATCTCCTAGATTATATCCTAACCCATAACTTCTTTCTCTTTAAGGACCGGTTCTTCCTTCAGCAGCGGGGGACAGCAATGGGGGCGGCGTGCGCGCCCTCCTACGCAAATCTCTTTCTTGGCTATTGGGAGAGGGAGATTTTCGGGGGGCGCCTGCGCCGCCACCCAGGTGCTGTCATGGATGAGGTACATCGATGATGTATTGATGTTGTGGAAGGGAACAGTTTCTCAATTGGAAACCTTTTTGGTTTATTTGAATTCTAACGAGTATAATATCAAACTGACCTACACACATCATGCATCATCGGTGGACTTTTTAGATATTAAACTCCATATTCATTCCGACGTGTCTATACAAACCAATATGTATCAGGGGTGACCGGTCTGAAGAGAAAGGTTCAAATCAGGGACCTCAAGTGGTCCGTTTTATAACAACATATAATGACAAATGGGATAGGATTAGGGGTATTCTAAAGAGACACTGGGGAATTTTGGGACTGGTGCCGGGTCTAAGTGACGTAGTCACTGAAAGACCAATGCTGACTGCAAGGAGGGGCAGTAGCCTCAAAGATATGTTGGTGCATAGCCATTATGTAAGGGAATCCAAACCTATAGTGAGTGGGAGTAGAAGGACTCTGGGATTTTATCCGTGTGGTTCATGTCTGGCATGCCGGAACATGGAAAGAACAAAAACATTCACAGCGGCCAACAGTGGACGCGTATATGATATTCGGCATTACCTAACATGCACAACAAGAAACGTGATATATCACGCCACATGCCCATGTGGCCTGATATACATTGGCCTTACATCACGGGAATTCCGTGTCAGAGTAAGGGAGCATATTAGGGACATAGAGGCAGCCAAAAAGATGGAACATGGTGATCCCAATCTAAAAACTCTACCCCACCATTTCAAATCCATACATGATTGCGACACAACCAACCTAAAATTCAAAGCTATCGACGTGTGTCATTTAGGAGCAAGGGGTGGGGACTACAAGAAAGCTCTTGAGAGGAGGGAATGTCAATGGATAGTCCGCCTTGGGACACAGTCCCCGGGTGGACTGAATGAAAAACTAAGTTTTTCCTCATATCTCTAAACATAAAGGCGCATTATTATGCCCTTTGGACCATTGGGGGACCTAATATCCCTCTCTATCGTTGATGGAGGGTGACTTATGTCCGACCAATGAAAATGATGGATCTTGGTCTTTTGGTTGATTCTGCATATATGGTTTCGGGTGTCTGCCATGCTGTGGAACCCCAGTTTCCTGAGGGCTCCTCTTAGGATAATCATTGATATGGTTTTAACTGTCGTTTATCTGTTTTTTCTATGTTTTTTAGCTGTTCTATATTCACCCACACAATGGTCTACTAAAATAATCTCTGGATACTACAAACAAGGTGGAATCGCTTTCTGCAATGGGACAATCCGGGCCTTCTATATATAGGGCGGAGGAAAAAGAGGAAATAGAAAATACAACATCAGAAAATATGGAACTTTGTTCCCCCACATTGTTGTATATGCCCATGTATTAGATTATGCCTGGTAAAATGTCCCTTGTATGTGGCACAAAGTGATGCTTCTTTCAATAAAAAGGTATGGTTAATACAGACCAGAGATAGTGAAAAGAAAGTGGGCAAATTTGCCCTCTTCTAAAATGGCGTCAGCGGACCGCGCATGCGCGGTCGCGCATCACCGGGCTGCGGTGAAAGGCTTCTGACACACAGGAAGGAGCGTCATATGACGCACTTCCTGTGGATGAATGCCGGAAACCGCCGCTCGGGAGAGCGCGGCCTCCCATGTGCGGCAAGGAGCGGCGTAATGACAGACAGGTGGTAGGCGGTAGTGGTGGGGGTTATATAGGATGGGGGTGACATAGCCAAAAACATGCCCCCTGAGGAAGCAATCAGGGAAACGCGTTGGGGCGTCCCCTAGAGGTCATCCAGGCACACAAGCACTTTGCATGGGTAAGCATGAAACTAAGAAATATGTGATGTTACTCTAGATAATGGAGGTTTGAGAGAGCAAATGATTAGTTATTGGTATAATAAGAAGGGACTATAAACTGGAACTTCTATATACCATGGGTGAAAGCCCTCAAATCTACCTATGCATGTCTCTGTATCACAGAATCTGTGTTTGAAAAGACTACCATGTTTTGTCTTATTGTGTCTGGAGTAGGACTTTAACCCCTCAATGTCCTCTCATCCAGTTCCATGTAATTCTAAGAATTTTATTATGTATTGAGCACTTTATATCTGCAATTTTACTCTTTGATGAAATAATAAATGCATCTACAAGAAAAGCAGTTTATTGGTGCAATTGTATTTGTGGTATAGAAACTCTCCAAAACCGATGAAATATGATTAACAATAGATGTGGGAGAGCCCTAGTATTTTTTGATAAGTATTCATGTGTGACCAAGATTTATAAAACACACAGCACTATTGTATGGCGTTCACACATTCAGCTTGCCTTGTGATACGGCAACATCATAGTTAAGGATAATGGAGGACAATGTGGTGGCCATAGCTCATAAATTGATACATTACATCTTGATTCTGATGCTGTATTTATGTATCGATGATGGCTCTTTTTCTCTATTTCTGAACTGATGATGGTTTTGGTGATGTATTCATGTACTGGTGGTAGCTCTGGTGATGTATTCATGTATTGCTGGTGGTTCTGTTGCTGTATTCATATAGTAATTGTGGTTTTCTAGATATACTCTTATATTGATGATGGTTCTGGTGCTTTATTCATGCACTAATGACTGCTTTGTTGATTTATAAATGTACTGTTGTTTGTTCTGGTGCTTAATGTACCGATATTGGCTTTGTTGTTGTGTTCATTTACTGATGATGATTCTGGCGCTTATCAATGTACTGATGATGGTTTTGGTGCTGTGTTCATGTACTTAGGTTGATTACAATAGCGGTAAAATAAAAATAAACACTGGAGGGGTGCTAGAAAACAAGAAGGGAATAATACCATGCTGTGCTGTGCACACGACATACAGTAAGACCCTGTCTTTTCACTGTCAACAATTTAATATATCACTTTGGTACCAAATGTGAACATGTAAACATAGAATCCCTTACCAGGCTCTGTATATACAATGTCTATAGACAGAGAGATGCCCCCACTCACACCAGGCTCTTTATATACAATGTCTATAGACAGAGCTGCCCCCGCCCACACCAGGCTCTGTATATACAATGTCTATAGACAGAGAGCTGCCCCCACCCACACCAGGCTCTGTATATACAATGTCTATAGACAGAGAGCTGCCCCCGCCCACACCAGGCTCTGTATATACAATGTCTATAGACAGAGAACTGCCCCACCCACACCAGGCTCTGTATATACAATGTCTATAGACAGAGAGCTGCCCCCTCCCGCACCAGGGTCTCTGTAGAGATTGTACATTGACAGTGAGGTGTTAATTACACCAGGGGTGCATTGGACTGCCATGAAATGTTAATCATAGGGTAATAAAGCCTTTAGTGTAGGCAAACAATAGCACACACCAGGGGCGGAACTACACTGGTGCAGCTGGTGCAGCTGCACCAGGGCCCCGACCGGCTGGGGGCCCCTTCAAGCCTGGAGGGGGGCCCCCAGCCGACCCCCGCAAGCCGCCGTCAAAGGAGAGGAGGGTCAGGCAAGGGAAGCAGAGAGCTTCCTGCTTCCCCTGCCTGATCCCGCCCCTCCTCTCCTCTGCTCCTCCGGCCCCTAGCATTCATCCGGAGCGGCTCCCAGGTAGGAGAGCATCGGGCCTGCGGCTCCCAGCAGCACCCACCCCCCCCCTTTCCGGGCCGCTCCAACGGCCAGCGGCATTCCCCCCCCCGGGCCGCGCCGACGGCTAGTAGCCCCGCCCCCCTGGTCCTCTCCTGCACCAGGGCACCCGGGGGTGACGGTCCGCCCCTGGCACACACACTAATAAAAGAGACACAGTTGACTTTTATTTTGTAACCCTACAGCATTATAGAGCAAAACCTGCTGACAGATTTCCTTTAATTGTGCCGTAAAGACTTTTCTGCAGTCATAAGTGACTTACGGTAATACACTTGATGCCGGAGCTTATTTTATTTATTATCTGTAACATTTTATTCCATTAATGTACAATATCCCTTTATCACTTTAGATTATTTCCTCCGGTAAATACAAATCGTTTGTAATCCGACATTGATAATTTGACTTTCTATTTTTGATGAAAAAATCACAGACAATATTTTGATGGATACATTGTAAACCGATAATAAATCATTGTGATATCAGAGATCCGGGTGCACAGGCATCGGATACATCAGCCGCGTTCATTGTAAGCTGTGAAATAATAATTACAGGTAACATAATCTGTATAACTTCATTCAGCTTAAAATAAGTTACAGTCGCTTTAATTATTTATTATGGACAAAGCAGGAAAATTCTTTATTTGTATGACCCGTCCTGGCGCTTGGTGATCCAGTTGTGATCTCATTAGCATTTAATATTTTAGTCATGTTAAAAATGGTGTTTTGGTGTAAGAAAAAAGTGATTTCATTCATTTCCATCAATGAGGTGAGAGGAGGAATAAAATCATTAGATCCTGTGTCACTATTAAAGTGGCGCTGCCATCTGGTGTTCATTTGTGGTATTGCAAGTGTGCCTTCTTACACTTTTCCAGTTGTTACTGTATCTTCGACGATTTGCATTTAAAGGGGATATTTCATTAAGATCAACCCTCCTCCCAATCCTTTTATAAGGGCATTGACATCTTTGAAATATAAATCCATCCACACCTTTAGATCTTCTATCTGTTGCTGCATTCCTGGAGAGTGTTTTCATTTATATGCAAATGAAGCATTAATTGCTTGATCAAGCTAAAGAGGTTAGTTCTGAATAGGAAACAAGCTCAGAAGACAGTGGCTTCTAAAGGGAACCTATCACCAACCTAATCTGTGTGCAGCATAATGTAGAATCTGAGATCCTGATTGCAGCGATGTGTCACTTACTGAGCTGCTCAATGTAGTTTTGATAAAATCACTGATTAATCAGCAGGAGATTATCATTAGTCAGGTAGTCTGGTAATTTGACATAGTCACAAACTGCTAAATCTGCAGCAGATAAAAGAGTCATTTTCTTAAAATGACATCGAGCAGCTCAGTAAGTGACACATCACAGGAATCAGGGTCTCTGCCTCTACATTGTGCTGCTATCAGATGGGATGGCAAAAACCTGCTGACAGAGTCCCTTTAAGGCCTTGTGCACACGCTGCATAATTTATTAGTTTTTTAAGTGTAGATTTGTCAGATTTGGGCTGCACAAGGGCCCAAGGGGTAAGGGGGCCCATTTCTATCTCCAATGCAGGTGGAATTGTGCATTATGCTGAGTTCTTGGACTGCAAGGAGCCCCAGAGGCTGCTCTTGCACAGGGGCCCTTTTTCTGTTTCTGCTACTGAATAGCCCTGATCCTAAATCCTTGTGGGTGTTGGGGAGACTGTTTGGACTATTTGATTTGGTAGCGAAGATATGACGTTGACGAGAGGATGAGAGGCTCGTGTATCTCTGCGGAGACCCAAGTGCCAGGGACGCCGTCTGCTGATCAAGTGTTTGTGACTGTAAACCCTGATAACGTAAGCCCCGACGTGGGAACGTGTTCAGCCCGCCATGTGCGTGACCGTTCAGGGCAATCATTGTTAACCAGAAAGAGGCGGGCTGTGCTGTGCCGTGCCGTGTGCCAAGCTGTGCCGTGTGCCGGGCTGTGCCGTTGGATGCACCGTTCTGTGTGCCAGGCTGCGCCATGCCATGTGTCGGGCTGTGCCGTGGTGTGTGCCATTCCGTGTGCCAGGCTGTGCCATGCCGAGTGACAAACCAAAGATATCAGATGTGTGAGAGTCTGTCTCCTGTCACCCCATCGATCCACCAATCAAATGATTGTAGGCCCCATGATGTGTCCTAGTGTCTCCTCCATTGTCCACCAGGCCCTTACTGTCACGAGTGTTTCCCGTCCTTCGGAGACCTTTGACATATCTGGGATCTGAGTTTCACATTATCTTGTGAAACTCTGGGTTTTTAAATGTATTTGCTTTATTCTGGTGCAGAAAGGGTTAAGCACTCTTTCCTTTTTGGTTGTTCCTTGTTATTCCAATCTCAGGTGCTGCAGTTTGTGACCACTCCCTTCCACTTTATATAGTCACATCTTCCATCTCATGATGCAGCTATAGAGAATCATTTCGATGCTGACCACCTTGGAGTAAGCAAGTCGCTGGAAGAATCTGGTGTGGTGTCGTTTGCAGTCCTGGAGTTTTTCTGCAACTGTGGTGTAGGAGTTATATCTTTCTACCTTTCCCTGTGTTGGACTAATGTAAAGGTGACAACTAGTGAACTCACTGACCTTCGCAGTAGCCAGCATGAGTGGAGTAACAGCACAGGGTCTAGGCATGTGTTGGCAGCGAGAGGAAGGACCCGCTTAGGGATGTTAGGGAGTGCAGGGTACAGATGCAGGTTAGTGACCAGGTGTTGACCCCTCTCCCTACCATTAGGGCCTTCCTAACCTTTTCCACTCCCCGTTGTATCTATTGTGTTTCTCCTTGACCATGCGACACCTATACATGATGGAGCATCAGTGCCTGGTAATACAGTTCAATCTTTCTCACTTAAATAGGACGGCGCTGCAAAGAGCTGCAGTACCAGGTACAACCACTACAAGATCACTATAATCAGCTGATCAGATGGGGTGATGGCCAGTGATGTAACGTGGCCCTGATGAAAGAGCTCTAATGGGGCCCCCAATTTTTGCAAATCTTTAATAGCATTAGTCTTTTTCTAAGGGACCTTTGGGGCCCTATTGGTTCCAAAACCTGGGTGCGATTGCAACCCCTGCACCTGTTGTAGTTGGCAGTTGGACCCCACCAATTTGATATTGTTGACAAACAGTATGGAGCATCTTTACCTGATAAAAAAAAACTCATTCCTACTCACTTGAATAGGACAGAGCTGCAAAGAGATGCAGTACCAGGTACAACCACTATGGGGTGTAAGGAGCTGATCACAGATCATAGATCCCTGTGATCAGCTGATCAGATTCTTATTATCTTTATTGTATCTGAAAACCCCTGTATATTAATTCTACCTTTGCAGGAGGAGAAATCCGTCAATTTATTGGATTTACATGAACTTCCTTTATTATTGATGAATGAATGTGACAGTCCGGCCAGTTGTTAGTGCAGAGCCATCACCATGACGGGCCCCGGGCCCCGCCGCCAGTCTCCATCTGACTTGTCTGTGATAATTGGAGCCGGGTCAGGACTGATGATATTATGGATTGTGACAGCCGATCCCGCTATCATCTCTGAATTACAAAGACTTTGAGGCAAATAACGTCTCTTTATCTGGAGGGAAGAGAAGATGGTGCAGCAGATGTTCTACTTCTCACAATGTAGACGATGATGTGACAGATCTGAGCCCGAGCTTCAAACACCGAGCGCGGATGGAAGCGTCCCGGTAAATATTACCGCTGTCACCGCTCTCCATATAGATACAGTAATAACATACAAACTAAAGGAAAATGAGGATTTCACGTCTTTCGGAGAAATCTCGGATCTTAAGTTTATAAGTACAACATTGTTTCTTTTTATTTTAGCTATTTTTTTTACGATTAGATCCTTGATATTTAGAAGTGAAGGCTTTAAATATTACATTAGGGCTATGTAGTATT
The DNA here is from genome assembly GCA_033576535.1 of Allobates femoralis. Lineage (NCBI taxonomy): Eukaryota > Metazoa > Chordata > Amphibia > Anura > Aromobatidae > Allobates > Allobates femoralis. The sequence continues at coordinate 108,225,465 of JARQOC010000007.1, read as the reverse complement.
GTAACCAAGCAAATAAAGGGCTTAATATACACAAGGGCCTCTGATCATTAAAGTGTAACCTTATTATGTAATAATAATGTAGAGCAAGTGATTTTAATAAACTTTCAAATATACTTCATAAGTGAAATATAAAAGGAAACCATACATAAACCTTCCACTAGGTGTCCCCACTGCACTGTGTGTGAAGTAGACATATGTTCATTCTCAGTCAGATCTGTTTTCACACAGGCATGTAACCATATAAGGGAAAGGGGTGTGGCCTACACTCCTGACTGCAGCTGGTGAGGAAACAATGTATCAGATTAGCTCAGATTACAGCTCAATGCGGAGCAATGTCAGAATGTTAGGATCACCGCAAACTCCTCTTTCCTTGGCACAAGCTTCTGGTCTGTCATCTGGCTACAACACAGCTCAGTCAGGATCCCTGTTAACCCTTTCTCTGCTGGCACATCACACTGCTCCCTATCAGTCTGCTCTCAGAAGCTGTGGAAATACAGACACAGTGCTGGCAGAAGTTGGCCACGACCACTCAGAGCTGGTAGATGCTGGTCACGCCCACACATTGCGGGTGGTTGCTGGCCACGCCCACACAGTGCTGGTAGATGCTGGTCACGCCCACACAGCCATAAAATGCGGTTCTTAAAAGAGCACAGAAAAATGTGAGAAGATGTCATATGGCACAAAAAAGCATTATTTTAGCTGCTATGTGATCCATTTTACTCCAATAAATAAAGAGACATTTGCACTCTGAAATGCTAAGGTATGCAAACACTGAATATAAGAATATCAACATTTATCACTGCAAAAAAAACATGAAAAATTTAGATACTTATATAGAAAAATTTTTATGTGAGCCCAGCAGCTAAGTCAAGGCACATCTCTTTACTGAGTCCTCACCTAATCTAATATCCTCTCTGGGTTAAAAAAAAACTATATAATATAGAAATATAGACATGCATTACCGCTAAGGAAATACATATAAAACAATTGAGATACTTAATATATAAAAAAGGCTAGTTTTATGTGAGCCCAGAGGCCATGTCAAGGCGTATCTCTTCACTGGGTCCCTACCTTAGCTAATGCCTCACTACGGGTTAAAAAAAAACTGCTATTTATAGGGGGACAGGAATCTGCTAATAGAAAGTTAAAAACACCTAGAGCTGATGGGGAGGGAGGCACAGACAAAAGAAAGGACAGTCTGGTGAGAGTTTCACTTCTTTGCTCAGTGGTAATGTGGGGTTTTCTGCTATATAAAATCCTTATCCTGGGAAACGTGCTTCTTGAAACATGAAACTTTCAATACTGTCTAAACTGCACTCTGTATACTCTCCAACTCTCTGGCCGTGCAGACACGTGCTCAGCTGCAATAGTTATCTTCTGACCTTTCTATGCTGCTGAAGCTATGGAGTCAGTGCTTCACTGTTGATTGTCCAGATCACACAGTTTTCAGCTTGACCCTGTAAGCCTGGGTGTCCTAGGAGCTGAGATCCTGGTTCCTTTAGCTGTGACCACACAGAGGAGCACATGTGCTCGGTCCACAGGCGTCCTCTATTACTCCCTATTGTACTACACACTCTGACTACGCACCTTCTCCCTCCCGGGGACTGTCACCACCCAAAACAGGTAAAAGTGCACCGCCTCAGGGGCAGGTATAAATGTGTGGATGCTTGTTATACAGCAAAGAAAGAGAAAACACATCAAAGCTGATATATGAAAGCATTTCATGGCAGCCAGACGCAGGGGCGCCACTTTAGCATTTCAGAATGCAACTGTCCCTTTATTATGGTATATGAAATGTTCTAATCTTATTCCAGTCCTCAACTGGAGTAAGAATGTGTTGGGGGTGCACATGGGGACATACACCATTTTGTGCCTCACCTGATCATTAATGAATCCGGCGCCTCTCCCCTCCCCCTTTCATAAAAACTTGCGTAAAAAATGATGACAAGTTGTTAGAAACTTGAAACTGTATCCAGGGCAATAGTTGGTAGTTTTTGCTCTTCTTTTACTCGTCTTTGTCTTTTATTGCTTTGTATTTTTTCTAAACTGCTATATGACTTAAAATATACTGCTTTTTATTTGGTGCAATTTAACATAGTTACCAAGAGGATGTGGCTCATAGGGTAATAATTCAGAAGAGCATAAGACACGCCCCCGAGGATCCTGTGAGCCACACCTCTTTGAAAAAAACTTAAAAAATTAGAAAATATAAATAGGCCTTTATCTCTCAAACTGTATGGCGGATTTTTTTTTAGTTGACTCGGGGGCAGCGGGAATAAGATATGTGAAAAAAATGGTCACTTTTGACCTGTGACGGGTCCTCATTAGTACATATTTCAAAGCTTTCCTATTGTCAATCTAGTCCTTTTCGACAAGTGGGCATGGTCCTAAACTCTTCTGTATGGGGTCTATTGATGGCCATGCCCAGTTGGCTAACAAGACCGGCTTTAAATACAGGAAAGACATGAGACATGGGAATAACAATGCCGCCAGTGTAAAGGAGTGAGACTTGTGTATGGATTCACTCATCAGTGCACAGAGACTTGTGTGATGGAATGTCGCCATCTGCTGGTCAGAGATACAATAGTAGGAACTAAGAAAATCACACAGGAACTGATACAACAGAATCGATTCCCAGGGGAGTAATGATTGGGAATGGATGCAGACATTTGACTTACTGTGACATACCGTACTTAGAAAATATCAGACTCTGTGAGGCTGGGGCAGGGGGAGTCACTGTCTGGTCTTGTGTTAGGTCAGACAGGCAGTGTGAGCTCAACTTGTTATAGACATATCTAAGAGATCATAAGGAAAGCGGATCCTCAGTCTCCACTAAGTAGTCAGAGAACCTCACAGGGAGTGTGGTCTGATGAAGTCAGCCGTTCAATCATTTTCTAAGCTGACCACCATTGAAGGTGGAAGTCTGGAGAAGTTGCTGGAGTCCTGTTGCCTGCAGTCCTGGCATCTCGCTGCTGCTTTAGAGTCAGCGTATATCCTTTCTGTCTATGTTCTCCTGTCTGTCTTCCTTCTCATGTGTTGTTTTACAGTAGTAGTGATATATAGTGCCCTCACCAGCCTTGGCAATATTCAGGGTGAGTAGAGGTACAGTGTAGGGACTACATGACAAATATGGGGGGGGAAGGACCTGTATAGGGACATCAGGGAGGTCAGGGTTCAGTCACAGATTAATGTCCGGAGGTGTCCCGTCCCCCACTCCCTATTATTAGGGTCATTCCCCCCTTTATCATCCCCATTGTACTCTAAGTTACGCCTTGTGCCTGGAGATCCATTGCCCGCACATGACACTTGTATATTATAGACTGATGCTCATACTTAAAAGAATAAATATAAAAAAATCATCTAGTCATCAGATGATTGCCCTTGATAAATGTTCCGATTGTTCAGCTGCATTCACATTTGCAGTCTGCGTTGCACGCCAGATATGGTACATGACGAAGATGGGGGAAGGACCCATATAGGGATGTTAGGGCGGTCAGGGGTTCAGTCACAGCTTAATGTTATCCTATGCTCCCTATCGTTGTCCTTCCTCCCCTTTGCATCCTCATTGTACCTCTATGTTGCGCCCTGCACCGGGTGTTCCCTTCCCCACAGGTGAACTTGTATATTATGGATTGATGCTGACTATTCAGAGAATAAATGTAACATAATCATCATCTAGTCGTCAGATCGCCCTTGATAAATGTTGCGATTGCTCCGCTGTCTTCACATTGGCATTCTGTGTTGCGCGCCAGACATGTCATTGCTCCCAACTACTTGACTAAATGAGCCATAATTGCTCGTCATGCTATTTATCCACTTCAGGTTGTCATTGACATTAGTTTGTGTATGTAATTACAGGGCAAAGTTATTTTCTCTCTATTTGACTGGGATCGGCCTCTTCATTGCTGCATTTAGCCTTAAATACAAATACAAAGTATCATCTCCATCATTCATCATATAGGGAACAATAAATATATGATAAAGCAAATAATAAATCTTCTGAGGACGATTATCCTGCAGTGAAGCTTTATCCTACAGGACTGTCCTAGAAGCTTCATCCTAGAGGACTGTCCTAGAAGCTTCATCCTAGAGGACTATCCTAGAAGCTTTATCCTAGAGGACTGTACTAGAAGCTTCATCCTAGAGGACTATCCTAGAAGCTTTATCCTAGAGGACTGTCCTAGAAGCTTTATCCTAGAGGACTGTCCTAGAAGCTTTATCCCAGAGGACTGTCCTAGAAGCTTCATCCTAGAGGACTGTCCTAGAAGCTTCATCCTAGAGGACTGTCCTAGAAGCTTTATCCCAGAGGACTGTCCTAGAAGCTTCATCCTAGAGGACTGTCCTAGAAGCTTTATCCTAGAGGACTGTCCTAGAAGCTTTAACCTAGAGGACTGTCCTAGAAGCTTCATCCTAGAGGACTGTACTAGAAGCTTTATCCTAGAGGATTGTCCTAGAAGCTTCATCCTAGAGGATTGTCCTAGAAGCTTCATCCTAGAGGACTGTCCTAGAAGCTTTATCCTAGAGGACTGTCCTAGAAGCTTCATCCTAGAGGCTGTCCTAGAAGCTTCATCCTAGAGGACTGTCCTAGAAGCTTTATCCTAGAGGACTGTCCTAGAAGATTTATCCTAGAGGACTGTCCTAGAAGCTTTAACCTAGAGGACTGTCCTAGAAGCTTTATCCTAGAGGACTGAGCCTAGAAGCTTTATCCTAGAACACTGTCCTAGAAGCTTCATCCTAGAGGATTGTCCTAGAAGCTTCATCCTAGAGGACTGTCCTAGAAGCTTTATCCTAGAGGATTGTCCTAGAAGCTTCATCCTAGAGGACTGTCCTAGAAGCTTTATCCCAGAGGACTGTCCTAGAAGCTTCATCCTAGAGGACTGTCCTAGAAGCTTTATCCTAGAGGACTGTCCTAGAAGCTTCATCCTAGAGGACTGTCCTAGAAGCTTTATCCCAGAGGACTGTCCTAGAAGCTTCATCCTAGAGGACTGTCCTAGAAGCTTTATCCTAGAGGACTGTCCTAGAAGCTTTAACCTAGAGGACTGTCCTAGAAGCTTCATCCTAGAGGACTGTACTAGAAGCTTTATCCTAGAGGACTGTCCTAGAAGCTTCATCCTAGAGGATTGTCCTAGAAGCTTTATCCTAGAGGACTGTCCTAGAAGCTTTATCCTAGAGGACTGTCCTAGAAGCTTTATCCTAGAGGACTGTCCTAGAAGCTTTATCCTAGAGGACTGTCCTAGAAGCTTTATCCTAGAGGACTGAGCCTAGAAGCTTTATCCTAGAGGACTGTCCTAGAAGCTTCATCCTAGAGGATTGTCCTAGAAGCTTCATCCTAGAGGACTGTCCTAGAAGCTTTATCCTAGAGGACTGTCCTAGAAGCTTTATCCTAGAGGATTGTCCTAGAAGCTTCATCCTAGAGGTCTGTCCTAGAAGCTTCATCCTAGAGGACTGTCCTAGAAGCTTTATCCTAGAGGATTGTCCTAGAAGCTTCATCCTAGAGGACTGTCCTAGAAGCTTTATCCTAGAGGACTGTCCTAGAAGCTTCATCCTAGAGGACTGTCCTAGAAGCTTTATCCTAGAACACTGTCCTAGAAGCTTCATCCTAGAGGACTGTCCTAGAAGCTTTATCCTAGAACACTGTCCTAGCAGCTTTATCCTAGAGGACTGTCCTAGAAGCTTTATCCTAGAGGACTGTCCTAGCAGCTTTATCCTAGAGGACTGTCCTAGAAGCTTTATCCTAGAGGACTGTCCTAGAAGCTTTATCCTAGAGGACTGTCCTAGAAGCTTTATCCTAGAGGACTGTCCTAGAAGCTTCATCCTAGAGGACTGTCCTAGAAGCTTTATCCTAGAGGACTGTCCTAGAAGCTTTATCCTAGAGGACTGTCCTAGAAGCTTCATCCTAGAGGACGGTCCTAGAAGCTTTATCCTAGAGGACTGTCCTAGAAGCTTCATCCTAGAGGACGGTCCTAGAAGCTTTATCCTAGAGGACTGTCCTAGAAGCTTTATCCTAGAGGATTGTCCTAGAAGCTTCATCCTAGAGGATTGTCCTAGAAGCTTTATCCTAGAGGACTGTCCTAGAAGCCTTATCCTAGAATGCTGTCCTAGAAGCTTTATCCTAGAGGAGTGTCCTAGAAGCTTTATCCTAGAAGACTGTCCTAGAAGCTTTATCCTAGAGGACTGTCCTAGAAGCTTTATCCTAGAGGACTGTCCTAGAAGCTTTATCCTAGAGGACTGTCCTAGAAGCTTTATCCTAGAGGACTGTCCTAGAAGCTTCATCCTAGAGGACTGTCCTAGAAGCTTTATCCTAGAGGACTGTCCTAGAAGCTTTATCCTAGAGGACTGTCCTAGAAGCTTTATCCTAGAGACTGTCCTAGAAGCTTCATCCTAGAGGACTGTCCTAGAAGCTTCATCCTAGAGGACTGTCCTAGAAGCTTTGCATCCTAGAGGACTGTCCTAGAAGCTTTATCCTAGAGGATGTCCTAGAAGCTTTATCCTAGAGGACTGTCCTAGAAGCTTTATCCTAAGGACTGTCCTAGAAGCTTTATCCTACAGGACTGTCCTAGAAGCTTTATCCTAGAGGACTGTCCTAGAAGCTTTATCCTAGAGGACTGTCCTAGAAGCTTTATCCTAGAGGACTGTCCTAGAAGCTTTATCCTAGAGGACTGTCCTAGAAGCTTTATCCTAGAGGACTGTCCTAGAAGCTTTTATCCTAGAGGACTGTCCTAGAAGCTTCATCCTAGAGGACTGAGTCCTAGAAGCTTTATCCTAGAGGACTGTCCTAGAAGCTTTATCCTAGAGGACTGTCCTAGAAGCTTTATCCTAGAGGACTGTCCTAGAAGCTTATATCCTAGAGACTGTCCTAGAAGCTTCTATCCTAGAGGACTGTCCTAGAAGCTTTATCCTAGAGGACTGTCCTAGAAGCTTTATCCTAGAGGACTGTCCTAGAAGCTTTATCCTAGAGGACTGTCCTAGAAGCTTTATCCTAGAGGACTGTCCTAGAAGCTTTATCCTAGAGGACTGTCCTAGAAGCTTCATCCTAGAGGACTGTCCTAGAAGCTTTATCCTAGAGGACTGTCCTAAAAGCTTCATCCTAGAGGACTGTCCTAGAAGCTTCATCCTAGAGGACTGTCCTAGAAGATTTATCCTAGAGGACTGTCCTAGAAGCTTTATCCTAGAGGACTGTCCTAGAAGCTTTATCCTAGAGGACTGTCCTAGAAGCTTCATCCTACAGGACTGTCCTAGAAGCTTTATCCTAGAGGACTGTCCTAGAAGCTTTATCCTAGAGGACTGTCCTAGAAGCTTTATCCTAGAGGACTGTCCTAGGAGCTTTATCCTAGAGGACTGTCCTAGAAGCTTTATCCTAGAGGACTGTCCTAGAAGCTTTATCCTAGAGGACTGTCCTAGAAGCTTTATCCTAGAGGACTGTCCTAGAAGCTTTATCCTAGAGGACTGTCCTAGAAGCTTTATCCTAGAGGACTGTACTAGAAGCTTTATCCTACAGGACTGTCCTAGAAGCTTTTTCCTCAAGGATTGTCCTAGAAGTCTTATCCTAGAGGACTGTCCTAGAAGCTTCATCCTAGAGGCTGTCCTAGAAGCTTCATCCTAGAGGATTGTCCTAGAAGCCTTATCCTAGAGGACTGTCCTAGAAGCTTTAACCTAGAGGACTGTCCTAGACGCTTTATCCTAGAGGACTGTCCTAGAAGCTTTAACCTAGAGGACTGTCCTAGAAGCCTTATCCTAGAGGACTGTCCTAGAAGTTTCATCCTAGAGGACTGTCCTAGAAGCTTCATCCTAGAGGACTGTCCTAGAAGCTTTATCCTAGAGGACTGAGCCTAGAAGCTTTATCCTAGAGGACTGTCCTAGAAGCTTTATCCTAGAGGACTGTCCTAGAAGCTTTATCCTAGAGGACTGTCCTAGAAGCTTTATCCTAGAGGACTGTCCTAGAAGCTTTATCCTAGAGGACTGTCCTAGAAGCTTCATCCTAGAGGACTGTCCTAGAAGCTTTATCCTAGAGGACTGTCCTAAAAGCTTTATCCTAGAGGACTGTCCTTGAAGCTTTATCCTAGAGGACTGTCCTAGCAGCTTTATCCTAGAGGACTGTCCTAGAAGCTTTATCCTAGAGGACTGTCCTAGAAGCTTTATCCTAGAGGACTGTCCTAGAAGCCTTATCCTAGAGGACTGTCCTAGAAGCTTCATCCTAGAGGCTGTCCTAGAAGCTTTATCCTAGAGGATGGTCCTAGAAGCTTTATCCTAGAGGAGTGTCCTAGAAGATTTATCATAGAGGACTGTCCTAGAAGCTTCATCCTAGAGGACTGTCCTAGAAGCTTCATCCTAGAGGACTGTCCTAGAAGCTTTATCCTAGAGGACTGAGCCTAGAAGCTTTATCTTAGAGGACTGTCCTAGAAGCTTTATCCTAGAGGACTGTCCTAGAAGCTTTATCCTAGAGGACTGTCCTAGAAGCTTTATCCTAGAGGACTGTCCTAGAAGCTTTATCCTAGAGGACTGTACTAGAAGCTTTATCCTACAGGACTGTCCTAGAAGCTTCATCCTAGAGGACTGTCCTAGAAGCTTTATCCTAGAGGACTGTCCTAGAAGCTTTATTCCAAAGGACTGAGCCTAGAAGCTTTATCCTAGAGGACTGTCCTAGAAGCTTTTTCCTCAAGGATTGTCCTAGAAGCCTTATCCTAGAGGACTGTCCTAGAAGCTTCATCCTAGAGGACTGTCCTAGAAGCTTTATCCTAGAGGACTGTCCTAGAAGCTTTTTCCTCAAGGATTGTCCTAGAAGCCTTATCCTAGAGGACTGTCCTAGAAGCTTCATCCTAGAGGCTGTCCTAGAAGCTTCATCCTAGAGGATTGTCCTAGAAGCCTTATCCTAGAGGACTGTCCTAGAAGATTCATCCTAGAGGACTGTCCTAGAAGCTTTAACCTAGAGGACTGTCCTAGAAGCCTTATCCTAGAGGACTGTCCTAGAAGTTTCATCCTAGAGGACTGTCCTAGAAGCTTTATCCTAGAGGACTGAGCCTAGAAGCTTTATCCTAGAGGACTGTCCTAGAAGCTTTATCCTAGAGGACTGTCCTAGAAGCTTTATCCTAGAGGACTGTCCTAGAAGCTTTATCCTAGAGGACTGTCCTAGAAGCTTCATCCTAGAGGACTGTCCTAGAAGCTTCATCCTAGAGGACTGTCCTAGAAGCTTCATCCTAGAGGACTGTCCTAGAAGATTTATCCTAGAGGACTCTCCTAGAAGCTTTATCCTGGAGGAATGTCCTAGAAGCTTTATCCTAGAGGACTGTCCTAGAAGCTTTATCCTAGAGGACTGTCCTAGAAGCTTTATCCTAGAGGACTGTCCTAGAAGCTTCATCCTAGAGGACTGTCCTAGAAGCTTCATCCTAGAGGACTGTTCTAGAAGCTTCATCCTAGAGGACTGTCCTAGAAGCTTCATCCTAGAGGACTGTCCTAGAAGCTTTATCCTAGAGGACTGTCCTAGAAGCTTCATCCTGGAGGACTGTCCTAGAAGCTTTATCCTAGAGGACTGTCCTAGAAGCTTTATCCTAGAGGACTGTCCTAGAAGCTTTATCCTCGTCGCTCGGCATTGTGCTTGGCACATAAAGCTTTATATATGTAACTCAGGATCAGTAATGTAATGTATGTACACAGTGACTGCACCAGCAGAATAGTGAGTGCAGCTCTGGAGTATAATACAGGAGGTAACTCAGGATCAGTAATGTAATGTATGTACACAGTGACTGCACCAGCAGAATAGTGAGTGCAGCTCTGGAGTATAATACAGGAGGTAACTCAGGATCAGTAATGTAATGTATGTACACAGTGACTGCACCAGCAGAATAGTGAGTGCAGCTCTGGAGTATAATACAGGAGGTAACTCAGGATCAGTAATGTAATGTATGTACACAGTGACTGCACCAGCAGAATAGTGAGTGCAGCTCTGGAGTATAATACAGGAGGTGACTCAGGATCAGTAATGTAATGTATGTACACAGTGACTGCACCAGCAGAATAGTGAGTGCAGCTCTGGAGTATAATACAGGAGGTAACTCAGGATCAGTAATGTAATGTATGTACACAGTGACTGCACCAGCAGAATAGTGAGTGCAGCTCTGGAGGATAATACAGGAGGTAACTCAGGATCAGTAATGTAATGTATGTACACAGTGACTGCACCAGCAGAATAGTGAATGCAGCTCTGGAGTATAATACAGGAGGTAACTCAGGATCAGTAATGTAATGTTTGTACACAGTGACTGCACCAGCAGAATAGTGAGTGCAGCTCTGGAGTATAATACAGGAGGTAACTCAGGATCAGTAATGTAATGTATGTACACAGTGACTGCACCAGCAGAATAGTGAGTGCAGCTCTGGAGTATAATACAGGAGGTAACTCAGGATCAGTAATGTAATGTATGTACACAGTGACTGCACCAGCAGAATAGTGAGCGCAGCACTGAAGTATAATACAGGAGGTAACTTAGGATCAGTAATGTAATGTATGTACACAGTGTCTGCACCAGCAGAATAGTGAGTGCAGCTCTGGAGTATAATACAGGAAGGATCAGTAATGTAATGTATGTACACAGTGACTGCACCAGCAGAATAGTGAGTACAGCTCTGGGGTATAATACAGGAGGTAACTCAGGATCAGTAATGTAATGTATGTACACAGTGACTGTACCAGCAGAATAGTGAGTGCAGCCTGGAGTATAATACAGGAGGTAACTCAGGATCAGTAATGTAATGTATGTACACAGTGACTGCACCAGCAGAATAGTGAGCGCAGCACTGAAGTATAATACAGGAGGTAACTTAGGATCAGTAATGTAATGTATGTACACAGTGACTGCACCAGGAAATAGTGAGTGCAGTCTGGAGTATAATACAGGAGGTAACTCAGGATCAGTAATGTAATGTATGTACACAGTGACTGCACCAGCAGAATAGTGAGTGCAGCTCTGGAGTATAATACAGGAGGTAACTTAGGATCAGTAATGTAATGTATGTACACAGTGACTGCAGCAGCAGAATAGTGAGTGCAGCTCTGGAGTATAATACAGGAGGTAACTCAGGATCAGTAATGTAATGTATGTACACAGTGACTGCACTAGGAGAATAGTGAGTGCAGCTCTGGAGTATAATACAGGAGGTAACTCAGGATCAGTAATGTAATGTATGTATACAGTGAGTGCAGCTCTGGAGTATATACTGCCTGTACACATCTCTGGTTCTTGTATATGGTGTCTCAGGTGCTGTGTGCAGTGTGAGGTGACCTCGTCCATCTTTCCCTGTTATATGACTGTGTGCAGACATTGGAGCAGACCTGTACAGAGATCACCACCCTGCACATGTGACTCAGCCATTCTTTAGGTCCTGTAGAACTACAGCTCCCATCATGCAGTGCGGCCGCTCTCCCGGGTGATGGCGGCGTCCTGCGAGTGACGCAGACACGGGGGACGTATGACGTCATCACGTCGCTCCTGACCTGCCGTTTGGGGGCGTGGCTATGTAAATTAACAACTATAAGGACTTATAATGTTGTCTTTTCTCCCGGTATAACCCGCTCTCCTGATCTCCACATCGCCGCTCATTATCACTCCTGCGGGTTTTACATGTTTTTCTCAGTATTAGCGCGGTTACCTATAGCGACCAATCAGATTCCCGCTTTCTTTTAGCATCACGAGAGCTGTTGCTATGGCAACCTATCAGAAACCAGCTTTCATTTCAAATCCTAAAAGCTGGAATCTGATTGGTTGTTACAGCCTGAAGACGTCATGGAATGTTCCTCATCCTATTGTGTACTATGATGTCACGCGCACTATATAAGGAGCAGAGGCCACAGGCAGCTGATTGTTCTGCAGTCTCTGGAGAGTGAGGTCAGGGCTTGTCTTCACCTTTATTATTTCAGGTTTTTATCATTTATTTTGTTATATAAATTCCTTTAACCCTTGATTGTACCAGGGGCCAATGTGGCCCCATACAGATTACACATGGAGGGGCCAGTGTGGCTCCATACAGATTACACATGGAGGGGCCAGTGTGGCTCCATACAGATTACACATGGAGGGGCCAGTGTGGCCCCATACAGATTACACATGGAGGGGCCAGTGTGGCTCCATACAGATTACACATGGAGGGGCCAGTGTGGCCCCATACAGATCACACATGGAGGGGCCAGTGTGGCCCCATACAGATTACACATGGAGGGGCCAGTGTGGCTCCATACAGATTACACATGGAGGGGCCAATGTGGCTCCATACAGATTACACATGGAGGGGCCAGTGTGGCCCCATACAGATTACACATGGAGGGGCCAATGTGGCTCCATACAGATTACACATGGAGGGGCCAGTGTGGCCCATACAGATTACACATGGAGGGGCCAATGTGGCTCCATACAGATTACACATGGAGGGGCCATGTGGCCCCATACAGATTACACATGGAGGGGCCAGTGTGGCTCCATACAGATTACACATGGAGGGGCCAGTGTGGCTCCATACAGATTACACATGGAGGGGCCAGTGTGGCCCATACAGATTACACATGGAGGGGCCAATGTGGCCCCATACAGATTACACATGGAGGGGCCAGTGTGGCCCATACAGATTACACATGGAGGGGCCAGTGTGGCCCCATACAGATTACACATGGAGGGGCCAGTGTGGCTCATACAGATTACACATGGAGGGGCCAGTGTGGCCCCATACAGATTACACATGGAGGGGCCAGTGTGGCTCCATACAGATTACACATGGAGGGGCCAGTGTGGCCCATACAGATTACACATGGAGGGGCCAGTGTGGCTCTATACAGATTACACATGGAGGGGCCAGTGTGGCCCATACAGATTACACATGGAGGGGCCAGTGTGGCCCATACAGATTACACATGGAGGGGCCAGTGTGGCTCCATACAGATTACACATGAGGGGCCAGTGTGGCCCATACAGATTACACATGGAGGGGCCAGTGTGGCTCCATACAGATTACACATGGAGGGGCCAGTGTGGCCCCATACAGATTACACATGGAGGGGCCAGTGTGGCTCCATACAGATTACACATGAGGGGCCAGTGTGGCCCCATACAGATTACACATGGAGGGGCCAGTGTGGCTCCATACAGATTACACATGGAGGGGCCAGTGTGGCCCCATACAGATTACACATGGAGGGGCCATGTGGCTCCATACAGATTACACATGGAGGGGCCAGTGTGGCCCAACAGATTACACATGGAGGGGCCAGTGTGGCTCCATACAGATTACACATGGAGGGGCCAGTGTGGCCCCATACAGATTACACATGGAGGGGCCAATGTGGCTCCATACAGATTACACATGGAGGGGCCAGTGTGGCTCCATACAGATTACACATGGAGGGGCCAGTGTGGCTCCATACAGATTACACATGGAGGGGCCAGTGTGGCCCCATACAGATTACGCATGGAGGGGCCATGTGGGCCATACGATACATGGAGGCAGTGTGGCTCATAAAATACACATGGAGGGCATGTGCTCCATACAGATTACACATGAGGCATGTGCCATAGATTACACATGGAGGGGCCATGTGAGTGCAGCTCTGGAGTATAATACAGGAGGTGACTCAGGATCAGTAATGTAATGTATGTACACAGTGACTGCACCAGCAGAATAGTGAGTGCAGCTCTGGAGTATAATACAGGAGGTAACTCAGGATCAGTAATGTAATGTATGTACACAGTGACTGCACCAGCAGAATAGTGAGTGCAGCTCTGGAGGATAATACAGGAGGTAACTCAGGATCAGTAATGTAATGTATGTATACAGTGACTGCACCAGCAGAATAGTGAGTGCAGCTCTGGAGGATAATACAGGAGGTAACTCAGGATCAGTAATGTAATGTATGTACACAGTGAGTGCAGCTCTGGAGTATATACTGCCTGTACACATCTCTGGTTCTTGTATACTGTGTCTCAGGTGCTGTGTGCAGTGTGAGGTGACCTCGTCCATCTTTCCCTGTTATATGACTGTGTGCAGACATTGGAGCAGACCTGTACAGAGTCACCACCCTGCACATGTGACTCAGCCATTCTGGAGCTCCTGTAGAACTACAGCTCCCATCATGCAGTGCGGCCGCTCTCCCGGGTGATGGCGGCGTCCTGCGAGTGACCCAGACACGGGGGACGTATGACGTCATCACGTCGCTCCTGACCTGCCGTTTGGGGGCGTGGCTATGCAAGTTACCAAATATAAGGACTTATAATGTTGTCTTTTCCCCCGGTATAACCCGCTCTCCTGATCTCCACATCGCCGCTCATTATCACTCCTGCGGGTTTTACACGTTTTTCTCAGTATTAGCGCGGTTACCTATAGCGACCAATCAGATTCCCGCTTTCTTTTAGCATCACGAGAGCTGTTGTCTATGGCAACCTATCAGAAACCAGCTTTCATTTCAAATCCTAAAAGCTGGAATCTGATTGGTTGTTACAGCCTGATGACGTCATGGAATGTTGCACATCCTATTGTGTACTATGATGTCACGCGCACTATATCAGGAGCAGAGGCCACAGGCAGCTGATTGTTCTGCAGTCTCTGGAGAGTGAGGTCAGGGCTTGTCTTCACCTTTATTCTTTCAGGTTTTTATCATTTATTTTGTTATATAAATTCATTTAACCCTTGATTGTACCAGGGGCCAATGTGGCCCCATACAGATTACACATGGAGGGGCCAGTGTGGCTCCATACAGATTACACATGGAGGGGCCAGTGTGGCCCCATACAGATTACACATGGAGGGGCCAGTGTGGCTCCATACAGATTACACATGGAGGGGCCAGTGTGGCTCCCTACAGATTACACATGGAGGGGCCAGTGTGGCCCCATACAGATTACACATGGAGGGGCCAGTGTGGCTCCATACAGATTACACATGGAGGGGCCAGTGTGGCTCCATACAGATTACACATGGAGGGGCCAGTGTGGCTCCATACAGATTACACATGGAGGGGCCAGTGTGGCCCCATACAGATTACACATGGAGGGGCCAGTGTGGCCCCATACAGATTACACATGGAGGGGCCAGTGTGGCCCCATACAGATTACACATGGAGGGGCCAGTGTGGCCCCATACAGATTACACATGGAGGGGCCAGTGTGGCTCCATACAGATTACACATGGAGGGGCCAGTGTGGCCCCATACAGAGTACACATGGAGGGGCCAGTGTGGCCCCATACAGATTACACATGGAGGGGCCAGTGTGGCCCCATACAGATTACACATGGAGGGGCCAGTGTGGCTCCAAACAGATTACACATGGAGGGTTTCATGGTACCAGACAAGGGTTAAAACATAAAACAAATGGGGAAACCCTCAGTTTAGGTGATGTCCAGATGATTATTGTCAGAGGATCAATGTCTGCCACATTCTACATAGGACGAAGATTTCCCCATTCACCACCAGATTTCATTGATTTCTGACTTTCTTGCTCATCATTGGCTCCTTACAATATTTATGAATATTATATATTTTTAATGTAGGGCCAATTATACTACATATAAGACTATATGGTCCCCTTATTTTGTATGGAGGGCTATGTGGTCCCCTTATTTTGTATGGAGGGCTATGTGGTCCTCTTATTTTGTATGGAGGGCTATGTGGTCCCCTTATTTTGTATGGAGGGCTATGTGGTCCCCTTATTTTGTATGGAGGGCTATGTGGTCCTCTTATTTTGTATGGAGGGCTATGTGGTCCCCTTATTTTGTATGGAGGGCTATGTGGTCCACTTATTTTGTATGGAGGCTATGTGGTCCCGTTATTTTGTATGGAGGGCTATGTGGTCCCGTTATTTTGTATGGAGGGCTATGTGGTCCTGTTATTTTGTATGGAGGGCTATGTGGTCCCTTATTTTGTATGGAGGGCTATGTGGTCCCATTATTTTGTATGGAGAGCTATGTGGTCATATTATTTTGTATGGAGGGCTATGTGGTCCCCTTATTTTGTATGGAGGGCTATGTGGTCCTCTTATTTTGTATGGAGGGCTATGTGGTCCCCTTATTTTGTATGGAGGGCTATGTGGTCCCCTTATTTTGTATGGAGGGCTATGTGGTCCCCTTATTTTGTATGGAGGGCTATGTGGTCCCCTTATTTTGTATGGAGGGCTATGTGGTCCCCTTATTTTGTATGGAGGGCTATGTGGTCCCGTTATTTTGTATGGAGGGCTATGTGGTCCCGTTATTTTGTATGGAGGGCTATGTGGTCCTGTTATTTTGTATGGAGGGCTATGTGGTCCCATTATTTTGTATGGAGGGCTATGTGGTCCCGTTATTTTGTATGGAGGGGTATGTGGTCATATTACTTTGTATAGAAATGGTTTACAGTAGAATATGTGCCTGTTGTTGGTATTCTGGTAATTGTTTATGCTCTTTCTCTAGGTTTTGCCACTTTTCCACAACTGTCTGTATTTTTAAACTGTTTTTCCAAACTTGTTTTTAATGTGCAATATTGATGTGTATGACCAGCTGGGATTGACTGATCATTGCAGTGTATATACAGAATAATACAGATACTGAGGATTACACCCAGTATACAGGACAGGAGAAGTGGTACTGTGCAGTGTATATATACAGAATAATACAGATACTGAGGATTACACCCAGTATACAGGACAGGAGAAGTGGTACTGTGCAGTGTATATATACAGAATAATACAGATACTGAGGATTACACCCAGTATACAGGACAGGAGAGGTGGTACTGTGCAGTGTATATATACAGAATAATACAGATACTGAGGATTACACCCCGTATACAGGACAGAGAGGTGGTACTGTGCAGTGTATATATACAGAATAATACAGATACTGAGGATTACACCCAGTATACAGGACAGGAGAAGTGGTACTGTGCAGTGTATATATACAGAATAATACAGATACTGAGGATTACACCCAGTATACAGGACAGGAGAAGTGGTACTGTGCAGTGTATATATAGAATAATACAGATACTGAAGATTACATCCAGTATACAGGACAGTAGAAGTGGTACTGTGCAGTGTATATATATACAGAATAATACAGATACTGAGGATTACACCCAGTATACAGGGCAGGAGAAGTGGTACTGTGCAGTGTATAAATACAGAATAATACAGATACTGAGAATTACACCCAGTATACAGGACAGGAGAAGTGGTACTGTGCAGTGTATATATACAGAATAATACAGATACTGAGGATTACACCCAGTATACAGGACAGGAGAAGTGGTACTGTGCAGTGTATATATACAGAATAATACAGATACAGAGGATTACACCCATTGTACAGTGGGTCCCATTATTTTGTATGGAGGGCTATGTGGGTCCCATTATTTTTTATGTGGGGCTATGTGGGTCCCATTATTTTGTATGGAGGACTATGTGGGTCCCATTATTTTTTATGTGGGGCTATGTGGTCCCATTATTTTATATGGAGGACTATGTGGGTCTTATTATTTTGTATGAGGGGATATGTGGGTCCCATTATTTTGTATGGAGGACTATCTGCACCAAATCTGCAAGATAAAATAAAGCAATGTGGGCACAGGGCCTTATAGTGTACTTATAGTAGGATCCAACAAGCCACTGTACCCTCGGGTCATGAGTGATCTCAGGTTCAGGGGTGTAACTAACAGGTGCAGGTTTTGCAATTGCACCTGGGCCCCAGAGCCTAGGGCCCCAAAAGTTAATTTGACCTATAGAAAACACTAATGCTATTAAAGATTTGCATTAATTGGGGACGTGTGGGCGTTTCTACACTGCTGGCCGTCATCACAAGGAAGTGGGAATTTTAAATCAGGTCAATAAGTTTCCCTAGTTTTGGAGGGTAAAATTAGGGGCCTCGGCTTATACTCGGGTCGGCTTATACTCGAGTATATACGGTAACATAAGAAAATCCTAAACAATTTGGGAAACCATTAGTTTAGGTAAAGTCCAGATTATTATTGTCAGAGGATGTACAGTATACATTTCTCAGATATAAGAAATACAGGCAGATACTTATCCATCATATGTCTCCCATCCTTGTATAATGTCCCCCATCCTGGGCCTCTTCCAGTAAAATATGTTCCTAATCCTGATATAATGCCCCTATCCGGGACCCATTCCAGTAATATAATGTCCCCATCCTTGGCCCCTTCCTGGTATAATGTCCCCAACCTGGGCCTCTTCCTGGTATAATCCTCCCCCATCCTTGGCCCCTTCCAGGAATGTATTTCCCCCATCCTGGCATAATGTCCCGATCCTTGGTCCCTTCCTAGTATAATGTCACCATCCTGGGCATCTTCCTGGTATAATATCCCCCATTCTTGGCCCCTTCCTGGTATAATGTCCCCATCTTGGGCTCTTCCTGGTATAATCTCCCTCTTTCTCGGCCCCTTCCAGTAATATATGTCCCCCATCTTGGTATAGGCTTCTTCCAGTAATAATATCCCTGCTGTTCTCCAACAAATATAAAAACAAATAAACAATTCTACTCTCCCCCTCTCCTCCTTCGACGAGCGACATTCTCTTCTATGCCTCCTTACTGCCATGCACTGCCAGTGACTTGCCTCAGTTTGGCCGGCAGCATGTATTGCAGTGCAGGGAGCCAGTGAGTCTCTGCACCACAATTTATTTTAGTTGAATATACATCCTTGAACGCATATCCAGCACAGATAGTTGCTGGTGTCGGAGGCCCCTCTCCAGCATGAGCCTGATGCTGTTGGGCTCTTTGCAACCACAATCGTTGTGCCTCTGCCCCCTGTCGAGTTTCTTCACACACTTAGTGTGAGTTTAAGTGCAAACAGCGGTCACCAGATATTGATGGGGTTTATATTTTACTTTTATTCTTTCACTTTGCACTTTGTTAATTGATCACAATAATCTATTAACACTATATCTGACTGTGCAGCATTCGTTGTGTTCACCTCCTATGGGGTCATTCATTCTCTTCTATCTTTTCTCCTTTTTAGAAAATGATGCCTGCGCTTTTATTTCTGTATTGGGGATTTGGGGCCCACCATCCTCATGGAGTCGGGTAAGTCTATTTATACTATTAATGTATATTGTTACCAGGGGTGAACCAAGCCTCCCTGCTGCCTGAGGCCAACTAAAGAATGGCGCCCCCCCCCCCCCTCAATAGTAAATTTTTACAATCGGTACAAATACATCTAGTTCATACAGATTTATAGCAATCCTGTAAAATTGAGAACACAGTGATGTCAGCGCCATCGCACGCACATACAAGAACTACATGGAAGAATCCAGAACCAGGATTATTAATGGCAAGGGCAGGCTTTGCACAACCATACAGACACACAATGATGGCGGCAGAGCGTGGTCCTGTAGGCAGACACAGTCCTGCGTCCTTATAGCATACACACAGGAGGCAGAACCTATTATCTCTGGCACACGTCTACAAAACTCTGGGCAGCTGCAATGTAGCGGTTGCCTGGCACTGACTAGTCAGACATGTCCCCCGTGCAGCACTGTCCACGCAGCACATGCAACGACCTGCAGTCTGAGCATCGACAAGCCGCCACTGCACTAAGTTGGTAAAATGGCGCTTCTCCCCCAACAGACCACGCCTCCTCCTGAAACACTTAGCCAATCACAAGCGCCGCACATGGCTCTTTCCGGCGCTAATATCAGGGGCCGTCCAATTGGGTTGAGCAAGAGATGTGGGAGCGGGAAGGCGGATAAGCGCCACCAACCAATCACCGCTCGGGAGAAACATGGCTGGATGTATGTACCGAGGGGCGGCACTGGACCTGGTGTGTAAGTTATGGCCAATCAATCCTGCAGCAGAGGGACAATGTATCCTGCACCAGGGGCAAACATAGAAATCATGAGGTTCCAGAGCAGAAGTTCTAATTGGGGCCCCCGAGTCAAACTATAGAAGCGGGAGTGGCATTTTGAGGGACCCTCCATGGATGCCGCCCTCTGTTCACCAGCAGGTGGCACCACCTGAGGCAACCGACTCAGGTCGCATCATAATAGGTGCGCCCCTGATTGTTCCTATGATATAACTAGCAATCATTCTTTCTACCTGCAGAAACATCTCCAGCAGATGGGGCGCATTGGACAGGATGAGGCTGGGGGTGGTAGATCTACTATAGAGTAACAAAATAGGATTGATACAAATGTGTTCCCCATTAACGCGACCCTGTCAGGTAAAGAAATGCTATTAACCTGCAGATATTGGGTTAATCTGCAGGTTAATATAATTTTATCCTGAAAACCTTCAGCTCCTCAGTGACTGCTATATATTAGGAAAGTAATGAATGAAGAGAGGTAGTGAGTTTGGACTAAAGATTGGAGGACAGGTGATGTGGATGAGGCATTAGTATTGTGAGGGGGTTTAGTTATAGGTTCAGGCTTTGATGTGCGGGTACAAGTTGAGGACAAGTTTGGTAAATGACACATGTTTATGGCTCCCTTCTTCATTAATGACTGATGTTCATCATTTATACATATGTAGAGCACAGACATTAGTTTGATCTGAACCCTCACTGTCTCATCTACTTATAGGGAGGAGGAAGACCATGAGGAGATGGTGGTGGAAGAAAGTAACATCTTAGACGAGAAAGAGGTGGAGAATAACATCATGGAGAAGGAGGAGGTGGAGAGTAACGTCATGGACGTGGAGGAGAAGGAGGAGGTGGCGAGTAACATCAAGGAGGAGAATGACATAAAAAATCTGAGTAATATCATGGATGTGGATGCGAGAAATATTGAGGAGGAGGAGAATAACATCAAGGAGGAGAATAACAAAAAATATCTGAGTAACATCATGGAATTGGAGGCGAGTAACTTTGAGGAGAGTACCATCAAGGAAATGGAGAAGAGTAGCATTGAGGAGAGTTATATCAAGGAGGAGAATAACATACAAAATCTGAGTAACATCATGGATGTGGATGCGAGAAACATTGAGGAGGAGGAGAATAACATCAAGGAGGAGAATAACAAAAAATATCTGAGTAACATTGAGGAGAGTACCATCAAGGAAGTGGAGAAGAGTAGCATTGAGGAGATCAAGGAGGAGAATAACATACAAAATCTGAGTAACATCACGGACGTGGAGGCGAGAAACATTGAGGAGGAGAATAACATCAAGGAGGAAATGGTAACATCAAGGAGAGACTGGGACGGGAGGCGGGGACGAGAGGCAGTTTACAGGAGGCGGCTGGGGCGGGTGAGGGAGACTGGGACGGAGACTGGGGACAGAGGCGGGGACTGGGGACGGGAGACTGGGGCCGGAGGCGGGAGACTGGGGACAGGAGGGGAGACAGGGACGGGAGACGGGGACGGGAAGGGGCGGGGACGGGAGGCAGAGGACGGGAGACGGGAGACTGGGGACGGGAAACGGGAGGCGGGGGACGGGAGGCGGAGGACGGGAGACTGGGGACAGGAGGCGGGAGACTTGGGACGGGAGGCGGGAGACTTGGGACGAGGACGGGGAGGAGCGTAGACTGGGGCGGGAGGCGGGAGACTGGGGACGGGAGGCGGGGACGGGAGGCGGAGGACGGGAGACGGGGACGGGGATGGAGACTGGGGACGGAGCGGGGACGGGAGCGGGAGACTGGGGACGGGAGGCGGGAGACTGGGGACGGAGCGGGGGACGGGAGGCGGGAGACTGGGAGGAGACTGAGCGGGAGCGGGACGGGAGCGGGGACGGAGGCGGGGACGGGAGGCAGGAGACTGGAGGGAGACGGAGGCGGGGACGGAGGCAGGAACTGGGGAGGAGACGGAGATGGGACGGGAGACGGGACGGGAGACTGGAGGATGGGACGGAGACTGGGACGGGATGGGAGGGACTGGGACGGAGACTGGGCTGGACGGGAGACTGGGGACGGGAGACTGGGACGGGAGACTGGGACGGAGAATGAGACGGAGACGGGAGACTGGGACGGAACGGGAGACTGGGGACGCGAAACGGAGGCGGCGGACAGGAGGCGGGGGACGGGAGGCGGGAGACTGGGGACGGAGACTGGGACGGGAGACTGGGGACGGGAGGCGGGAGACTGGGGATGGGAGACTGGGACGGGAGGCGGGGGACGGGAGCGGGGGACGGGAGGCAGGAGACTGGACGGAGGCGGGGACGGGAGGCAGGAGACTGGGACGGAGACGGGAGACTGGGACGGGAGACGGGAGGCGGGGGACGGGAGGCGGGAGACTGGGGACGGGAGACTGGGGACGGGAGACTGGGGACGGGAGACTGGGGACGGGAGACGGGAGACGGGGACGGGAGACTGGGGACGGGAGACTGGGGACGGAGACGGGAGGACGGGAGACGGAGGACGGGGACGGGAGACTGGGGAGGGGAGACTGGGGGAGGAGACGGGGACGGAGAGGGAGACTGGGGACGGAGACTGGGCGGGAGACTGGGGACGGGAGACGGGGAGGGAGACTGGGGACGGGAGACTGGGGACGGGAGATGGGGACGGGAGACGGGGACGGGGACGGAGGCGGAGACGGGAGGACGTGGGAACGGGGGACGGGAGACGGGGACGGGAGAGGGAGACTGGACGGAGGGACGGGAGAGACTGGGGACGGAGAGACTGGGGACGGGAGACGTGGGACGGGAGATGGGGACGGGAGACTGGGACGGGGGACGGGAGACTGGGGACGGGGGACGGAGGGACACGGGAGGGAGACGGGAGACGGGGACGGGGGACGGGGACGGGAGACGGGGACGGGGACGGGGAGAGACGGGAGACGGGGAGGACGGGAGACTGGGGACGGGAGACGGGGAGACGGGGGACGGGAGCTGGGAGAACGGGGACGGGGGGGGGACGGACGGGAGACTGGGGACGGGAGACGGGGACGGGAGGACTGGGGACGGGAGACTGGGGACGGGAGAGGGGAGATCGGGGACGGGAGATCGGGAGCGGGGGACGGGAGACGGGACGAGAGGGGACGGGGACGGGGCACGGGCGGATGGGGGAAGGGAGACGGGGGACGGGAGACGGGGACGACGCGGGGACGGGAGACGGGAGACGGGACGGGAGCGGGGACGGAGACTGGGACGGGGACGGGACGGGGACGGGGACGGGAGCGCGGGACGGGACGGGGACGGGACGACTGGGGACGGGACTACTGGGGACGGGACGACGGGACGGAGAGACGGGAGACTGGGGACGGGAGACTGTGGGACGGGAGACTGGGACGGGAGACGGGAGACGGGAGCGGGAGATGGGACGGGACGGGAGACTGGGGACGGGGAGACGGGGAGGGAGGCGAGAGGAGCGGAGGAGACGGGGACGGGAGGCGGAGACTGGGGGACGGGAGGAACTGGGGACGGGAGACTGGGACGGGAGACTGGGACGGGGCGGGAGGAGCGAACTGGGGACGGGAACTGGCGGAGACGGGAGGACGGAGAGCGGAGACTGGGACGGGAGACTGGGGAACGGGAGGGACGGGAGACTGGGGACGGGAGGCGGGAGACTGGGGACGGGAAGACTGGGGACGGGGAGGACGGTGGGGACGGGAGACTGGGGACGGGAGACTGGGGAGACTGGGGGAGACTGGAGGACGGGGGACGGGAAGGACTGGGACGGGGGACGGGAACTGAGGACGGGAGACTGGGGACGGGAGACTGGGGACGGGAGACTGGGGACGGGAGACTGGGACGGGGAGGACGGGGAGACTGGGGACGGGGAGGACGGGACCGAACTGGGGACGGGAGGCGGTGGGACGGAGACGGGGACTGGGGACGGGAGGCGGGAGGAGAATGGGGACGGGAGGCGGGAGAATGGGGACGGGAGGCGGGAATGGGGACGGGAGGCGGGACGGGAGTGACGGGGGGCGGGAGACTGGGGGCGGGAAGTGGGAGACTGGGGATGTCCCCCGTCTTCCCTCCCCCGTCTTCCCTCCCCGTCTTCCCTCCCCGTCTTCCCTCCTCCGTCTTCCCTCCCCCGTCCTCCCTCCCAAGTCTTCCCTCCCCCTTCTTCTGTCTTCCTCCCCGTCTTCCCTCCCCCGTCTTCCCTCCCCTGTCCTCCTCCCTGTCTCCTCCCCCGTCCTCCCTCCCCCTCTTCCCTCCCCCGTCTTCCCTCCCCCGTCTTCCGTCTTCCCTCCCCCGTCTTCCCTCCCCCATCCTCCCTCCCCCGTCCTCCCCCCCCGTCCTCCCTCCCCCGTCTTCCCTCCCCGTCTTCACTCCCCTGTCTTCCCTCCCCTGTCTTCCCTCCCCGTCTTCTCTTCCCCGTCTTCCGTCTTCCCTCCACGTCTTCCGTCTTCCCTCCCCCATCTTCCCTCCCCCGTCTTCCCTCCCCCGTCCTCCCTCCCCCGTCCTCCCTCCCCGTCTTCCTCCCCCGTCTTCCCTCCCCCGTCTTCCCTCCCCCGTCTCCCTCCCCCGTCCTCCCTCCCCCGTCCTCCTCCCCCGTATTCCCTCCCCGTCTTCCTCCCCCGTCTTCCGTCTTCCCTCATCCGTC
This sequence comes from Allobates femoralis, assembly GCA_033576535.1. Taxonomy (NCBI): domain Eukaryota; kingdom Metazoa; phylum Chordata; class Amphibia; order Anura; family Aromobatidae; genus Allobates; species Allobates femoralis. Next base: position 108,201,029 of record JARQOC010000007.1, on the reverse strand, counting down.
TTCCCTCCCCCGTCTTCCCTCTCCCGTCCTCCTTCCCCCGTCTTCCCTCCCCCGTCTTCCCTCCCCCGTCTTCCGTCTTTCCTCCCCCGTCTTCCGTCTTCCTCCCCCGTCTTCCGTCTTCCCTCCCCCGTCTTCCGTCTTCCCTCCCCCGTTCTTCCTCCCCGTCCTTCCTCCCCGTCCTTCCTCCCCGTCCTCCCTCCCCGTCTTCCCTCCCCGTCTTCCCTCCCCCGTCCTCCCTCCCCCGTCTTCCCTCCCCGTCTTCCCTCCCCCGGCGGGAGACTGGGGACGGGAGAATGGGGACGGGAGGTGGGAGACTGGGACGGGAGGCGGGAGACGGGAGGCGAGGGACGGGAGGCGGGGGACGGGAGGCGGGGGACGGGAGGTGGAGGATGGGAGACTGGGGACGGGAGACTGGGGACGGGAGGCGGGAGCCTGGGGACGGGAGGCGGGAGACTGGGACGAGAGGCGGGAGACTGGGGACGGGAGACTGGGGACGGGAGGCGGGAGACTGGGGACGAGAGGCGGGAGACTGGGGACGGGAGATGGGAGGCGGGGGACTGGGGGCGGGAGACTGGGGACGGGAGGCGGGAGACTGGGGAAAGGAGACTGGGGACGGGAGGTGGGAGACTGGGGACGGGAGGCGGGAGACTGGGGACGGGAGACTGGGGACGGGAGACTGGGGACGGGAGACTATGGACGGAGGCGGGAGACTGGGGACGGGAGGCGGGACACTGGGGACGGAGGCGGGAGACTGGGGACGGGAGACTGGGGACGGGAGGCGGGAGAATGGGGACGGGAGGCGGGAGAATGGGGACAGGAGGCTGGAGACTGGGGACAGGAGGCGGGAGACGGGAGACTGGGGGCGGGAGACTGGGGGCGGGAGGTGGGAGACTGGGGACATCCCCCGTCTTCCCTCCCCCGTCTTCCTCCCCGTCTTCCCTCCCCGTCTTCCCTCCCCCGCCCTTTCCCTCCCCCATCCTCCCTCCCCCGTCTTCCCTCCCCCATCTTCCGTCCTCCCTCCCCGTCCTCCCTCCCCCGTCTTCCCTCCCCGTCCTCCCTCCCCCGTCTTCCCTCCCCCGTCTTCCCTCCCCCGTCTTCCCTCCCCCGTCTTCCGTCTTCCCTCCCCCGTCTTCCCTCCCCCCTCCCCCATCCTCCCTCCCCCGTCCCTCCTCCCCCGTCTTCCCTCCCCCGTCTTCCCTCCCCCGTCTTCCCTCCCCGTCTTCCCTCCCCCGTCTTCCCTCCCCCGTCTTCCCACCCTCGTCTTCCCACCCTCGTCTTCCCTCCCCCGTCTTTCCTCCCCCGTCTTCCCTCCCCCGTCCCTCCCTCCCCCGTCCTCCCTCCCCCGTCCTCCCTCCCCCGTCTTCCCTCCCCCGTCTTCCCTCCCCCGTCTTCCGTCTTCCCTCCCCCGTCTTCCTTCCCCCATCTTCCCTCCCCCGTCTTCCCCTTCCCTCCCCCGTCTTCCCTCCCCCGTCTTCCCTCCCCCGGCGGTGACGGATGAGATGGACGGGCGGGCTGGCTGGCGGAGGCGGACGGGACGGGACGGGGCGGGAGACTGGGGACGGGAGGGGAGATGGGAGACGGGAGGCGGGACTGGGACGGAGGGGGAGACTGGGGACGGAGGGGGGACGGAGGGGGACGGGAGACTGGGGACGGGAGGCGGGAGACTGGGGACGGAGGCGGGAGACTGGGGACGGGGACGGAGCGGGAGACTGGGGACGGGAGGGAGACTGGGGACGGGAGGCGGGGACGGGACGGGACGGGAGACTGGGGACGGGAGGCGGGAACTGGGGACGGAGGCGGGAGACTGGGACAGGGAGACGGGACTGGGACGGGAGACTGGGGACGAGAGACTAGGACGGGAGGCGGGAGACTGGGACGGGAGGCGGGACACGGGACGGGAGGCGGTAGAAGGGCGGGAGACTGGGGAGGGACGGAGAGGGGACGGGAGGCGGGAGATGGGACAGGAGGCGGGAGACTGGGGACAGGAGGCGGGAGACGGGAGACTGGGGGCGGGAGACTGGGGGGGGAGGTGGGAGACTGGGGACATCCCCCGTCTTCCCTCCCCCGTCTTCCTCCCCGTCTTCCATCCCCCGTGTTCCCTCCCCCGTCCTCCCTCCCCCGTCCTCCCTCCCCCATCCTCCCTCCCCCGTCTTCCCTCCCCCGTCTTCCGTCCTCCCTCCCCGTCCTCCCTCCCCCGTCTTCCCTCCCCGTCCTCCCTCCCCCGTCTTCCCTCCCCCGTCTTCCCTCCCCCGTCTTCCGTCTTCCCTCCCCCGTCTTCCCTCTCCCCTCCCCCATCCTCCCTCCCCCGTCCCTCCTCCCCCGTCTTCCCTCCCCCGTCTTCCCTCCCCCGTCCTCCTCCCCCGTCTTCCCTCCCCCGTCTTCCCTCCCCCGTCTTCCCTCCCTCGTCTTCCCTCCCTCGTCTTCCCTCCCTCGTCTTCCCTCCCCCGTCTTCCCTCCCCCGTCTTCCCTCCCCCGTCTTCCCCCCCCCGTCTTCCCTCTCCCCGTCCTCCCTCCCCCCGTCCTCCCTCCCTTGTCTTCCCCTCCCCCGTCCTCCCTCCCTTGTCTTCCCTCCCCCGTCTTCCCTCCCCCGTCTTCCCTCCCCCGTCTTCCCTCCCCCGTCTTCCGTCTTCCCATCCCCCGTCTTCCCATCCCCCGTCTTCCCTCCCCCGTCTTCCCTCCCCCGTCTTCCCTCCCCCGGCGGGAGACTGGGGACGGGGAATGGGGCCGGGAGGCGGGAGACTGGGGACGGGAGACTGGGGACGGGAGACGGGGGACGAGAGGCGGGAGACTGGGGACGGGGGACGGGAGACTGGGGACGGGAGGCGGAGACTGGGGACGGAGACTGGGACGGAGACTGGGGACTGGGGGCGGGAGACTGGGGACGGGAGGCGGAGACTGGGGACGAGAGGCGGGAGACTGGGGACGGGAGACTGGGGACGAGAGACGGGAGGCGAGGGACTGGGGCGGGAGACTGGGGACGGGAGACTGGGGACGGGAGACTGGGGACGGGAGACTGGGGACGGGAGGCGGGACACTGGGGACGGGAGGCGGGAGAATATGGGCGGGAGACTGGGGATGGGAGACTGGGGACTGGGGACGGGAGACTGGGGACGGGAGGTGGGAGAATGGGGACGGGAGGCGGGAGAATGGGGAAAGGAGGCGGGAGACTGGGGGCGGGGACGGGAGGCGGGAGACTGGGGGCGGGAGGTGGGAGACGGGGGACATCCCCCGTCTTCCCTCCCCCGTCTTCCCTCCCCGTCTTCCTCCCCGTCTTCCCTCCCCGTCTTCCTCCCCCATCTTCTCTCCCCCATCCTCCCTCCTCCGTCCTCCCTCCCCCGTCCTCCCTCCCCGTCTTCCCTCCCCCGTCTTCCGTCCTCCCTCCCCGTCCTCCCTCCCCCGTCTTCCCTCCCCGTCCTCCCTCCCTCGTCTTCCTTCCCCGTCTTCCCTCCCCCGTCTTCCCTCCCCCGTCTTCCGTCTTCCCTCCCCCCCGTCTTCCCTCCCCCGTCTTCCCTCCCCCGTCTTCCCTCCCCCGTCCTCCCTCCCCCGTCCTCCCTCCCCCGTCTTCCCTCCCCCGTCTTCCCTCCCCCGTCTTCCCTCCCCGTCTTCCTTCCCTCGTCTTCCCTCCCCCGTCTTCCCTCCCCCGTCTTCCCTCCCCCGTCCTCTCTCCCCCCGTCTTCCCTCCCCCGTCCTCCCTCCCCCGTCCTCCCTCCCCCGTCTTCCCTCCCCGTCTTCCCTCCCCCGTCTTCCCTCCCCTGTCCCCCGTCTTCCTCCCCTGTCCCCCGTCTTCCGTCCCCTGTCCCCCGTCTTCCGTCCCCCGTCTTCCATCCCCCGTCTTCCGTCCCCCGTCTTCCGTCCCCCGTCTCCCGTCCCCCGTCTTCCGTCCCCCGCGTCTTCCGTCCCCCGTCTTCCCTCCCTCGTCTTCCGTCCCCCGTCTTCCCTCCCCGTCTTCCCTCCACCGTCTTCCCTCCCCCGTCTTCCCTCCCCCGTCTTCCGCCTTCCGTCCCCCGTCTTCCGTCCCCTGTCCCCCGTCTTCCGTCCCCCGTCTTCTTTCCCCCGTCTTCTGTCCCCCGTCTTCTGTCCCCCGTCTTCCGTCCCTTGTCTTCCGTCCCCTGTACCCCTACCCCCGTCCCCCGTCTTCCGTCCCCCGTCTTCTATCCCCTGTCCCCCGTCTTCCGTCCCCCGTCTTCCATCCCCTGTCCCCCGTCTTCCGTCCCTGTCCCCCGTCTTCCGTCCCCTGTCCCCCGTCTTCCGTCCCCTGTCCCCCGTCCCCTGTTCCCCGTCTTCCATCCCCTGTCTTCCATCCCCTGTCCCCCGTCCCCTGTCCCCCGTCTTCCGTCCCCTGTCCCCCGTCTTCCGTCCCCTGTCCCCTGTCTTCCGTCCCCCGTCTTCCGTCCCCTGTCCCCCGTCTTCCGTCCCCCGTCTTCCATCCCCCGTTTTCCTTCCCCGTCTTCCGTCCCCTGTTTCCCGTCTTCCGTCCCCCGTCTTCCGTCCCCCGTCTTCCGTCCCCCGTCTTCCGTTCCCCGTCTTCCGTTCCCCCGTCTTCCGTCCCCCGTCTTCCGTCCCCTGTCTTCCATCCCCCGTCCCCTGTCTTCCGTCCCCCGTTTTCCGTCCCCTGTCCCCCTTCTTCCGTCCCCCGTCTTCCGTCCCCGTCTTCCCTCCCCCGTCTTCCGTCCCCGTCTCCCGTCCCCTGTCCCCCGTCCCCCGTCTTCCCTCCCCTGTCTTCCCTCCCCCCGTCTTCCCTCCCCCGTCTTCCCTCCCCCGTCTTCCCTCCCCCGTCTTCTGTCCCCCGTCTTCCGTACCCTGTCCCCCGTCTTCCCTCCCCGTCCTCCGTCCCCCGTCTTCCGTCCCCCGTCTTCCGTCCCTGTCCCCCGTCTTCCGTCCCCTGTCCCCCGTCTTCCGTCTCCTGTCCCCCGTCTTCCGTCCCCCGTCTTCCGTCTTCCATCCCCCGTCTTCTGTCCCCTGTCTTCCGTCCCCCGTCTTCCGTCCCCTGTCCCCCGTCTTCCGTCCCCCGTCTTCCGTCCCCTGTCCCCCGTCTTGCGTCCCCGTCCCCTGTCTTCCATCCCCTGTCCCCCGTCTTCCGTCCCCTGTCCTCCTTCTTCCCTCCCCCGTCTTCCGTCCCCCGTCTTCCGCCCCCCGTCTTCCGTCTCCCGTCTTCCGTCCCCCGTCCCCTGTCCCCCGTCTTCCGTCCCCTGTCCCCCGTCTTCCGTCCCCTGTCCCCGGTCTTCCGTCCCCCGTCTTCCGTCCCCCGTCTTCCATCCCCCTTCCATCTTCCCTCCCCGCCTTCCGTCCCCCGCCTTCCGTTCCCCGTCTTCCGTTCCCCCGTCTTCCGTCCCCCGTCTTCCGTCCCCCGTCACTTGTCTTCCGTCCCTTGTCTTCCGTCCCCCGTCTTCCGTCCCCCGTCTTCCGTCTTCTGTCCCCCGTCTTGCGTCCCCCGTTTTGCGTCCCCCATCTTCCGTCCCCCGTCTTCCGTCCCCTGTCCCCCTTCTTCCCTCCCCCGTCTTCCATCCCCCGTCTTCTGTCCCCCGTCCCCTGTCCCCCGTCTTCCGTCCCCTGTCCCCCGTTTTCCGTCCCCTGTCCCCCGTCTTCCGTCCCCCGTCTTCCGTCCCCCGTCTTCCATCTTCCCTCCCCGCCTTCCGTCCCCCATCTTCCGTCTCCCGTCTTCCGTCCCCCGTACCTTGTCTTCCGTCCCTTGTCTTCCGTCCCCCGTCTTCCGTCCCCCGTCTTCCGTCCCCCGTCTTCCGTCTTCCGTCCCCCGTCTTCCGTCTTCTGTCCCCCGTCTTGCGTCCCCCGTCTTCCGTCCCCCGTCTTCCGTCCCCCGTCTTCCGTCCCCCGTCTTCCGTCTTCTGTCCCCCGTCTTGCGTCCCCCGTCTTCCGTCCCCCGTCTTCCGTCCCCCGTCTTCCGTCTTCCCTCCCCGTCTTCCGTCTTCTGTCCCCCGTCTTCCGTCCCCCGTCTTCCGTCCCCGTCTTCCCTCCCCGTCTTCCGTCGCCCGTCTTCCGTCCCCCGTCTTCCGTCCCCCGTCTTCCGTGTTCCGTCCCCCATCCCTTGTCTTCCGTCCCCCGTCTTCCGTCCCCCGTCTTCCGTCCCCCGACCTCCGTCCCCCGACCTCCATCCCCCGTCTTCCGTCCCCGTCTTCCGTCCCCCGTCTTCCGTTTTCCCTCCCCCGTCTTCCGTCCCCCGTCTTCCGTCCCCCGTCTTTCGTCCCCCGTCTTCTGTCCCCCGTCCCTTGTCTTCCGTCCCCCGACTTCCGTCCCCTGTCCTCTGTCCCCCGTCTTCCGTCCCCCGTCTTTCGTCCCCCGTCTTCCATCCCCCGTCTTCCATCCCCCGTCTTCCGTCTACCGTCTTCCCTCCCCCGTCTTCCCTCCCCTGTCCCCCGTCTTCCCTCCCCTGTCCCCCGTCTTCCCTCCCGTCCCCCGTCTTCCGTCCCCTGTCCCCCGTTTTCCGTCCCCCGTATTCTGTCTTCCGTCCCCTTTCTTCCGTCCTCCGTCTTCCGTCTTCCGTCCCCCGTCTTCCGTCCCCCGTCTTCCGTCCCCCGTCTTCCGTCCCCCGTCCTCCGTCTTCCGTCCTCCGTCTTCCGTCCCCCGTCTTCCGTCCCCCGTCCTCCGTCCCCCGGTGATATTTAAGGAAGATATCCAGGTTGGCACAGTTCGGTCACCTGGCAAAAGACATCGCTGTGCTCGATCAGCTTCCTAAACTTGCCGCTATTCCTTTCTTGGTGGGTGCCTGCCGAAAGCGGGGTGCTGCTGGATTGGATTAAGTGGCCCTGGAAGTCCTGAAGGCACGAATTTTCTAAATCCTGATGAGCAAGTGGAAGGTGAGACTCTGTTGCCTATTACATTTTATGTTTTGCTTGTTTAGTTGTTATATGCGTTTAACTGTAAGGCTACATTCACATTTTTTCATTTGTTTTTGATCCGTTTTTTGTAGTGCACTGCAGAAAACGGATCACTCACATGACACCACAGCAAAGTCTATGGATTTTCATTTTTGCCATTCAGACTGTGCTGTTTTAAGGTGATCCGTTTTTTCACTTTAGGAGACCTACATTTTGGAAAAGGACATGTCAGTTTCTGTAGCATTTTGTCTCTCCATTTTCCCATAAGAGCTCTTTAAAATTGGTGGAAAAAAACGCAGCAGTCAAAACAGATCAAAAAACGCATCCAAAAATGGATCCGTTTTTTTGTGTGTTTTTTTTGACAGCTCCTGTTCTACAGCTAAAAACGCAACAGAACAGAAGAGAAAAAAAAATGCAGTCTAAATGTAGCCTTAGGGACCCAATAAAGTCTTACTGGCGGCGGAGGATTGGTGCCTGGGGCTGTCGCTATGCAGTGGTGGTGATTGCAGCGAAAGAGGGTACCTGGGGCTAGAGCCTTTGATGGTGGCAATGGCAGCAGGGGACGATGCCTGGGTTAGCGCTCTGCGGTGGTAGCGGCAGGAGAGGGTGCCTAGAATTGGTGCTCTGTAGTGCCAGTGGCGGGGGAGGGTCTTGGGGCTGACGCTCTGCGGTGGGGAGGGTGCCTGGGACTGGTGCTCCTGGGGCTCGTGCTCAGTGGTGGTGGAGGCAGGGAAGGGTGCCTGGAGCTGGCACTCTGCGGTGGTGGTGGCGGGGAAGGGTGTTTAGACACCTCTTTGGAGCGGTGGGGCGGGTGCCTGGGGTTGGTGCTCCTGCGGTGGAGGAGGGAGCCTGGGGCTGGCGCTCTGTGGTGATGACGGTGGGGAGAGTGTCTGGAGCTGGCGCTCTGTGGTGGTGGCGGCGGGAGAGGATGCCTGTTATTAGCGCTCTGTGGTGGTGGTGGTGGGGAAGGGTTCCTGGGGCTGGCGCTCTGCGGTGGTGATGACGGCGGGGAGAATGTCTGCAGCTGGTGCTCTGCAGTGGTGGCGGCAGGACAGGATGCCTGTGATTAGCACTCTGTGGTGGTGGTGGGGAAGGGTTCCTGGGGCTGGCGCTCTGCGGTGGTGGCGGCAGGGGGAGGATGCCTGGAGCTAGTGCTCTGCAGTGGTGGCGGCGGCACAGGATGCCTGTAATTAACGCTCTGCGGTGGTGGTGGCGGGGAATGATTCCTGGGGCTGGCGCTCTGTGATGGTAGTGATGGGCAAGGGTTCCTGGGGGCTGGTGCTCTGCAGTGGTAGCAATGGGGAAGGGTTCCTGGGACTGGTGCTCTGCGGTGGTGGCAGCAGGGGATGGTGCTTGGATCAGGCACTCTGCGGTGGTGGCAGCAGGGGAGGGTGCTTGGAGCAGGCACTCTGCGGTGGTGGCGGCGGGGGTGGGTACCTGTGAATAGCGCTCTGTGGTAGTTGCAGCGGGGGAGGGTTCCTGGTGCTGGCGCTTTGCAGTGGTGGTGGCGGCGGGGGAGCTGGCACTGGCTAGGGGTATGTGGCTAGTTCTCAGAGTCAGGTTACCTTATGACTCCACCCCATACAGAATACAGTAATATAATGACATCTCTGCACAGGACTCATCACTGATAGGAGAATCCAATTACACAGATTATCAATCTTACCAACGCGATTTTCTCTTCTTTCCCCACTTTTGACCTTTGCGGACACTGTACTTCCGGCAGCAGGTCACATGACCACACAGAGACCGGGCAGTCACACAGGAAGTGGTGGAGGCGCAATGTTTGCCAAAGATATTGAAAATTTTGAAATTTTGATCTTTGGAATTTTTATTCCGTTAACCCACAGACTTCTATCACACAAAATAGTTCATAGATAACATTTCGCACATGTCTACTTTACATCAGCACAATTTTGGAAACATTTGATTTCCTTAGGAGGTTAGAAGGTTTCAAAGTCCATAATCAATTTCTCATTTTTCCAACATTTTTAGGGACCACATCACATATGAAGTGACTTTGAGGGGCCTAAATCACAGAAAACACCCAAAAGTGACACCATTGCAAAAACTGCACCCCTCAGACGGCTCAAGATCATTAACCCTTTGAGTGCTTCACAAGAACTAAAGCAATGTGGAAGGTAAAAATGAACATTTTCCTTTTTTTCAACAAAAATGTTACTTTAGCCCCAAATTTTGCATTTTCACAAGGGTAACCGGAGAAAATAAACCCTAAAATTTATTGTGTAATTTGTCCTGAGTACACTGATGACCAATATGTGGTCGACAACCACTGTTTGGGCACACAGCAGGGCTCGGAAGGGAAGGAGCGACATTTGACTTGTGAAACACAAAATTGTCTGGACTCATTAGCGACACCATGTCATTACAGAGAACCCTGTGCGCCTAAACAGTGGAAGCCCCCCACAAGTGACCCTATTTTGGACCTTTTAAGGAATTTATCTAGCTGTGTGGTGAGCACTGTGAACCCTTAGGTGCTTCACAGAATTTTAAAATGTTGAACTGTGAAAGAAAAATAATATTTTTCCTCATAAAAGGTTGTTTTATCTCCAATTTTTTATTTTCAGAAGAGTAACAGGAGAAGATGGACCATACAATTTGTGCATTTTTCTCCTGAGTACACTGGTACCCTCATCTAAGGAGGAAAACAACTATTTGGCCACATGGCAGGGCTAGTAAAGGAAGGAGCGACATTACACTTTCGAGACAAAATGTTGCTGGAATAGATATGGATGCCATGTCTTGTTTGGAAAGACCCTGATGTGCCTAAAGAGTGACCCCTTCCCGCCCAAGTGACCCCATTTTCAAAACTATACTTATTAAGGAATTTATCTACATGTCTATATGTGTGGTGAGCACCTTGAACCCCCAGGTGCTTCACAGAATTTTTTAATCATTGAACCGTGAAAACAACAAATCACATTTTTCCCAAAAAAATGTTGTTTTAGCCCCAAATTTTGCATTTTCATAAAACTAACAAGAGAAAATGGACCCTAAAATTTGTTGTGCAATTTGTCCTGAGTTCGTCAATACCCCGTATGTAGTGGAAAACCAATGTTTGGGCGCACAGCAGGGCTCTGAAGGGAAAGGAGTGCCGTTTGACTTTTGGAACACGAAATCATCTGGAATGGTTAGCGGATGCTATGTTGCGTTTGCAGAGCCCCTGATGTGCCTAAACAGTGGAACCCCACACAATTGACCCCTTCTTGGAAACTAGACCCCTAAAGGAATTTATCTAGATGTGCAGTGAGGACATTGAGCCCCCAGGTGCTTAACAAAAGTTTAAAATGTTGAACCATGAAAATAATAAATCACATTTATTCCAAAAAATGTTGTTTATCCCCAATTTTTACTTTTCACAGGAATAACAGATGAAAATGGATCTCACAATTTGTTGTGCATTTTCTCCTGAGTGTGCTGATACCTTATATAAGGAGGAAGAAAAACTATTTGGCAGTCTTCAAAAGGGAGGGAGCGCGATTACATTTTTCGAAGATAAAATTGGCTGGAATAGATAGTGGACGACATGTCTTGTTTGGAGAGTCCCCGGATGTGCCTAAACAGTGGAAAACCCCAATAAGTGACCCTATTTTGGAAACTAGAGCCCTCAAGGAATTTATCTAGATGTATGATGAACCCCCAGATGCTTCATATAATTTTATAACTTTGAAAAAAAAATAAAAAAAATAAAAAATTTTATTTTAGCCTCAAATGTTTTTATTTTCATAAGGATAACAGGAAAAATGCACCATACAATTTCTTGTGCAACTTCTGCTAAGTATACTGATACCGCATATGTGCTGGGAAACTAATGTTTTGGTGCATGTTAGGGCTCAGAAGGGAAAAAGCACCATTTCAGTTTTGGAAAGCAAAATCGTCTTGAATTGATAGTGGGTGTCATGTTTGGAGAGCCACATATGTGTCTAAACAGTGGAACTGGGTGCATGGCAGGGCTAAGAAGAGAAGGAGCGCTATTTCGCTTTTGAAATACAAAATTGGCTGGAATAGATAGTTGACACCATGTTGTGTTTGGAGGGCCCCTAATGTGCCTAAACAGTGGAAACCCCACACAAGTGAAAATATTTTGGAAAGTACACCCCTCAAAGCACCTTCTCTAGAGGTTTGGTGCACCTTAAACCCCCAGGTCCTTCACAGAATTTTATAAAGTTGACCCGAGAAAATTAAAAAATTAATTTTTCCCTAATAAAAGGTACTTCGAACCCAATTTTTTCAGTTTCACAAGGTTAACAGAATTGTCACGCTGGGTGGGGTCAGGGTAGCCAGGAGCTGGATGAAGGGGATCAGGGGAGCCTGCTCTGGCCCTGATACTGGGGTCCCTGGCTCACCCTGATCTCGAAGGTACCTCTAAAGGTGAGGAGGTTTCAAGCCGCCAGCCAAAGTCCCTAAAGCTCCTGAGAAGCCCTAGGCCTAAGCCCCTACCTCCACCCATTGACCACGGAGCTCAGCAACTTCCAAGGGTAAAAAAACACAGCAGCTTCAGATCAGCGTCTGCTCACACCAGATCACAGTCCAGAAGTGAACTGAATCAGCAACAATAGGTGGATGTGATCTGACCCATTTATGGCCGAGGGTTGGGGAGCAACCAGCCCAGACACACCCCTCAGCTCACCTAAGCATGAATCATATTCATCACATACACCTGCACTCTCACTCCCGCTCATTAGCTTCCTCTCTCCACACTGAGAGCAGGGAAAAAAGGCTTAATTTAAATCACAGCAGCAGCACTTCCATACTACAAGGCAGTCAATACGTAACAAGAATAAAATGGACATAATTTAAGACAAACTCCCAAAAGCATCAGTATTATGCACCTGTGTTGCCTTTATCATTGGGGCCTGCTGCATCCTCCTAAGTGCATTTGGTATCAGACGTTTTGTCTGCTTTTGATGAGCTTTTCTGAAATTATGTCCTTTTTTTATAATTATTTTTAATATAGTGTTAGGGTACCGTGATGGTGGGTTACGAGCTTGCGTGTTTTTGGGCCAAAATATCAGCCAATACCTCCACATTAGCCCACCTAATCTAATAGTATAGGTCTGATCAATAGGCTGCATGCAGACACTCTACATCATACTTGCTTGTGTGACTGACGCCCTATGGATAAGATATAATAGTCTGGCTCAACCACCCAATTAGGTGCTCTAGGAAAAATTATCCAATGTAGAAAAATAGAATCCCTGGCACACTAGATAAGAAAAACTGGAGATGAAATTTCTTTGGGGTTTTTTTAATTTTTTTGGAACTTCTGGACGACCATTAACGTTTCAACCCTACATTGGGTCTTCTTCATGAATGGGTCTTCAGATTATGAAGTGTGTTCTTGTATTTTAGCAAGGTATGCCAACCGTGGTTATTTCTTGGAAGCCTGTATACTGTTTTACAGGCTTGTATAGCTGGTGTGGGGGAAGTAATAGAGATCCACGGTGTGGTCTACCTCTTAGGGCTTAAGCAGTGGTATGTGACTCCTGTCCTTGTGATAATGGATGGTGGTCCGTGCGGGTGCTGTTGTGGATCAGGACGCCCTATGGAAACCTCATCTGTGTGCATATAAAATACCAGAAACCACCCCTCCATGATATGGTAAGCTGAGAGTGGTGGTCTGATCAGTATCTTGCACCTGTGTTGCCTTTATCATTGGGGCCTGCTGCATCCTACCAAGTGCATTTGACACTGTATCAGACCTTATGGCTGCTTTTGGTGAGCTTTACAGAATTAAATGGTCCCTACAATTTGCACCCTTCAGTGACTTCATCCAGGGGTGCAGTGATCATATTGACACCACAGATGTCACAGAATTTTATACCACTGGGCAATAAAAGAAAAAAAAAATAACCATAACATTTTTGGTTTAGCCCCAGATTTCACATTTCACACAAAAAAATGAGTAAAAATGGTCACACTTTCTGCTGAGTGTGGCCAGGGCCGTATTTCCCATTAGGCACCCATAGGCACATGCCTAGGGCACCAGGTGTCAAGGGGGTGGCACCAGGGGCAAGATGTAAAAAATGTTTTGTTTTTTTTTGTTTTTTTTTTAAATCTCCCTCCCTCCTCCAAATTCTTTATTAAATCCGGAGTGTTTTTGGAGGAGGGAGGTGGCCCAGGCACGATTGCAAATTAACGTGCGCGCCCCTGCACTTCCAGGGTCAGTGGAGTCCATTCGGCTCCCCACCCTGGCATCCAGCCGCGCGCTGCTGCAGCGTCACAGCGCTCAGCAGCAGGTGATGAGTCATCACCACACTGCCGGGCAGCAGCGTCTGCAGAGCGCGGAAGAGAAGACCTCGTCTCTGGATCTGCTGGGAGTAGGGAGCAGGTAAGGCGCTTTAGAGCTGAAGATAGCTCTGAAGAAGAGGAGGGGGCAGGGGCCAAGGGGGAGAGCAGCATGGAGAAGAGGTGCTAGAGAACGAGCAGGCTAGATCATATGGGCAGGGCGGAACAAGCAGACTGGGACATATACGAGGGGGGGAACAAGCAGGCTAGATCATATGGGTGAGGGGGTAAACAAGACAACTGGGACATGGGGGAGGGGGGTAATGAGCAGACTGGGACATTAGGAAGGGGGGGAACGAGCAGACTGGGACATATATGGGGGAGGGGGAAATGAGCAGACTGGGTCATATGGGGAGGGGGGGAAACGAGCAGGCTTGGTCATATGGGGGAGGTGGAAATGAGCAGGCTGGGTAATATGGGGGAGGGGGGAAACGAGCAGGCTGAGTCATATGGGGGAGGGAGGGAACAATCAGACTGGGTCATATGGCGGAGGGGGAAGCCAGCATCCTGGTTATATAGGGGAGGATGCCAGGGTGCTGGATGCCTAGTGCCGGTTGCATGATGCCAGGGTGCCTGGTGCTGCCTGGTGCTGCCAGGTGACTGGTGATGCCGGGTACCTGGTGACGGAGAACGGAAGCCACAGAGGAACAAGTTGCCGGGTGCCTGGTGCCGGGCACCTGGTGCCGGAGACCAGTAGTCACAGAGGAAGAAGGTGGTGGGTACCTGATGCCAGAGACCAGGAGCTGCAGAGGAAGAAGCTTCCGGGTACCTGGTGCCGGACACTGGGAGCCACAGAGGAAGAAGCTGCCGGGATCAGGGATCAGTAGTGTGGAGTCAGGTAAAGCGCTGTTACAGCCGAAGATAGCAGCCTGGGGGGGACAGATTGGGATAGATGGATGGATGAGGCGGCCTGGAAGAGGGGGTAGAATGGGATGGATGGATGGATGGATGGATGGGGTGGCCTGGAAGAGGGAGAGCAGAATGGGATGGATGGATGGATGGATGGATGGGGTGGCCTGGAAGAGGGAGCAGAATGGGATGGATGGATGGGGCGGCCTGGTATAGGGGGCAGAACGGGATGGATGGGTGGGGGGGGTGGCATGGAAAGGGGGCAGAAGATGGATGGATGGTTGGATGGATGGGGAGAAGGTACATGGATGGATGGTCTGATGGGGAGAAGGTACATGGATGGTTTGGTGGATGGGGAAGAAGGTACATGGATGGTTTGGTGGATGGGGAAGAAGGTACATGGATGGTTTGGTGGATGGGGGAGAAGGTACATGGATGGATGGGGGGATAAAGGGAGAAGGTACATGGATGGATGGGGAGGAGAAGCTACATGGAACATGTGGGGAGAAGCTACATAGAACGTGGTGGAGAAGCTGCACGGATGTGGGAGAAGCTATATGGATTATGGGAAGGGAGAAGTTACATGGATGAGGGATGGGGAGAGGCAGTATGGAACATGGGAGGAGAGGCTGCGTGGAACATGGGAGTTGGATTGGGGGGAAGGATGAGCTGCATGGAACATATGGATGGAGGATGAGCTGCATGGAACATATGGGGGGTTGAACAGTATGGGACATGTGGAAGGAGGATGAGCAGTATGGGACATTTAATCTGCATACACATTTATTTAGGGAATGTACTGTTCTGGTGATGTATTGACGGTGGTTCTGGTTATGTATTATTGTATTGCCAGTGGTTCTGGTGATGTACTGGCAGGGGTTATAGTGATGATGTATTGATGGAGGTTCTGGTGATGTATTGACTGGTTTTGGTAATGTATTACTGTATTGACAATGGTTCTGGTGATATACTAGCTTCAAGAGTATGGTCCGCAACTCAACCTTTTTTGGTGCTCAGAAGAAAAAAATCAATAACTGCATAAGAGTAACTTCGGCACTCAAATGGAGATGAATGAAAAAAACTTTATTTAGAAAAATTCTTGTGATATTCTCATAAAATGAATTTATACTGACGTTTCGGTCACATTGACCTTGTTCACAGTGTCAAGCATATCTATCACAAATAAAAATAAGATAAATCAGTGATACATCGTCTTACATGAATTGGCATGAAAACATGACATTGCAGCTTCAAAAGAACATACTTTTACATTTTTACAATATCACATGTCAAACCGACTGTATTTATTACAATGTTCTTGGTGTATTCACTGATGTATAAATAAATTCCTCTTTCTCATAGACATATATGCATAATTGCTTTCTCATAGAAGTATACTTGCTCCTTGAGGTATATGGGGAACACATAACATAGAGAATCAAGAGTAAAATATGTTTACCTTATGACAACTGTACTGTATACCTTGTGTGTATGTCTGGATAGCGTGGACTCGCCGCGCGGGATGCAAGTGCGGCTCTCAGTGAGCCGCCGCCATTAAGAAGCGGCGTGTGACGTCATTTCCGCTGACGTCACCGCGGGTCGTGCGCATGTGCGGGAACGTAGGACTGTATAGTGTATGCGTTACCTAGAAAACTCATCTAAAAGAGCAATACCAGACACCCGATGTTGTCTGTGTCTATGGTAAAACTTGCATTTTAGTACCTCACCTAAAAATGAAATGACAATAAAGAGTAATATGTGTTATGAACAAGATACAAAGGTAATAATTGGAAAACTGAATATGAATGTAGTTAATGCAATTTAAAGAGACAGTGTACCCAATTCTACCAATCAAGTTAAGTGGAAAAAATACCTTTATGGATCTGTTTAAAAATGGCTATCATACTCTTTATTAAGACCCAATGGAAATTGGGTTTGTAATTTATGTATCCACTTGGCTTCCCTGCGACCAGGGTGGCCACAGGTAGGAACTGCAGCCAGGCAGGAGGGAGACAGTTTGTATACCAAACACCATCAAAACACACAGCCACAAATACAGCACCCACCCGGAGCCCGGGACTCTAGGCAGGCAAAGGGGTGACAGGTTTAGAGGAAAGTGGGTGGGAAGGAAGGTCAGGTGGTAAGCCAGTACAAAAGGAGGGAACAAGGAGGAGTTAAACAGTCGGCCGGAGTAGGCTGAGAGGAAAAGACCAAGAGTAGGCCAAAGTGAGCTGAGCTGTAAAGGCAAGAACAGATACAAAGTGACACTTCCCGGGGGATAGGGCTCCCTGGAGACGCAGAATCCACAGAGACACAGATCCATGGAGAGAAAGCTCGTCCATAGCCGGTAGCCCAAAAAGGAAGGTGAGGACAGAGACCGGACCGGTGCCACCGGGTCCGAGGAGTACGGCAGCGACGACCGACTGCAGACAGGTTAGGTTCCCTTTGAAGCAACTGGTAGCCACACGGGTCGGAAGGAGCCCAGTAAGCCCTTGAGGGTTACCCAAGGCTAGGCTGGGACCAAAGTGTCAGCTCTGAGGGGGACTGCAGCTACATGCCGGCTCCCCAGACAAACCGACGGGGAACGCTGATTCCAAGTCAGGGTTCCCACTACATGGATTGGAGACTCAGCAACATTATAGGACCCGGCTTGCTGCCCATACACATAGGGGGAAGCCACACAAAAGGGACCGAGTTGCTGTCATTACAATCCACAAAGAAGGGCAGGAAAGAATAAAGCCGGAAAGGTTACAGAGAAAGAGTGAAGGGACTCAGGAAGATAGCCTGGCTGCGGTGGGTTCAGTGTGTCCGGAGTTACCCGTATAAAGGGACTGTGTTGAGAACTGTACTGTTTGGATTGAAGAACGTGCCAGTAAAACCCAGTGAACCCTGTTTAAGTCTCCCGTGTGTGATTCCCTGCAACTAGAACTTTTATTACACTTTGCACCCTGTCAGGAGCTGCCGCGACCCGCGGCGGGATCATCCACCTTGCTGCAGCATCCATCCATCCTCCTGACAGACGTACACTGCAGCGGTGGTCCCCTTAGGGTACCTTTACACACCGCCACTGCGTGGTAGTAACTGCCCGGCAATCGGGATTTTTGTGACTGTTGAGTTGAAATTGCTATAAAGTGGCGGCGTGTAATTTGGGAAAGTGATCGGGTTTCTCGCAGTTGCTCCGGGTCGCTGTTTCCGAGCCGTGTTCTAAAACCCAAGGCAACACACAGGGAGAATTGCCCTGGTATTGGCGTGTAAACGGGGGACAGGGATGGATGTTGCGTCCCCTAGTGATTTCCAAGGAGCGTGCCACAGCCTAATGTATACCGCGCCCCGTCAGCGATCATTGGTGGGGGCTACTGTGTTACGATTGGCTGTCCCTTCACAGAGCGCCATATTTGAAGAGCTGTCCATTCACACTACACAATTGCAATGGCGTCATGTATTAGCCGGCCTTCCTGCGCAGGCTGGCCAATCATGACGCTATTGTGTTGTCCAATCATCGTGTTAGCGTCACGGAATACATAACTCTGTCACGCCTATGTTCTTGCGGCGCTAAAGATGTACGCCCATATTCCTTTGTGGATAGCGGTGTTTGAAGCGGCGATGGTATTCAACAGCAAGTTATCCGCAGGATCTGTAGGAACTTCCGGGGAACCACGATACCTTGAGTTGACAACGTAATGACGGCGTGTACATGCGGCATCGGCGATTGTTGGCAACCGTTAAAAACGTGCGCGTGCACGTACGGTTGATACCAGTTGCCAGTGATAGTGGCGGCCAGTAAAGGTACCCTTACTGACCACAACCCGTGGGTGGCGTCACGACAAACAATCCCCATGTATATGTTCCCTTTTAGTTGTGAAAACCCAGGACACGGTCTGGACCAAGACCGCCGTGATATCTCCAGCAGTACTGTGGCGCCCTGCTCACACAGGTAGCCACAGACTTCCCTAATGCACAGCTGGGTTTCCACAGCAGGTACCTACTACATACAACACCTTCCACCCCGGCACAGTAGGGGAGCTCCACTTGCTGACCTTAGGCAAGATCCCCTATAAATACTGCTGCTGGGGAGGAGTTAGTCAGAGTGTGCAGACGCTAGGAGAGCTGTGACGACATCCTGGTGGTCGGTGCCGCGGTTAGGCCCGAGCTAGGGACCTGGAGTGGCCCTTCTGACATCCCGCAAGCCTAAGTGGGGACAGAAGACAAGGAGCAGAGAACTAAAGGGAGTGGGGAACTAGTGGAAGTTCGCCCTAGGAAGTACCGGACATCGGGAATCCGCACCTGTGGTATCCTCCAGGACCACATAGAACCCCATCACACCATGGAGGCTTCAGCCACTCGGTCCACCTGTGGGTCAAGGAGAGGGAGCCAGACACCGCAGTGTTCTACCGCAGTGATCAGAGAGGGTAACCCGAGGACCGCACAGGAGGAGAGGACAGATATCAGAGTCAGGAAGAGAGAGGAGGTAAGGTAGATAGGGACCCGATATACATGAGAACACCTTGGCGCAGGTTATCGGGCTTAAGATGCAATGGCCAATGCATTAACTAAGATTCTCATTTTTCATGTTGTTTCCTGAAGCATTCGCCATTCGTGTTGCTGATACAGTTGATAGTACAATGCAGGGTGGGTGAAGGGGGCCCCGACTTACAGGTCCCATAGTGGCCATGTGGTTGGCCGCCATTGGCTGTACATCACTGCCTATACAAACATGTGATGTGGTGCAGAGAACAATAGCAGCCTATAGGTGTGCACAGTATTGTACCAATAATCCTTCTGTGCAGGTGGGACGTGTTGGGTCTAAAAAGGCCAATAAATCCTGTAGTGATTTAAAGAAAAAATATCTTTTGGTTGTAGATTGAGCCGATAACCACATTCCCTGTGGAGTCTATTAATGAAGCTTCTCAGGAGAGCATTGACCAGCACAACGCCGCGCTCCCCGATAACACCAGGATCCTGACACAGGTAAATGGGGACATAGACTCCAAAAGCAAAAAGTCACATTCCCAGACTTTAGTGCAGGGTAATTCAGGGTGTTCCTGCTCTATTCTCTATGAATATTGCTTCCGCTCTTCTCACTGTCTCTGTAATTCTCGCTTTCTCCTGTAGCGTCAACAAGTCGAGTCTCTGCCTTTCTGCAGAGTCCATTACACCTGGAAGGAGAAGCAGAGGGAATATTATGTCTACGGCCTGGAGAATAAAGCTTACTGCGAGAACTACCCCGAAAAATGCTGCTGCTGCGCCATCATGTGGCCAGAGCAAGAAGAGCAGCCGAAACCCGCAGAGCCGGCAGGAAGCTCGGGGGCCGTCCTTCTGATCCACCCAGGATTATAACCTTTTACTCATGTATCGAATACCCAATTCTTGTTAATTAAGGAGAAAATTCACCAAGAACTGCAAATCTCAAATTCAAGAAATACGTTTTCATGATTTACCTTGTCCATATCTTATAGGATCTCTGGACCCTATGGTCCTATCTGTCATTACAAGATGGAGCGGAAAGGGTTATTTTCCTGCACTTCTCCAGCAATCAGGAACCTTATTCTTTGTTTTTGGTGGAGTTTCCCTTTAAATCGTTTATTATCCAGTAATTGTGTTAATGTTTATTTTGTAATCCTGAACTATAGATAAGAACACAATGCAACTGACCAGTAATAAAAGGGAAATGCATAAACGATATTTGTGTGAATTGCGGATCTATTAACACTTTCAATAAATAATCCCCTGATATCAGACCCCACAAAGTCGTCCCCATTTAAGTGCAAAATAACTTTATTACAAGTTCTAAAACTCCTGTCAATAATAATAATAATAATCTTTATATATATATAGAGCCAAGATATTGCACAGCGCTTCACAATTCAGAGAATGAATGAGAACTTGCCTCATGGAGGTGCTCTGCGGAACAGTTGTCCGCCTTCTCCGTCTGGCCCCCCACTGCCTTCTTCTGCCAATAGAGGTGCTGCGGACCCCTCCTTCTCTGCGCTGCTGTCCTCGCTCTTCGTTGCACCTTCTTAGGTTGGGTCAGTGACTTCACCGTCCATCACCACTCACCATAGCTCGCCGCTCACCGTCCATCACCGCTCACCGTCCATCGCCGCTCACCGTCCATCGCCGCTCACCGTCCATCACCTCTCACCGTCCATCGCCGCTCACTGTCCATCGCCACTCACCGTCCATCGCCGCTCACCGTCCATCGCCGCTCACCGTCCATCACCACTCGCCGTCCATCACCTCTCACCGTCCATCGCCGCTCACTGTCCATCGCCACTCACCGTCCATCGACGCTCACTGTCCATCGCCGCTCACCGTCCATCACCTCTCACCGTCCATCACCCCTCACCGTCCATCACCGCTCACCGTCCATCACCGCTCACCGTCCATCACCGCTCACCGTCCATCACCACTCACCGTCCATCACCTCTCACCGTCCATCACCACTCACCGTCCATCACCACTCACCGTCCATCACCTCTCACCGTCCATCGCCTCTCACCGTCCATCACCTCTCACCGTCCATCACCGCTCACCGTCCATCACCGCTCACCGTCCATCACCACTCACCGTCCATCACCTCTCACCGTCCATCTCCTCTCACCGTCCATCACCACTCACCGTCCATCTCCTCTCACTGTCCATCACCACTCACCGTCCATTACCGCTCACCGTCCATCACCTCTCACCGTCCATCACCGCTCACCGTCCATCACCTCTCACCGTCCATCGCCACTCACCGTCCATCACCACTCACCGTCCATCACCTCTCACCGTCCATCACCACTCACCGTCCATCACCACTCACCGTCCATCACCGCTCACCGTCCATCACCACTCACCGTCCATCACCTCTCACCGTCCATCACCACTCACCGTCCATCACCTCTCACCGTCCATCACCACTCACCGTCCACCACCTCTCACCGTCCATCTCCTCTCACCGACCATCTCCTCTTACCGTGCATCACCGCTCACCGTCCATCACCACTCACCGTCCATCTCCTCTCACTGTCCATCACCTCTCACCGTCCATCACCTCTCACCATCCATCACCACTCACCATCCATCACCTCTCACCGTCCATCACCACTCACCGTCCATCACCTCTCACCGTCCATCACCTCTCACCGTCCATCACCACTCACCGTCCATCACCTCTCACCATCCATCACCACTCACCATCCATCACCACTCACCATCCATCACCTCTCACCGTCCATCACCACTCACCGTCCATCACCTCTCACCGTCCATCGCCGCTCACCGTCCATCACCTCTCACCGTCCATCACCTCTCACCGTCCATCACCGCTCAAGACTGGGGACGGGAGACTGAGGCGGGAGATGGGGACGGGAGGCGGGAGATGGGGACGGGAGGCGGGAGACGGGGGAAAGGGAGGGGGGGGGACGGAGGCGGGGGCGGGAGACTGGCGACGGAAGGCGGGAGACTGGGACGGGAGGGGGGAAAGAGGGGGAACGGGGGCGGGGACTGGGGAGGGGGGAGACTGGGGACGGGAGACGGGAGGCGGGGGACGGAGGCGGAGGGGGACGGGGGAATGGGGACGGAGGCGGGAGACGGGAGGGGGGGGACGGGAGGCGGAGCGGGAGACGGGGGGAAAGGAGGCGGGGGGGATTGGGACGGGGGGGAGACGGGGGAGGGGAGCTGGGGAGGGGGAGACGGGGGGGATACGGGGGGGGGACGGGAGGCGGAGGAGGGGGCGGGGAGCTGGGGACGGGAGAGGAGGCGGGAGCGGGCGGGGGCGGGGGGACGGGAAGCGGAGGAGGGAGACGGGAGATGGGAGGGGGAAGGCGGGGAGCGTGGAGGGGAGGCGGGGGGGAAAGGGGGGACGGGAGGCGGGGAGGGGGAGGGAGACTGGGGACGGGGGGACGGGAGGGGGGGGAGGGAGGCGGAGGCGGGAGAGGGAGGGGGGGGAAAGGGAGGCGAGGAGGGGAGACTGGGGACAGGGGCCCGGGAGTCTTGGACGGGAGGCGGAGACTTGGGACGGGAGCGGGGGGAAAGGAGGGGAGACTGGGGCCCGGGAGGCGGGAAACTGGGACGGGAGGCGGGGGAGGGGAAAAAGTCGGGGTGACGGGGGGGGGGCGAAGACGGGGGATGGGAGATTTGGGGACGGGAGACTGGGACGGGGGGGCGAGATTTGGGGACGGGAGGGGGGAGCCCGGGGAAGAGGCGGGGGGGGAGATGGGGAGGGGACTGAGGACGGGAGGGGGGGGAGGGGAGGGGGGGACGGGATGGGGACGGGAGGCGGGGGACGGGAGGCGGGGGGACGGGAGGGGAGTCTGGGGGACGGGAGACGGGAGGGGGGGACGGGGGGGGCAGAGAGGGGGGAACGGAGAGGGGAGCCCGGGCGGGAACAGGAGGCGGCGGATGGGAGGGGGAGACTGGGGCGGGGACTGGGGACAGGAGACTGGGGAGGGGGAGGCGGGAGACTGGGGCCCGGGAGACTGGGGGGGAGACTGGGTGGGGAGACTGGGGCCCGGGAGGAAGTGGGATGGGAGATGGGAGGGGAGACTGGAGGTGGAGACGTAGACTGGGGACGGGAGACGGGAGACTGGGGACGGGAAACGGGAGAGCTGGGGAGGGAAAAAGGAGACGGGGAGGGAAACGGGGAGGGGGGAGGGAGGGGGGGACGGGGCGGGGGGGACGGGAAGGGAGAATGGGGACTGGGGACAGGGATTGGGGAGGGAGGGGGAGACTGGGGAGGGAGACTGGGGCGGGAGACTGAGGCGGGGAGACTGGGACGGGAGATGGGAGGGAGACGGGGGACGGGAGAACGGGGGAAAAAAGGGGACTGGAGGCGGGAAAGATGGGAGGGGGGACGGGATGGGGGAGCGGGACGGGAGATGGGAGACGGAGACGGGAGATGGGAGACGGAAGGACTGGGGACGGAGACTGGGGCGGGGAGAGAGGGAATGGGACGGGGGAGATGGGGACGGGACTGGGGAAAAGGAGACTGGGGACGGGGAGATGGGGAGGGGGAGTGGGGGAGATGGGGACGGGGGGGGGAGGGGACGGGGGACGGGAGACTGGGGAGGGGGAGATGGGCGGGAGAGGGGGGAGACTGGGGACGGGAAAATGGGAGACGGGGGAAACGGGAGATGGGGACGGGGGAGGGGACTGGGACGGGAGATGGGGACGGGATGGGACGGGAGATGGGAGACTGGGGACGGAGACGGGAGACGGGAGACTGGGGACAGGAGACGGGGACGGGGGGGGATGGGGAGGGGGGAGCCCTGGGCGGGAGACTGGGACGGGAGACTGGGGACGGGAGACTGGGGAGGAGATGGGATTGGGACGGGAGACGGGGAAGGGGAGACTGGAGGGGGGGGAGACGGGGGACGGGGGACGGGGGACGGAGACGGGAGACGGGGAGACGGGGGATGGGAGACGGGAGACTGGGGAGGGAGACGGGAGAATGGGGACGGGGAACGGGAGACTGGGGAGGGGAGACGGGAGGAGGGGACGGGGAGGACTGGAGGCGGGAGACGGGGAGGATTTGGGGACGGGAGACTGGAGGCGGGGGGCGGGAGACGGAGAGACGGGAGAGGGGGGGACGGGGGGACAGGAACGGGGGACGGGGGGACGGGGGACGGGGGGACGGGAGACGGGAGACGGGAGACTGGGGACGGGAGACGGAAGACCGGGAGACTGGGGACGGGGGACGGGAGACGGGGAAAAGGGAGGATGGAGGCGGGTAGACGGGAGAGGGGGACGGGAGACGGGGGGGGCCCGGGAGAGGGGAAAGACTGGGGGGGGGAGACTGGGGACGGGAGCGGGAGACTGGGGACGGGAGACGGGGGACGGGAGGACTGGGGGGACGGGAGACTGGGGACGGGAGACTGGGGACGGGAGAGGGGGGATGGGGACGGGAGACGGGGGGACTGGGGACGGGAGACGGGAGATGGGGACGGGAGAACGGGAGACTGGGGGGGGGGAGACTGGAGGCGGGGACGGGAGACTGGGAACGGGGTACGGGAGACTGGGGACGGGAGGCGGGACTGGGGACGGGTGAGACTGGGACGGGGGACGGGAGACTGGGGACGGGAGACTGGGGACGGGGGACGGGAGACGGGGGGACGGGGGGACAGACACTGGGAAACGGGAGCGGGAGAATATGGGCGGGGGGTTGGGGAGGGAGACTGGGGACTGGGGAGGGAGACTGGGGACGGAGGAGGGAGAAGGGGGGACGGGAGGCGGGGATGGGGACGGGAGGCGGGAGGGTGGGGACGGGGGCGGGAGACTGGGGGCGGGGGGACGGGGGGGGGGAAATGGGAGACTGGGGATGTCCCCGTCTTCCCTCCCGTCTTCCCTCCCCGTCTTCCCTCCCCCTTTCTTCCCTCCCCGTCTTCCCTCCTCCGTTTTCCCCTTTCCCCCGTCCCCCCTCCCCCGTCCTCCTCCCCGTCCTCCCCTCCCCCGTTTTCCCCTCCCCCTTTTTCCCGTCTTCCCTCCCCGTCTTCCCTCGCCGTCTCTTCCCCCCCCCGCCCTCCTCCCCTGTCCTCCTCCCCCGTCCTCCCCCCCCCATTTCCTCCCCCGTCTTCCTCCCACGTTTTCCCCGTCTTCCCTCCCCCATTTCCTCCACCGTCTTCCCTCCCCCGTCTCCCTCCCCCGTCCTCCCTCCCCCGTCTTCCCTCCCCCGTCTTCCCTCCCGTCTTCCTCCCCGTCCTCCCTCCCCCGTCCTCCCTCCCCTGTCCTCCCTCCCCGTATTCCCTCCCCCGTCTTCCTTTCTTCCCCCCTTTTTCCCCTCCCCGTTTCCTCCCCCGTCCTCCCTCCCCCGCCCTCCCTCCCCCGTCCTCCCTCCCCCGTCTTCCCTCCCCGTTTCCCCCTCCCCGTCTTCCCTCCCCGTCTTCCGTCTTCCCTCCCCCGTCTTCCGTCTTCCCTCCAGTTCTTCCTCCCGTCCTTCCTCCCGTCCTCCCTCCCCCGTTTTCCCTCCCCGTCTTCCCTCCCCCTTGGGAGACTGGGGACGGGAAAAATGGGGACGGGGGGCCCGGGGGGACTGGGGACGGGAGGCGGGAGACGGGAGGCGAGGGGACGGGGGACGGGAGGCGGGGGACGGGAGGCGGGGGTTTGGGAGACCGGGGACGGGAGACTGGGGACGAGGAGGGGAAAAAGACTGGGGACGGGAGGCGGGAGCCTGGAGGGAGGGGGGGAGACTGGGGACGAGAGGCGGGGGGAGATTTGGGGACGGTGGGGGACTGGGACGGGAGGCGGGAAGACTTGGGGACGAGGAGCGCGGGGGAGACTGGGGACGGGAGACTGGGGACGGGAGCTGGGGAGGGGGAGGGGGGGGACTGGGGGCGGGGGAGACTGGGGGCGGGGGGACTGAGGGAACGGGAGACTGGGGAAAGGAGACTGGGGACGGGAGGCGGGAGACTGGGAGGGGGAGACGGGGGAAAGGGAGATAGGGGGAGGCAGGCGGGAGGACGGGGGAACGGGAGGCGGGGACACGGGGGGACGGGAGGCGGGAGACTGGGGCACGGGGAGGACTGGGGACGGGAGGCGGGAGAATGGGGACGGGAGGGGGAGAATGGGGACAGGATGCGGGGGGAGACTGGGGACGGGAGGGGGAGACGGGGAGACTGGGGGGGGAGAATGGCTGGTGGGAGGTGGGAGACAGGGGACATCCCGTCTTCCCTCCCCGTCTTCCCTTCCCGTCTTCCCTCCCCCCGCCCTTTCCCCTCCCCCGACCTCCCTCCCCCATCCTCCCTCCCCCGGTCTTCCACCCCCCATTTTCCCGTCTCCCTCCCCGTCCCCCCTCACGTTTCCCCTCCCCGTCACTCCCTCCCCCGTCTTCCCCCCCCCGTCTTCCCTCCCCCGTTTTCCCCTTTCCCCGTCTTCCGTCTTCCCTAACCCCGTTCTTCCCTCCCCCATCCTCCCTCCCCCGTCCCTCCTCCCCCGTCTTCCCTCCGCCGTTTTTCCCTCCCCCGTCCTCCCCCCCGTCTTCCCTCCCTCGTCTTCCCCCCCCCCGCAATTCCCTCCCCGTCTTCCCTCCCCGTTTTCCCCAACCTCGTCTTCCCTCCCCCGTCTTCCCCCCCCTGTCTTACCTCCCCCGTCTTCCCTCCCCCGTCCTCCCTCCCCCGTCCTCCCTCCCCGTCCTCCCTCCTCCGTCCTCCTCCCCCGCCCTCCCTCCCCCGTCTTCCTTCCCCCGTCTTCCCCTCCCCGTCTTCCCTCCCCCGCTCTTCCCTCCCCGTTTTCCCCTTCCCGTCTTCCTCCCGTCTTCCCCCCCGTCTTCCCTCCCGTCTTCCCCCCCCCGGTTCTTCCCTCCCCGTTCTCCCTCCCCCGTCTTCCCTCCCCCGTCTTCCTCCCCGGCGGGGAGGACTGGGACGGGAGAAGGGGGAGGGGGAGGCGGGGTACGGGAGACTGGGGACGGGAGGCGGGGGACGGGAGACTGGGGACGGGAGGCGAGACGGGAGGCGGGGGCCCTGGGGAGGGAGGCAGGAGACGGGAGACTGTGGGGAAGGGAGGCGGGAGACTGGGGACGGAGGGGGGAGACGGGAGGCGGGAGAGACTGGGGGACGAGTGAGGGGAACTGGGGCCCGGGAGACCGGAGGGAGACTGGGGCGGGAAAACGGGGGGACGAGAAAACTAGGACGGGAGGCGGGAGAAAAACTGGGGAGGGAGGCGGGACACTGGGGCGGGAGGCGGGAGAATTTTGGGCGGGAGACTGGGGACTGGAGAGGGAAAAATGGGGACGGGAGGGGGGAGAAATGGGGACAGGAGGCGGAGACTGGGGACAGGAGGGGGGGACGGGAGAGGGGGGCGGGAAGATGGGGGCGGGAGTGGGAGACTGGGGTCATCCCCCGTTTTCCCCTTTCCCCGTCTTCCATCCCCGTCTTCCCTGCCCCGTCCTCCTCCCCTGTCTCCCTCCCCCCGTCCTCCCTCACCCGTTTCCCTCCCCCGTCTTCCGTCCTCCCTCCCCGTCCTCCTCCCCCGTCTTCCCTCCCCGTCCTCCCTCCCCCGTCTTCCCTCCCCGTCTTCCCATCCCCGTCTTCCCTCCCCCGTCTTCCCTCCCCCGTCTCCCTCCCCGTCTTCCGTCTTACTTCCCCACGTCTTCCCTCCCACCCCCCCATTCTCCCTCCCCGTCCTCATCCCCCGTCTTCCCTCCCCCGTCTTCCCTCCCCCGTCCTCCCTCCCCCGTCTTCCCTCCCCTTCTTTCCCTCCCCCGTCTTCCCACTCCCTCGTCTTCCTCCCTCGTCTTCCCTCCCCAGTCTTCCCTCCCCGTCTTCCCTCCCCCGTCTTCCCTCCCCCCGTTTCCCTCCCCGTCCTCCTCCCACGTCCTCCCTACCCCGTCTCCTCCCCGTCCTCCCTCCCCGTCCTCCCTACCTTGTCTTCCCTCCCCCGTCTTTTAACTCCCCGTCTTCCCTCCCCCGTCTTCCTCCCCCGTCTTCCGTCTTCCCATCCACCGTCTTCCCTCCCCGTCTTCCCTCCCCCGTCTTCCCTCCCGGGGGAGATGGGGAGGAGAGAATGGGCGAGGGAGGCGGGGGACGGGAGGCGGGACGGGAGACTGGGGACGGGGGATGGGGACGGGAGGCGGGGGACGGGAGACTGGGGACGGGAGGCGGGGAGGACTGGGGACGGGAGGCGGGGGACGGGAGACTGGGGACGGGAGGGGGGAGAGACTGGGGACGGGAGGCGGGGGACGGAGACTGGGTGACGGGAGACTGGGGACGGGAGGCGGGAGACTGGGGACAAGAGGCGGGAGACTGGGGACGGAGAGGGACTGGGACGGAGACTGAGGACGGGAGAATGTGGACGGGAGGCGGGAGACTGGGGGACGAGAGGGCGGGAGAGACTGGGGGACGGGAGACTGGGGACGGGAGAGACTGGGGACGAGAGACGGGAGGCGGGGGATGGAGGCGGGAGATTGGGACGGGAGGTGGGAGGACTGGGGACGAGAGACTGGGGCGGGGAGACTGGGGACGGGAGGCGGGACACTGGGGACGGGAGGCGGGAGAATATGGGCGGGAGACTGGGGATGGGAGAGGGGAGCTGGGGACGGGAGGATGGGGACGGGACGGCGGGGAGGAAGAAGAGGAATGGGAGGGGGAGGGATAATGGGGAGGACAAGGAGGCGGGAGAGACTGGGGGCGGGGACGGGAGGCGGGAGGAGATGGGGGCGGGAGTCTGGGCGCGGGAGAGTGGGAGACGGGGGACATCCCCCGTGCTTCCCTCCCCGTGTCTTCCTCCCGTCTTCCCCCTCCCCCGTCTTCCCTCCCCCATCCTCCCTCCCCTTCCCGTCCTCCTCCCCGTCTCCTGCCCCATGTCTTCCCTCCCCCGTCTTCCGTCTCCTCCCCGTACCTCCCTCCCCAGTCTTCCCCTCCCTGTCTCCCTCCCCGTCCTCCCTCCCCGTCTTCCCTCCCCCGTCTTCCCTCCCCGTCTTCCCTCCCCTGTCTTCCCTCCCCCGTTCCCTCGTCCCCCATCCTCCCTCCCCCGTCCTCCCTCCCCGTCCTCCCTCCCCCGTCTTCCCTCCCCGTCTTCCCTCGCCCGTCTTCCCTCCCTCTCTTCCCTCCCGTCTTCCCTCCCCATCTCCCTCCCCGTCTTCCCTCCCCCGTCTTCCCTCCCCGTCCTCTCCCCCCCGTCTTCCCTCCCCGTCCTCCCATCCCCGTCCTCCCTCCCCCGTCTTCCCTCGCCCGTCTTCCTCCCCGTCTTCCCCCAAGTCTTCCATCCCCCGTCTTCCGTCTTCCTCCCACGTCTTCCCTCCACCCGTCCTTCCAATCCCACGTCCTTCCCTCCCCGTCTTCCCTCCACCGGCGGGAGACTGGGGGAGGGGTGAATGGGGCCGGGAGGGGGAGACGGGAGGCGGGGGGACAGGGAGGGAGGGGACGGGGGAGACTGGGGACGGGGGAGGCGGGAGGACTGGGGGACGGGACTGGCGGGAGACTGGGGACCGGGAGGCGGGGGACGGGAGACTGGGGACGGGAGGCGGGGAGACTGGGGACGAGAGGCGGGAGACTAGGGATGGGAGGAGACTAGGGATGGGAGACTGGGGATCGGGAGAACTGGGGACGGGAGATGGGGGACGGGAGACGGGAGGCGGGGGGGATGGGGGCCGGCGAGACTGGCGGGCGGAGAGTACTGGGGTCGGGAGACTGGGGAACGGGAGACCGTGGGACTGGGGACGGGATGGCGCGGAGGCGGGGGAGACTGGGGAAGGGGAGGCAGGGAGTATATGGGCGGGAGGATGGGGACGGGTGTGACTGGGGGACTGGGGGATGGGCGGTGTAGTATGGGGACGGGTAGCGAGGGATGTATCCGGGTGTCTGGGGGTCGGGTGGCGGGTGATACGCGGGTAGGGGGACGGGAGGCGGAGAGTAGGGGGGAGGGTGGGGGGTGTACGGGGCTATGACAAAGTAGTAAGAAATAGGCGGATGAGCACGGAAAGAAACGGAAACAGGAGGAATGCGAACAAGCCGGCTGCAAAGAAACCGGCTAGAAAGCACACAAGGAAGAAAGAAAAAGGCTAAGAAAGAAAAACGGAGGAACGACAACGCACAACAAGAACAGCGGGGCAACACACAAAACACAAGAAAACCACCTACTCCAACAAACAAAACACACAACAAAAAACACCCCAACAAGTCAAGGATGGTCAGGACGCAAGCACAAGGCCGCCAGAAACCGGAGGAAGCACAGGAAAGAAAGAAAAAGGAGGAAAGCACAGGAAGAAGCAAAAGGAGGAACTAAAATGGAGGAAAGAAAACAGGTGCCGGGAAAGAAAAAGGCAGGAACAGACACAACCGGAGGAAGGGGGAGGAAAGAAAAAGGCGGACCAGGCAAAACGAAAACACATGAAGCAAAGCAATGAAGGAAAGAAGCACCAACGGAAGGAAAGAACAAGGAGGAAAGAAAAGCGCGGCTACAAAGGGCGGAACGAAAACGGTGCGGTCAAGACCCAAGGAGGACAGAACAAGGGGCGGAAAGAAACGGAGGACACAGCCAAAACGCGGAACAGCAAGAAAAGGGAGGCAACGCAAAAACAAGGGCAGCACAATCAACCAGTCTTACCTACACCTGGCATTCACCGCAACCGGAAGCCACTACCGGCCGTAACGCCAAGAGGACTACATAACGGGGACGTCAACCTCCCCCGTCTTCCCTCCCCCGTCTTCCCTCTTCCCATCCCCCGTCTTCCCTCCCCCGGGTCTTCCCTCCCGTCCTTCCCATCACACTGTCTTTCACTCCCACGTTTCCCCTTAACCCGGGGGCTGGGTGGGATATGGTGCGAGAGTATGGGGACGGGTAGTAGGGGGTACCGAGGAGGGTCGGAGGCGGGACGCGGATCGGGGGAGACCATGCGGGGACGGGGACGGCGGGGGCACGGGAGATCTGGGCCCCAGGACGGGGGAGACGCGAGGGGGAGAGCAGGGGGGGGGGGGGGACGGGGGGGGCGGGTGAGTGGGACGAGAGACTGGGGACGGGAGGCGGGGGGGACGGGAAGAGAGAGAGACTGGGGACGGGAGCGGGGAGACTGGGGACGGGAGCGGGGGGACTCGGGATTTACTGGGGTACGGGAGACTGGGCGAAGGGTGGCGCGAGACTGGGACACGAGAAGGCGGGAGACGGGGGACGAGAGGGAGAATGGGGAAGGCGAAGGAATGGGGTACACGGGAGCTGAGGACGGGAGACTGGGGTCGGGGAGGGCGGGGACTGGGGACGAGAGGCGGTGTGGAGACTGGGGGACGGGAGGACTGGGACGGGAGATGGGGACGGGAGAGGATGGGACGAGAGTCGGGAGGCGGGGGGACTGGGGGCGGGAAGCCTGGGGCGGGAGGTGGGAGAGAATCTCGGAGGACGGGGAAGAATGGGGACGGGAGAGACTGGGGCGACGGGAGACGAGACTGGGCGATTGGGAGGCGGGAGATGGGGACGGAAGGCGGGACACTGGGGACGGGAGGCGGGCGGAGAAGGCGAGATTTTCGAGAGGAGTAATATGGGCGGGAGGACCTGGGGATGGTGTCGGAGAAGACGGAATGGGGGGGGACTGGGACGGGAGATTGGGATGGGACGCGGAGGAGATGAAGGAGAGGTCGAACTGGGGACGGGTGGCGCGGAAAATGGGGACGGGAGGCGGGGAGAGGAATGGGGACAGGAGGCGGGGACGGGACTGGGGGCGGGGGACGGGAGGCCACGGGAGACTGGGGGCGGGAGAGCCAGAAGAAGATGGGGGCGGGGAGGGGAGACGGGGCGAAATCCACGTCTTCCCCCACCGTTCTTCCCCTCCCTTGTCTGCCAACTCCCGTATTCCATCCCCCCATCCTCCCTCCCCCACGTTCCTCCCTCCCGTATTCCCTCCCCCGTATTCCGTCCTCCCTCCCGTCTACCCCTCCCCCGTCTTCCCTCCCTCCACTCGTTCTTCCCTCCCCCGTCCTCCCTCCCCCGTCCTCCCTCCCCCGTCCTCCCTCCCCCATCTTCCCTCGCCCGTCTTCCCTCCCTCGTCTTCCCTCCCCGTCTTCCCTCCCCCGTCTTCCCTCTCCCGTCTTCCCTCCCCCGTCCTCCCTCCCCCGTCCTCCCTCCCCCGTCCTCCCTCCCCCGTCTTCCCTCCTCCGTCTTCCCTCCCCGTCTTCCCCCCCCCGTCTTCCCTCCCCCGTCTTCCGTCTTCCCTCCCCGTCTTCCCTCCCCGTCTTCCCTCCCTCGTCCTTCCCTCCCCCGTCCTTCCCTCCCCCGTCTTCCCTCCCCCGTCTTCCCTCCCCCGGCGGGAGACTGGGGACGGGAGAATGGGGCCGGGAGGCGGGAGACGGGAGGCGGGGGACGGGAGGCGGGGGACGGGAGACTGGGGACGGGAGGCGGGAGATTGGGGACGGGAGGCGGGGAGACTGGGGACGGGAGGCGGGGGACGGGAGACTGTACACGGGAGACTGGGGACGGGAGGCGGGAGACTGGGGACGAGAGGCGGGAGACTGGGGACGGGAGGCGGGGGACTGGGGGCGGGAGACTGGGGGCGAGAGACTGGGGACGGGAGACTGGGGACCGGAGATTGGGGACGGGAGGCGGGAGACTGGGGACGGGAGGCGGGAGACTGGGGACGGGAGGCGGAGAATATGGGCGGGAGACTGGGGACGGGAGACTGGGGACGGGACGCGGGAGAATGGGGACGGGAGGCGGGAGACTGGGGACAGGAGACGGGAGACTGGGGGCGGGAGGTGGGAGACTGGGGACGTCCCCCGTCTTCCCTCCCCCGTCTTCCCTCCCTGTCTTCCCTCCCCCGTCCTCCCTCCCCGTCCTCCCTCCCCCGTCCTCCCTCCCCGTCCTCCCTCCCCCGTTTTCCCTCCCCCGTCTTCCGTCCTCCCTCCCCCGTCCTCCTCCCCCGTCTTACCTCCCCGTCCTCCCTCCCCGTTTTCCCTCCCCCGTCTTCCTCCCCCGTCTTCCGTCTTCCCTCCCCGTCTTCCCTCCCCCCTCCCCCGTCCTCCCTCCCCATCTTCCCTCCCCCGTCCTCCCTCCCCCGTCCTTCCTCCCTCGTCTTCCCTCCCCCGTCTTCCCTGCCCCGTCTTCCCTTCCCCGTCTTCCCTCCCCCGTCTTCCCTCCCTCGTCTTCCTTCCCCTGTCTTCCCTCCCCCGTCTTTCCTCCCCCGTCTTCCGTCTTCCCTCCCCCGTCTTCCCTCCCCCGTCTTCCCTCCCCCGTCTTCCCTCCCCCGTCTTCCCTCCCCCCTCCCCCGTCTTCCCTCCCCCGTCTTCCCTCCCCCGTCCTTCCCCCCCGTCCTCCCTCCCCCGTCTTCCCTCCCCCGTCCTCCCTCCCCCGTCTTCCCTCCCTCGTCTTCCCTCCCCCGTCTTCCCTCCCCCATCTTCCCTCCCCCGTCTTCCCTCCCCGTCCTCTCTCCCCCGTCTTCCCTCCCCCGTCCTCCTCCCCCCGTCTCCCCCTCCCCCGTCTTCCCTCCCCCGTCTTCCCTCCCCCGTCTTCCCTCCCCCGTCTTCCTTCCCCTGTCCCCTGTCTTCCCTCCCCTGTCCCCCGTCTTCCCTCCCCTGTCCCCCGTCTTCCCTCCCCTGTCCCCCGTCTTCCCTCCCCTGTCCCCCGTCTTCCGTCCCCCGCCTTCCGTCCCCCGTCTTCCGTCCCCCGTCTCCCGTCCCCCGTCTCCCGTCCCCCGTCTTCCGTCCCCTGTCTTCCGTCCCCCGTCTTCCGTCCCCCGTCTTCCCTCCCTCGTCTTCCGTCCCTTGTCTTCCCTCCCCGTCTTCCCTCCACCGTCTTCCCTCCCCCGTCTTCCCTCCCCCGTCTTCCGCCTTCCGTCCCCCGTCTTCCGTCCCCTGTCCCCCGTCTTCCGTCCCCTGTCCCCCGTCTTCCGTCCCCCGTCTTCCGTCCCCGTCTTCTTTCCCCCGTCTTCCGTCCCCCGTCTTCTGTCCCCCGTCTTCCGTCCCCTGTCCCCCTACCCCCGTCCCCCGTCTTC
Organism: Allobates femoralis; assembly: GCA_033576535.1. Lineage (NCBI taxonomy): Eukaryota > Metazoa > Chordata > Amphibia > Anura > Aromobatidae > Allobates > Allobates femoralis. Next base: position 108,167,648 of record JARQOC010000007.1, on the reverse strand, counting down.
CGTCCCCCGTCCCCCGTCTTCCGTCCCCTGTCCCCCGTCTTCCGTCCCCCGTCTTCCATCCCCTGTCCCCCGTCTTCCGTCTCCCGTCTTCCGTCCCCCGTCTTCCGTCTTCCGTCCCCCGTCTTCCGTCCCCTGTCCCCCGTCTTCCGTCCCCCGTCTTCCGTCCCCTGTCCCCCGTCCCCTGTCCCCCGTCCCCTGTTCCCCGTCTTCCGTCCCCTGTCTTCCGTCCCCTGTCCCCGTCCCCTGTCCCCCGTCTTCCGTCCCCTGTCCCCCGTCTTCCGTCCCCTGTCCCCCGTCTTCCGTCCCCGTCTTCCGTCCCCTGTCCCCCGTCTTCCGTCCCCCGTCTTCCATCCCCCGTCTTCCTTCCCCGTCTTCCGTCCCCTGTTTCCCGTCTTCCGTCCCCCGTCTTCCGTCCCCCGTCTTCCGTCCCCCGTCTTCCGTTCCCCCGTCTTCCGTCCCCCGTCTTCCGTCCCCTGTCTTCCGTCCCCCGTCCCCTGTCTTCCGTCCCCCGTTTTCCGTCCCCTGTCCCCCTTCTTCCGTCCCCCGTCTTCCGTCCCCGTCTTCCGTCTTCCGTCCCCGTCTTCCCTCCCCCGTCTTCCGTCCCCCGTCTCCCGTCCCCCGTCTTCCCTCCCCCGTCTTCCCTCCCCCGTCTTCCCTCCCCCGTCTTCCGTCCCCCGTCTTCCGTACCCTGTCCCCCGTCTTCCCTCCCCGTCTTCCGTCCCCCGTCTTCCGTCCCCCGTCTTCCGTACCCCGTCCCCTGTCCCCCGTCTTCCGTCCCCTGTCCCCCGTCTTCCGTCCCCTGTCCCCCGTCTTCCGTCCCCCGTCTTCCGTCTTCCATCCCCCGTCTTCTGTCCCCCGTCTTCCGTCCCCCGTCTTCCGTCCCCTGTCCCCCGTCTTCCGTCCCCCATCTTCCGTCCCCTGTCCCCCGTCTTGCGTCCCCCGTCTTCCGTCCCCTGTCCCCTGTCTTCCATCCCCTGTCCCCCGTCTTCCGTCCCCGTCTTCCGTCCCCCGTCTTCCGTCCCTGTCCCCCTTCTTCCCTCCCCCGTCTTCCGTCCCCCGTCTTCCGCCCCTGTCTTCCGTCTCCCGTCTTCCGTCCCCCGTCCCCTGTCCCCCGTCTTCCGTCCCCTGTCCCCCGTCTTCCGTCCCCTGTCCCCCGTCTTCCGTCCCCCGTCTTCCGTCCCCCGTCTTTTGTCCCCCGTCTTCCATCTTCCCTCCCCGCCTTCCGTCCCCCGTCTTCCGTTCCCGTCTTCCGTTCCCCGTCTTCCGTCCCCCGTCTTCCGTCCCCCGTCACTTGTCTTCCGTCCCTTGTCTTCCGTCCCCCGTCTTCCGTCCCCATCTTCCGTCCCCCGTCTTCCGTCTTCTGTCCCCGTCTTGCGTCCCCCATCTTCCGTCTTCCGTCCCCCGTCTTCCGTCCCCTGTCCCCCTTCTTCCCTCCCCCGTCTTCCATCCCCCGTCTTCCGTCCCCCGTCTTCCGTCCCCCGTCCCCTGTCCCCCGTCTTCCGTCCCTGTCCCCGTCTTCCGTCCCCTGTACCTTGTCTTCCGTCCCTTGTCTTCCGTCCCCCGTCTTCCGTCCCCCGTCTTCCGTCCCCCGTCTTCCGTCCCCGTCTTCCGTCTTCTGTCCCCCGTCTTGCATCCCCCGTCTTCCGTCCCCCGTCTTCCGTCCCCCGTCTTCCGTCTTCTGTCCCCCGTCTTGCGTCCCCCGTCTTCCGTCCCCCGTCTTCCGTCCCCCGTCTTCCGTCTTCCCTCCCCGTCTTCCGTCTTCTGTCCCCCGTCTTCCGTCCCCCGTCTTCCGTCCCCGTCTTCCCTCCCCGTCTTCCGTCGCCCGTCTTCCGTCCCCCGTCTTCCGTCCCCCGTCTTCCGTGTTCCGTCCCCCATCCCTTGTCTTCCGTCCCCCGTCTTCCGTCCCCCATCTTCCGTCCCCCGACCTCCGTCCCCCGTCTTCCGTCCCCGTCTTCCGTCCCCCGTCTTCCGTCCCCCGTCTTCCGTCCCCCGTCTTCCGTTTTCCCTCCCCCGTCTTCCGTCCCCCGTCTTCCGTCCCCCGTCTTCCGTCCCCCGTCTTCTGTCCCCGTCTCTTGTCTTCCGTCCCCCGACTTCCGTCCCCCGTCCTCTGTCCCCGTCTTCCGTCCCCCGTCTTCCATCCCCCGTCTTCCGTCCCCCGTCTTCCCTCCCCCGTCTTCCCTCCCTGTCCCCCGTCTTCCCTCCCCTGTCCCCGTCTTCCCTCCCGTCCCCCGTCTTCCGTCCCCTGTCCCCGTCTTCCGTCCCCGTCTTCCGTCCCCCGTCCTCCGTCTTCCGTCCTCCGTCTTCCGTCTTCCGTCCCCCGTCCTCCGTCCCCCGGTGATATTTAAGGAAGATATCCAGGTTGGCACAGTTCGGTCACCTGGCAAAAGACATCGCTGTGCTCGGTCAGCTTCCTAAACTTGCCGCTATTCCTTTCTTGGTGGGTGCCTGCCGAAAGCGGGGTGCTGCTGGATTGGATTAAGTGGCCCTGGAAGTCCTGAAGGCACGAATTATCTAAATCCTGATGAGCAAGTGGAAAGGTGAGACTCTGTTGCCTATTACATTTTATGTTTTGCTTGTTTAGTTGTTATATGCGTTTAACTGTAAGGCTACATTCACACTGTGCATTTTTTCATTTGTTTTTGATCCGTTTTTTGCAGTGCACTGCAGAAAACGGATCACTCACATGACACCACAGCAAAGTCTATGGATTTTCATTTTTGCCATTCAGACTGTGCTGTTTTAAGGTGATCCGTTTTTTCACTTTAGGAGACCTACATTTTGGAAAAGGACATGTCAGTTTCTGTAGCATTTTGTCTTGCCATTTTCCCATAAGAGCTCTTTAAAATTGGTGGAAAAAAACGCAGCAGTCAAAACAGATCAAAAAACGCATCCAAAAATGGATCCGTTTTTTTGTGTGTTTTTTTGACAGCTCCTGTTTTACAGCTAAAAATGCAACAGAAGAGAAGAGAAAAAAAATGCAGTCTAAATGTAGCCTTAAGGATCCAATAAAGTCTTACTGGCGGCGGAGGATGGTGCCTGGGGCTGTCGCTATGCGGTGGTGGTGATTGCAGAGGGTACCTGGGGCTAGAGCTCTTTGATGGTGGCAATGGCGGCAGGGGACGATGCCTGGGGCTAGCGCTCTGCGGTGGTAGCGGCAGGAGAGGGTGCCTAGAATTGGCGCTCTGTAGTGCCAGTGGTGGGGGAGGGTGCTTGGGGCTGACGCTCTGCGGTGGGGGAGGGTGCCTGGGACTGGTGCTCCTGGGGCACGTGCTCAGTGGTGGTGGAGGCAGGGAAGGGTGCCTGGAGTTGGCACTCTGCGGTGGTGGTGGCGGGGAAGGGTGTCTAGACACCTCTTTGGAGCGGTGGGGCGGGTGCCTGGGGTTGGTGCTCCTGCGGTGGAGGAGGGAGCCTGGGGCTGGCGCTCTGTGGTGATGACGGTGGGGGAGAGTGTCTGGAGCTGGCGCTCTGTGGTGGTGGCAGCGGGAGAGGATGCCTGTTATTAGCGCTCTGTGGTGGTGGTGGTGGGGAAGGGTTCCTGGGGCTGGCGCTCTGCGGTGGTGATGACGGCGGGGAGAATGTCTGCAGCTGGTGCTCTGCAGTGGTGGCGGCAGGACAGGATGCCTGTGATTAGCACTCTGTGGTGGTGGTGGGGAAGGGTTCCTGGGGCTGGCGCTCTGCGGTGGTGGCGGCAGGGGAAGGATGCCTGGAGCTGGTGCTCTGCAGTGGTGGCGGCGGCACAGGATGCCTGTAATTAACGCTCTGCGGTGGTGGTGGCGGGGAATGATTCCTGGGGCTGGCGCTCTGTGATGGTAGTGATGGGCAAGGGTTCCTGGGGGCTGGTGCTCTGCAGTGGTAGCAATGGGGAAGGGTTCCTGGGACTGGTGCTCTGCGGTGGTGGCAGCAGGGGAGGGTGCTTGGATCAGGCACTCTGCGGTGGTGGCAGCAGGGGAGGGTGCTTGGAGCAGGCACTCTGCGGTGGTGGCGGCGGGGGTGGGTGGCTATGAATAGCGCTCCGTGGTAGTTGCAGCGGGGGAGGGTTCCTGGTGCTGGCGCTTTGCAGTGGTGGTGGCGGCGGGGGAGCTGGCACTGGCTAGGGGTATGTGGCTAGTTCTCCGAGTCAGGTTACCTTATGACTCCACCCCATACAGAATACAGTAATATAATGACATCTCTGCACAGGACTCATCACTGATAGGAGAATCCAATTACACAGATTATCAATCTTACCAATAACGTGATTTTCTCTTCTTTCCGCACTTTTGACCTTTGCGGACACTGTACTTCCGGCAGCAGGTCACATGACCACACAGATGCCGGGCAGTCACACAGGAAGTCGTGGAGGCGCAATGTTTGCCAAAAATATTGAAAATTTTGAAATTTTGATCTTTGGAATTTTTATTCCGTTAACCCACAGACTTCTATCACACAAAATAGTTCATAGATAACATTTCGCACATGTCTACTTTACATCAGCACAATTTTGGAAACATTTGATTTCCTTAGGAAGTTAGAAGGTTTCAAAGTCCATAATCAATTTCTCATTTTTCCAACATTTTTAGGGACCACATCACATATGAAGTGACTTTGAGGGGCCTAAATCACAGAAAACACCCAAAAGTGACACCATTGCAAAAACTGCACCCCTCAGACGGCTCAAGAAGATCATTAACCCTTTGAGTGCTTCACAAGAACTAAAGCAATGTGGAAGGTAAAAATGAACATTTTCCTTTTTTTCAACAAAAATGTTACTTTAGCCCAAATTTTGCATTTTCACAAGGGTAACCGGAGAAAATAAACCCTAAAATTTATTGTGTAATTTGTCCTGAGTACACTGATGACCAATATGTGGTCGACAACCACTGTTTGGGCACACAGCAGGGCTCGGAAGGGAAGGAGCGACATTTGACTTGTGAAACACAAAATTGTCTGGACTCATTAGCGGACACCATGTCATGTACAGAGAACCCTGTGCGCCTAAACAGTGGAAGCCCCCTCCACAAGTGACCCTATTTTGGACCCCTTAAGGAATTTATCTAGCTGTGTGGTGAGCACTGTGAACCCTTAGGTGCTTCACAGAATTTTAAAATGTTGAACTGTGAAAGAAAAATAATATTTTTCCTCATAAAAGGTTGTTTTATCCCCAATTTTTTATTTTCAGAAGAGTAACAGGAGAAGATGGACCATACAATTTGTGCATTTTCTCCTGAGTACACTGGTACCTCATCTAAGGAGGAAAACAACTATTTGGCCACATGGCAGGGCTAGTAAAGGAAGGAGCGACATTACACTTTTCGAGACAAAAGTTGCTGGAATAGATATGGATGCCATGTCTTGTTTGGAAAGACCCTGATGTGCCTAAAGAGTGACCCCTTCCCGCCCAAGTGACCCCATTTTCAAAACTATACTTATTAAGGAATTTATCTACATGTCTATATGTGTGGTGAGCACCTTGAACCCCCAGGTGCTTCACAGAATTTTTTAAACATTGAACCGTGAAAACAACAAATCACATTTTTCCCAAAAAAATGTTGTTTTAGCCCCAAATTTTGCATTTTCATAAAACTAACAAGAGAAAATGGACCCTAAAATTTGTTGTGCAATTTGTCCTGAGTTCGTCAATACCCCGTATGTAGTGGAAAACCAATGTTTGGGCGCACAGCAGGGCTCTGAAGGGAAGGAGTGCCGTTTGACTTTTGGAACACGAAATCATCTGGAATGGTTAGCGGATGCTATGTTGCGTTTGCAGAGCCCCTGATGTGCCTAAACAGTGGAACCCCACACAATTGACCCCTTCTTGGAAACTAGACCCCTAAAGGAATTTATCTAGATGTGCAGTGAGGACATTGAGCCCCCAGGTGCTTAACAAAAGTTTAAAATGTTGAACCATGAAAATAAATAAATCACATTTATTCCAAAAAATGTTGTTTATCCCCAATTTTTACTTTTCACAGGAATAACAGATGAAAATGGATCTCACAATTTGTTGTGCATTTTCTCCTGAGTGCGCTGATACCTTATATAATGAGGAAGAAAAACTATTTGGCAGTCTTCAAAAGGGAGGGAGCGCGATTACATTTTTCGAAGATAAAATTGGCTGGAATAGATAGTGGACGACATGTCTTGTTTGGAGAGTCCCGGATGTGCCTAAACAGTGGAAAACCCCAATAAGTGACCCTATTTTGGAAACTAGAGCCCTCAAGGAATTTATCTAGATGTATGATGAACCCCCAGATGCTTCATAGAATTTTATAACTTTGAAAAAAAAATAAAAAAAATAAAAAATTTTATTTTAGCCTCAAATGTTTTATTTTCATAAGGATAACAGGAAAAATGCACCATACAATTTCTTGTGCAACTTCTGCTAAGTATACTGATACCGCATATGTGCTGGGAAACTAATGTTTTGGTGCATGTTAGGGCTCAGAAGGGAAAAAGCACCATTTCAGTTTTGGAAAGCAAAATCGTCTTGAATTGATAGTGGGTGTCATGTTTGGAGAGCCACATATGTGTCTAAACAGTGGAACTGGGTGCATGGCAGGGCTAAGAAGAGAAGGAGCGCTATTTCGCTTTTGAAATACAAAATTGGCTGGAATAGATAGTTGACACCATGTTGTGTTTGGAGGGCCCCTAATGTGCCTAAACAGTGGAAACCCCACACAAGTGAAAATATTTTGGAAAGTACACCCCTCAAAGCACCTTCTCTAGAGGTTTGGTGCACCTTAAACCCCCAGGTCCTTCACAGAATTTTATAAAGTTGACCCGAGAAAATTAAAAAATTAATTTTTCCCTAATAAAAGGTACTTCGAACCCAATTTTTTCAGTTTCACAAGGTTAACAGAATTGTCACGCTGGGTGGGGTCAGGGTAGCCAGGAGCTGGATGAAGGGGATCAGGGGAGCCTGCTCTGGCCCTGATACTGGGGTCCCTGGCTCGCCCTGATCTCGAAGGTACCTCTAAAGGTGAGGAGGTTCAAGCCGCCAGCCAAAGTCCCTAAAGCTCCTGAGAAGCCCTAGGCCTAAGCCCCTACCTCCACCCATTGACCACAGAGCTCAGCAACTTCCAAGGGTAAAAAAACACAGCAGCTTCAGATCAGCGTCTGCTCACACCAGGTCACAGTCCAGAAGTGAACTGAATCAGCAACAATAGGTGGATGTGATCTGACCCATTTAAGGCCGAGGGTTGGGGAGCAACCAGCCCAGACACACCCCTCAGCTCACCTAAGCATGAATCATATTCATCACATACACCTGCACTCTCAGCTCCCGCTCATTAGCTTCCTCTCTCCACACTGAGAGCAGGGAAAAAGGCTTCATTTAAATCACAGCAGCAGCACTTCCATACCACAAGGCAGTCAATACGTAACAAGAATAAAATGGACATAATTTAAGACAAACTCACCAAAAGCATCAGTATTATGCACCTGTGTTGCCTTTATCATTGGGGCCTGCTGCATCCTCCTAAGTGCATTTGGTATCAGAAGTTTTGTCTGCTTTTGATGAGCTTTTCTGAAATTATGTCCTTTTTTATAATTATTTTTTAATATAGTGTTAGGGACCCTTGATGGTGGGTTACCAGCTTGTCTGTTTTGGGCCAAAATATCAGCCAATACCTCCACATTAGCCCACCTAATCTAATAGTATAGGTCTGATCAATAGGCTGCATGCAAACACTCTACATCATACTTGCTTGTGTGACTGACGCCCTATGGATAAGATATAATAGTCTGGCTCAACCACCCAATTAGGTGCTCTAGGGAAAAATTATCCAATGTAGAAAAATAGAATCCCTGCACACTAGATAAGAAAAGCCAGAGATGAAATTTCTTTGTGGTTTTTATTTTTTGCAACTTCTGGACGACCATTAACGTTTCGACCCTACATTGGGTCTTCTTCATGAATGGGTCTTCAGATTATGAAGTGTGTTCTTGTATGTTAGCAAGGTATGCCAACCGTGGTTGTTTCCTGGCAGCCTGTATACTGTTTTACAGGCTTGTATAGCTGGTGTGGGGGAGGTAATAGAGATCCACGGTGTGGTCTACCTCTTAGGGCTTAAGCAGTGGTATGTGACTCCTGTCCTTGTGATAATGGATGGTGGTCCGTGCGGGTGCTGTTGTGGATCAGGACGCCCTGTGGAAACCTCATCTGTATGCATATAAAATACCAGAAACCACCCCTCCATGATATGGTAAGCTGAGAGTGGTGGTCTGATCAGTATCTTGCACCTGTGTTGCCTTTATCATTGGGGCCTGCTGAATCCTACCAAGTGCATTTGACACTGTATCAGACCTTATGGCTGCTTTTGGTGAGCTTTACAGAATTAAATGGTCCCTACAATTTGCACCCTTCAGTGACTTCATCCAGGGGTGCAGTGATCATATTGACACCACAGATGTCACAGAATTTTATACCACTGGGCAATAAAAGAAAAAAAAAATAACCATAACATTTTTGGTTTAGCCCCAGATTTCACATTTCACACAAAAAAATGAGTAAAAATGGTCACACTTTCTGCTGAGTGTGGCCAGGGCCGTATTTCCCATTAGGCACCCATAGGCACATGCCTAGGACACCAGGTGTCAAGGGGGTGGCACCAGGGGCAAGATGTAAAAAATGTTTTGTTTTTTTTTGTTTTTTTTTTAAATCTCCCTCCCTCCTCCAAATTCTTTATTAAATCCGGAGTGTTTTTGGAGGAGGGAGGTGGCCCAGGCACGATTGCAAATTAACGTGCGCGCCCCTGCACTTCCAGGGTCAGTGGAGTCCATTCGGCTCCCCACCCTGGCATCCAGCCGCGCGCTGCTGCAGCGTCACAGCGCTCAGCAGCAGGTGATGAGTCATGACCACACTGCCGGGCAGCAGCGTCTGCAGAGCGCGGGAGAGAAGACCTCGTCTCTGGATCTGCTGGGAGTAGGGAGCAGGTAAGGCGCTTTAGAGCTGAAGATAGCTCTGAAGAAGAGGAGGGGGCCAAGGGGGAGAGCAGCATGGAGAAGAGGTGCTAGAGAACGAGCAGGCTAGATCATATGGGCAGGGCGGGAACAAGCAGACTGGGACATATACGAGGGGGGGAACAAGCAGGCTAGATCATATGGGTGAAGGGGTAAACAAGAAGACTGGGACATGGGGGAGGGGGGTAATGAGCAGACTGGGACATTAGGAAGGGGGGGAACGAGCAGACTGGGACATATATGGGGGAGGGGGGGAATGAGCAGACTGGGTCATATGGGGAGGGGGGGGAAACGAGCAGGCTTGGTCATATGGGGGAGGTGGAAATGAGCAGGCTGGGTAATATGGGGGAGGGGGGAAACGAGCAGGCTGAGTCATATGGGGGAGGGAGGGAACAATCAGACTGGGTCATATGGCGGAGGGGGAAGCCAGCATCCTGGTTATATAGGGGAGGATGCCAGGGTGCTGGATGCCTAGTGCCGGTTGCATGATGCCAGGGTGCCTGGTGCTGCCTGGTGCTGCCAGGTGACTGGTGATGCCGGGTACCTGGTGACGGAGAACGGAAGCCACAGAGGAACAAGTTGCCGGGTGCCTGGTGCCGGGCACCTGGTGCCGGAGACCAGTAGTCACAGAGGAAGAAGGTGGTGGGTACCTGATGCCAGAGACCAGGAGCTGCAGAGGAAGAAGCTTCCGGGTACCTGGTGCCGGACACTGGGAGCCACAGAGGAAGAAGCTGCCGGGATCAGGGATCAGTAGTGTGGAGTCAGGTAAAGCGCTGTTACAGCCGAAGATAGCAGCCTGGGGGGGACAGATTGGGATAGATGGATGGATGAGGCGGCCTGGAAGAGGGGGTAGAATGGGATGGATGGATGGATGGATGGGGTGGCCTGGAAGAGGGAGCAGAATGGGATGGATGGATGGATGGATGGATGGATGGGGTGGCCTGGAAGAGGGAGCAGAATGGGATGGATGGATGGGGCGGCCTGGTATAGGGGGCAGAACGGGATGGATGGGTGGGGGGGGGTGGCATGGAAAGGGGGCAGAAGATGGATGGATGGTTGGATGGATGGGGAGAAGGTACATGGATGGATGGTCTGATGGGGAGAAGGTACATGGATGGTTTGGTGGATGGGGAAGAAGGTACATGGATGGTTTGGTGGATGGGGAAGAAGGTACATGGATGGTTTGGTGGATGGGGGAGAAGGTACATGGATGGATGGGGGGATAGAGGGAGAAGGTACATGGATGGATGGGGAGGAGAAGCTACATGGAACATGTGGGGAGAAGCTACATAGAACGTGGTGGAGAAGCTGCAAGGATGTGGGGAGAAGCTATATGGATTATGGGGAAGGGAGAAGTTACATGGATGAGGGATGGGGAGAGGCAGTATGGAACATGGGAGGAGAGAGGCTGCGTGGAACATGGGAGGGGAGAGGCTGCATGGAACATGGGAGTTGGATTGGGGGGAAGGATGAGCTGCATGAGACGTATGGGGGAGGATAAGCAACATGGGATTCAGAGGAATGGGGGTGAGGATGAGCTGCATGGAACATATGGATGGAGGATGAGCTGCATGGAACATATGGGGGGGTGAACAGTATGGGACATGTGGAAGGAGGATGAGCAGTATGGGACATTTAATCTGCATACACATTTATTTAGGGAATGTACTGTTCTGGTGATGTATTGACGGTGGTTCTGGTTATGTATTATTGTATTGCCGGTGGTTCTGGTGATGTACTGGCAGGGGTTATAGTGATGATGTATTGATGGAGGTTCTGGTGATGTATTGACTGGTTTTGGTGATATATTACTGTGTTGACAATGGTTCTGGTGATATACTAGCTTCAAGAGTATGGTCCGCAACTCAACCTTTTTGGTGCTCAGAAGAAAAAAATCAATAACTGCATAAGAGTAACTTCGGCACTCAAATGGAGATGAATGAAAAAAACTTTATTTAGAAAAATTCTTGTGATATTCTCATAAAATGAATTTATACTGACGTTTCGGTCACATTGACCTTGTTCACAGTGTCAAGAATATCTATCACAAATAAAAATAAGATAAATCAGTGATACATCGTCTTACATGAATTTGCATGAAAACATGACATTGCAGCTTCAAAAGAACATACTTTTACATTGTTACAATATCACATGTCAAACCGACTGTATTTATTACAATGTTCTTGGTGTATTCACTGATGTATAAATACATTCCTCTTTCTCATAGACATATATGCATAATTGCTTTCTCATAGAAGTATACTTGCTCCTTGAGGTATATGGGGAACACATAACATAGAGAATCAAGAGTAAAATATGTTTACCTTATGACAAAAAATTTTTCATGGAAAAGTGATATCAGCTCTGCTGTGTTTAATACCAGTCAACTGCAAATTGAGAGTATAAATTAATAATATATCAATTAAGATATGAGTGACAATGTATAACACACTACCTGTACTCTAAAGAGATCATTCAAAGGATATGTTTCCCTATTTGGGGCAGGATTGTTAGTATATCCTACAAGAATAAAACAAATATGTATTTAAGCCTCTACTTATTCCATAGTGGGCGCCTCTAATACACCATAGTCAAGGTCATTACCTTTTAAATATGTGAAAAAAGGATGAGATAATCAGGATTAATTCTCCCTTATCCTGTAAATAGGACCTCACTGCGGTCACTATAAACAAAGAAGTAAAAAAACAGCTGAAAAGAGCACGGAGTTCTATAATTGCTGTATTAAATTTACATATAAAGGTAATATTCTGTCATTTAGTAAGAGAGTGTCCACATTCTTCATGCAAACAGAATGGGTCTCTCTCCATAAATGTAATGACCACCGTGCACTATCTTATGTTGGTGCTCAAATGCATAATAATCTATGAGATTAGGTTAAAATAGCGAAATCACCCTAGAACATAATAGAATGAAAAAAACCAGTACCATGTACTGTATACCTTGTGTGTATGTCTGGATAGCGTGGACTCGCCGCGCGGGATGCAAGTGCGGCTCTCAGTGAGCCGCGTCATTAAGAAGCGGCGTGTGACGTCATTTCCGCTGACCTCACCGCGGGTCGTGCGCATGTGCGGGAACATAGGACTGTATAGTGTATGCGTTACCTAGAAAACTCATCTAAAAGAGCGATACCAGACACCCGATGTTGTCTGTGTCTATGGTAAAACTTGCATTTTAGTACCTCACCTATAAATAGGAAAGAAATGAGAAAAATGAAATGACAATAAAGAGTAATATGTGTTATGAACAAGATACAAAGGTAATAATTGGAAAACTGAATATGAATGTAGTTAATGCGATTTAAAGAGACAGTGTACCCAATTCTAGCAATCAAGTTAAGTGGAAAAAATACCTTTATGGATCTGTTTAAAAATGGCTATCATACTCTTTATTAAGACCCAATGGAAATTGGGTTTGTAATTCATGTATCCACTTGGCTTCCCTGCGACCAGGGTGGCCACAGGTAGGAACTGCAGCCAGGCAGGAGGGAGACAGTTTGTATACCAAACACCATCAAAACACACAGCCACAAATACAGCACCCAACACGGAGCCCGGGACTCTAGGCGGGCAAAGGGGTGACAGGGTTTAGAGTAAAGTGGGTGGGAAGGAAGGTCAGGTGGTAGACCAGTACAAAAGGAGGGAACAAGGAGGAGTTAAACAGTCGGCCGGAGTAGGCTGATAGGAAAAGACCAAGAGTAGGCCAAAGTGAGCTGAGCTGTAAAGGCAAGAACAGACAGAAAGTGACACTTCCCGGGGGGATAGGGCTCCCTGGAGACGCAGAATCCACAGAGACACAGTTCCATGGAGAGAAAGCTCGTCCATAGCCGGTAGCCCAAAAAGGAAGGTGAGGACAGAGACCGGACCGGTGCCACCGGGTCCGAGGAGTACGGCAGCGACGACCGACTGCAGACAGGTTAGGTTCCCTTTGAAGCAACTGGTAGCCACACGGGTCGGAAGGAGCCCAGTAAGCCCTTGAGGGTTACCCAAGGCTAGGCTGGGACCAAAGTGTCGGCTCTGAGGGGGACTGCAGCTACACGCCGGCTCCCCAGACAAACCGACGGGGAACGCTGATTCCAAGTCAGGGTTCCCACTACATGGATTGGAGACTCAGCACCATTATAGGACCCGGCTTGCTGCCCATACACATAGGGGGAAGCCACACAAAAGGGACCGAGTTGCTGTCATTACAATCCACAAAGAAGGGCAGGAAAGAATAAAGCTGGAAAGGTTACAGAGAAAGAGTGAAGGGACTCAGGAAGATAGCCTGGCTGCGGTGGGTTCAGTGTGTCCGGAGTTACCCGTTATAAAGGGACTGTGTTGAGAACTGTACTGTTTGGATTGAAGAACATGCCAGTAAAACCCAGTGAACCCTGTTTAAGTCTCCCGTGTGTGATTCCCTGCAACTAGAACTTTTATTACACTTTGCACCCTGTCATGAGCTGCCGCGACCCGCGGCGGGATCATCCTCCTTGCTGCAGCATCCATCCATCCTCCTGACAGAAGTACACTGCAGCGGTGGTCCCCTTAGGGTACCTTTACACGCCGCCACTGCGTGGTAGTAACTGCCTGGCAATCAGGATTTTTGTGACTGTTGAGTTGAAATTGCTATAAAGTGGCGACGTGTAATTTAGGAAAGTGATCGGGTTCCTCGCAGTTGCTCCGGGTCGCTGTTTCCGAGCCGTGTTCTAAAATCCAAGGCAACACAAAGGGAGAATTGCCCTGGTATTGGCGTGTAAACGGGGGACAGGGATGGATGTTGCGTCCCCTAGTGATTTCCAAGGAGCGTGCAACAGCCTCATGGATACCGCGCCCCATCAGCGATGATTGGTGAGGGCTACTGTGTTACCATTGGCTGTCCCTTCACAGGGCGCCATATTTAAAGAGCTGTCCATTCACACTACACAATTGCACTGGCGTCATGTATTAGCCAGCCTTCCTGCGCAGGCTGACCAATCATGACGCTATTGCGTTGTCCAATCAGCGTGTTAGCGTCACGGAATACACAACTCTGTCACGCCTATGTTCTTGCGGCGCTAAAGATGTACGCCCATATTCCTTTGTGGATAGCGGCGTGTGAAGCGGCGACGGTATTCAACAGCAAGTTATCCGCAGGATCTGTAGGAACTTCCGGGGAACCACGATACCTTGAGTTGACAATGTAATGGCGGCGGGTACATGCGGCATCGGCGATTGTTGGCAACCGTTAAAAACGTGCGCGTGCACGTACTGGCGTGATAGTGGCGGCCAGTAAAGGTACCCTTACTGACCACAACCCGTGGGTGGCGTCACGACAAACAATCCCCATGTATATGTTCCCTTTTAGTTGTGAAAACCCAGGACACGGTCTGGACCAAGACCGCCGTGATATCTCCAGCAGTACTGTGGCGCCCTGCTCACACAGGTAGCCACAGACTTCCCTAATGCACAGCTGAGTTTCCACAGCAAGTACCTACTACATACAACACCTTCCACCCCGGCACAGTAGGGGGCGCTCCACTTGCTGACCTTAGGCAAGATCCCCTATAAATACTGCTGCTGGGGGAGGAGTTAGTCAGAGTGTGCAGACACTAGGAGAGCTGCAAGGACGTCCTGGTGGTCGGTGCCGCGGTTAGGCCCGAGCTAGTGACCTGGAGTGGCCCTTCTGACATCCCGCAAGCCTAAGTGGGGACAGAAGACAAGGAGCAGAGAACTAAAGGGAGTGGGGAACTAGTGGAAGTTCGCCCTAGGAAGTACCGGACATCGGGGATCCGCACCTGTGGTATCCTCCAGGACCACATAGAACCCCATCACACCATTGAGGCTTCAGCCACTCGGTCCCCTGTGGGTCAAGGAGAGGGAGCCAGACACAGCAGTGTTCCACCGCAGTGATCAGAGAGGGTAACCCGTGGACCGCACAGAATGAGAGGACAGATATCCGAGTCAGGAAGAGAGAGGAGGTAAGGTAGACAGGGACCCGATATACATGAGAACACCTTGGCGCAGGTTATCGGGCTTAAGATGCAATGGCCAATGCATTAACTAAGATTCTCATTTTTCATGCTGTTTCCTGAAGCAGTTTCTGCAATGTCAATTTTCATCTTCAAAATTTGCATTAGTTTCTTATATTAGTCAAACACTTCATTATGTCATATATTGTGTTTAGTGTGCAGCGGATCACTTTCTAATATGTGCAGTCGCTAGGAGAGCTGTGACGACGTCCTGGTGGTCGGTGCCGCGGTTAGGCCCGAGCTAGTGACCTGGAGTGGCCCTTCTGACGTCCCGCAAGCCTAAGTGGGGACAGAAGGCAAGGAGCAGTCAGCCGAAAGGGGAGTGAGGAACTATTGGAAGTTCGCCCTAGGAAGTACCCAGGGGGGAACCTAGCCTCTCTGCTGCCTTAGGCGAACTGCAAAATGGCGCCGCCCCCCCACCCGCTAGAAAAAAATTTTAATTGATAAAAATAAATCTGGTTCATACAGATTTATATTTATCCTGTAAAAATTAGCAAAATAGTGGACATTTTAGTTTACAGAAACAGAAAAAAAGATGTCCACATAAAGATGTCAGCGCCATCACACGCACATACAAGAACCACACAGAAGAATCCAGAACAATAATCATTAATGGCAATGGCGGCTTGGCACAAGCATTTAGACACATAATGACAACTGGCAGAGCCGTGGTCCTGCAGGCAGAACTGATTGCCAACCTCTGGCACACGCCTGCAAAACTCTGGACCGCTGCCTGGCACTGAATATTCAGACAAGTCACCATGCCGCACCGTCCATACAACACATGTAAAGACCTGCAGTCTGAGCATCAACAAGCCGCCACTGCACTAAGTTGGTAAAATGGCGCTTCTCCTCCATCCAACAGACCACACTTACTCCCGAATTGCTTAGCCAATCACAAGCGCCACACACGGGGCTGTCTTTATGTAATTAATAACAGGGTCCTTCCTATTGGGTTGAGCAAAGGATATGGGAGCAGGAAGGGGGAAGAGCACCACCGATCAACCGCTGCTCAGGAGAAAGATGGCTGGATGCCTGAATGTACCGAGGGGCGGCACTGGACCTTGTGTGTAAGGGTGGTTTCACATTTGCATTCAGAACGCAAGCGTAACAGAACGCAGCCAAACGCATGCGCACTGCGTTCCTATGTTTAACATGGGAACGGTTCCGTTTGGATGCGCATCATTTATACGCCCTCCTCCGCCCTCCAAATGCAAGATGTTGCATTTTTTGTGCGTTCACAGGTGCTTGTTTTATCAGCAGGAACAATGCATGGATCTCAATGGATCCGTACTGTCCTCCGCATGGCGGCGCAGGAGAACGCTGCGGATCACATTGAAATTTCGTCGGCGGCGGCTGGGAGGATCCTCCGCCACAGCCATACCACTCTCTGCTGCACCCACCATCACCTCAGCGGCCAGCTTGCAGTGCCGGTACCATATTACCGGGAACTACAGGTGGCGTCACGATCCCCTGTAAATACTCCCTTCTCCCCCACCATCTACTCAAATGATAACCAGGGCACGGAACCGGGATCCCATCCACCCGTGACTCCCTATTCAAGTCATCAGCCCCGCTGTCCGAGTACCCCCTTGCCCTGGCCACATCATATTTATTTCTTGATAATTGTGCAGCATAAACAGGCTGTCGATCTCAAATTAGCAAAACTCCTGTTTGTAATGTCAAATCATTATTACTGCTTACAAATCAATGTTCTCAGCACCAGATTGTCCTGTGCACAGGGGCATACATAGAAATCATGGGGCCCCATGGAAGAAGCTGTAATGCAGCTGGGTCACATAAGAACATATCACATAACTTTCCAGCCCTTATCAGGTCATTTTCATCCTATTGAAGCCTCTAGATTCTCTTTTCACTGCAGCCATAAAGTGTGATGCCAACATAGGTGCCTCCCAAACACTGTATGATCCCCCACAGTGATTCCTCCACACACAGTATGATGACCCTACTGTACCTCCTTCAACTACCCCAGCAATGAATGGTGACCCCCAACACAATATTATCCCCAACTGTGAACCCCACATCAATTCATACAGTATAATGGCCCCATACAGCCCTCCGCACAGTATGATGGACTCTACACAAAACTTCACATTGTATAATTGCTTAGATACAGTATAGTGGCCCTGATATAGTCCTCCATAAAGTATAAAGGCTCCTCACAGCCCTTCAAATAGGATATTGCACTCCACATGGCCCTCCGCATATTATAATGGCCTCAACATAGCCTTTCATATCTTATAATATGCTTCCCATAGTCCTCCATATAGTATAATGCACCCCATAGTTCTATAAATAGTATAATGCACCCCTATAGTCATCCATATAGTATAATAATACCCCATAGTGCTCCATATAGTATAATGCACTCCCGTAGTCCTTCATATATATAATGCACCCCATAGTTCTCAATATATCATAATATACCCAATAGTCCTATAAATAGTATAATGCACCCCCATAGTCCTCCATATTGTATAATGCACCCCCATAGTCCTCCATATTGTATAATGCACCCCATAGTTCTATAAATAGTATAATGCACCCTATAGTCATCCATATAGTATAATGCACCCTGTAGTCCTTCATATATATAATGCACCCCCATAGTTCTACATATATCATAATGCACCCCCATAGTCCTCCATATAGTATAATGCACCCCTGTAGTCCTTCATATATATAATGCACCCCCATAGTTCTCCATATATTATAATGCACCCCCATAGTCCTATAAATAGTATAATGCTCCTCATAGTCCTCCACATAGTATAATGCACCCCATAGTCCTCCATATTGTATAATGCACCCCTATAGTCCTCCATATTGTATAATACACCCCCATAGTCCTCCATATAGTAAAAGGCACCCCATAGTCCTCCATATATTATAATGCACCCCTTTGTCCTCCATATAGTATTATGCACCCCCATAGTCTTTCATATAGTATAATGCACCCCTATAGTCATCCATATAATATAATGCAGCCATATAGTCCTCCATATAGTATAATGCACCCAGTAGTCCTTCGTATATTATAATGCACCCCCATGGTCTTATAAATAGTAGAATGCACCCATAGTCCTATAAATAGTAGAATGCACCCTCATAGTCCTCCATATACTATAATGTACCCCCATAGTTCTAGAAATAGTATAATGCACCCCCTAGGTCATGCATATAGTACTATGACCATTGGTCACCAGTGTACTTCCTCCTTCATTGCTTTCAACTGTATCGCCATTCGTGTTGCTGATACAGTTGAAAGTACAATGCAGGGTGGGTGAAGGGGGCCCCGACTTACAGGTCCCATAGTGGCCATGTGGTTGGCCGCCATTGGCTGTACATCACTGCCTATACAAACATGTGATGTGGTGCAGAGAACAATAGCAGCCTATAGGTGCGCACAGTATCTACTATATAATTGCCGTAGGCACGTTTGTGTCGGACCCCGGCACGCCGTGGCTTTGTCACTATGTGACGTCACCACGTGCGAGGCATTGCCCGCGTAGCGGGCATTGCGACCCCTTGCCGCTGTCGTCCCGCTCCGGAGCAGCTGCTGTCAGCACATGCTGACACAGTGCTCCGGAGCCTGTGCCCCTGTGCCCTGTGCCTCTGTGCCCCATATATACAAAGCCACGGCGTGCCGGGGTCCGCCCCCCCCCATGTCCGCACAGCCCCCCCCCATGTCCGCACAGCCCCCCCCATGTCCGCACAGCCCCTCCCATGTCCGCACAGCCCCCCCATGTCCGCACAGCCCCCCCCATGTCCACACAGCCCCCCCCATCTCCACACAGCCCCCCCATGTCCACACAGCCCCCCCCATCTCCGCACAGCCACCCCCATGTCCGCACAGCCCCCCATGTCCGCACAGCCACCCCGCACCTAAGCTCCTACCCCCTAACTCCGCCGCCCCTAAGTCCCTACCCTCTAAGCTCCGCCGCATCCTAAGCCCCGACCCGCCCCACCTAAGCCCTACCCCTAAGCACCGCCGCACCTAAGCCCCTACACCCTAAGCCCCGCCGCACCTAACCCCCGACCAGACGCACCTAATCCCCTACCCCTAAGTCCGCCGCACCCCTACACCCTAAGCCCCGACCCGCCGCACCAAAGCCCCTACCCCCTAAGTCCGCCGCACCCCTACACCCTAAGCCCCGACCCGCCGCACCTATGCCCCTACCCCCTAAGTCCGCCGCACCCCTACACCCTAAGCCCCGACCCGCCGCACCTATGCCCCTACCCCCTAAGTCCGCCGCACCCCTACACCCTAAGCCCCGACCCGCCGCACCTAAGCCCCTACCCCCTAAGTCCGCCGCACCCCTACACCCTAAGCCCCGACCCGCCGCACACCTATGCCCCTACCCCCTAAGCCCCGCCGCACCTAACCCTTATCCTCTAAGCCCCGCCGCACCTAAGCCCCTACCCCCTAAGCCCCGCCGCCTCCTAAGCTCCCGCCGCTTTCCCCCGCCGCTGTCGCTAACACCTAAAGCCCTACACCCGAAGCCCCCGCCGTCCCCTACTCTAACGTCCCCGTCGATCACTTACATGCCTTCTTAGTCATCTGATCGTCCGTCCGATCCACAAGTCCTCCGTCCGGCCAGGCGTCCTCTTCCTCCGGTCCCGGGGGTCTTCTCTCTTCTTTCCGCCATCTCCGCCTCTTCGTCCGGCCCCGGGGATCTTCTGTCTTCTTTCCGCCAACTTCCAGCTCTGACGTCCTCTTCACTTATCATTAACATAGAATGGACGACAAATCCACCATTCTATGTCAATGAGATGTGAGGGGCTCTTCTGATTGGTCGCTGTCTACTTCCCTCAGCCAATCAGAAGAGCCCCTCATTTCCCATTGACATACATTACCGGTGTGTCGGCGATTTTATGGTCGGCCACCTGGTTCTATTTGTCGGCCCTAAAATCGCCGACACACCGCTAATGCATGTCTATGGCCAGTCCGCCCGATTTCGGATTGGACGCAGACCAATCAGAATTCGAGCTCACTGCCCATAGACATGCATTAGCGGTGTGTCCGCGATTTTGGGCCGACAAATAGAACCAGGTCGGCGGCCATAAAATCGCCGACATACCGCTAATGTATTTCAATGGGAACAAATAAATTTAATAATAAAAAAAATAATTAAAAAATATTTAAAAAATAATAAAAAGATAAATAAAAAATAATAAATAATTCAATAAAAATAATAATAAAAAATTTTAATATATGCTAATTATATCAGCCCTTTCAGCGGACCTGAAAGAGAACTGGGTCTCAGCCTAAATAATAAATTTAATAATAAAAAAAATAATTAAAAAATAATTAAAAAATAATAAAAAAATAAATTAAAAATAATAAATAATTCAATAAAAATAATAATAAAAAAATTAAATATATGCTAATAATATCAGCCCTTTCAGCGGACCTGAAAGAGAACTGGGTCTCAGCCTAAATAATAAATTTAATAATAAAAAAAATAATTAAAAAATAATTAAAAAATAATAAAAAAATAAATTAAAAATAATAAATAATTCAATAAAAATAATAATAAAAAAATTAAATATATGCTAATTATATCAGCCCTTTCAGCGGACCTGAAAGAGAACTGGGTCTCAGCCTAAATAATAAATTTAATAATAAAAAAAATAAATAAAAAATAATAAATAATTAAATAAAAAATAATAATTAAAAAAAAAATGCTAATAATAATGATATTACTGCTAATAATAATGCTATTAATGCTAATAATTATGCTATTAATGCTAATAATAATGTTATTAATGCTATTATTAATGCTAATAATGCTATTATTAATGCTATTAATGCTAATAATAATGCTATTAATGCTATTAATAATGTTATTATTGCTATTAATAATGTTATTAATGCTATTATTAATGCTAATAATGCTATTATTAATGCTATTAATGCTAATAATAATGCTATTAATGCTATTAATAATGTTATTAATGCTATTATTAATGCTAATAATGCTATTATTAATGCTATTTATGCTAATAATAATGCTATTAATGCTATTAATAATGCTATTAATGCTATTATTTATGCTATTAATGCTATTAATGCTAATATTTATCCTATTAATGATATTATTACTATTAATGCTAATAATAATGCTATTAATGCTATTAATGCTAATAATAATGCTATTAATGCTATTAATAATGTTATTAATGCTATTAATAATGCTAATAATGCTATTATTAATGCTATTAATGCTAATAATAATGCTATTAATGCTATTAATAATGCTATTAATGCTATTAATTATGCTATTAATGCTATTAATGCTAATATTTATCATATTAATGCTATTAATGCTATTAATAATGCTATTCATGCTAATAATATTGCTATTAATGCTCTTTATGCTAATACTAATGCTATTAATGCTATTTTTTATGCTATTAATTGTATTATTTATGCTATTAATGCTATTAATAATGCTATTAATCCTATTAATGCTATTAATAATGGTATTCATGCTATTTATAATACTATTAATGCTATTAATGCTCATAATAATGCTATTAATGCTATTAATAATGTTATTAATGCTATTATTAATGCTAATAATGCTATTATTAATGCTATTAATGCTAATAATAATGCTATTAATGCTATTAATAATGTTATTAATGCTATTATTAATGCTAATAATGCTATTATTAATGCTATTTATGCTAATAATAATGCTATTAATGCTATTAATAATGCTATTAATGCTATTATTTATGCTATTAATGCTATTAATGCTAATATTATCCTATATAATGGTATTATTAATGCTATTAATGCTAATAATAATGCTATTAATGCTATTAATGCTAATAATAATGCTATTAATGCTATTAATAATGTTATTAATGCTATTATTAATGCTAATAATGCTATTATTAATGCTATTAATGCCAATAATAATGCTATTAATGCTATTAATAATGCTATTAATGCTATTAATGCTAATATTTATCCTATTAATGCTATTAATGCTAATAATAATGCTATTAATGCTATTAATAATGCTATTAATGCTATTAATTATGCTATTAATGCTATCAATGCTAATATTATCCTATTAATGGCATTATTAATGCTATTAATGCTAATAATAATGCTATTAATGCTATTAATGCTAATAATAATGCTATTAATGCTATTAATAATGTTATTAATGCTATTAATGCTATTATTAATGCTATTAATGCTAATAATAATGCTATTAATGCTATTAATAATGCTATTAATGCTATTAATTATGCTATTAATGCTATTAATGCTAATATTTATCCTATTAATGCTATTAATATTGCTATTAATGCTAATAATAATGCTATTAATGCTATTAATAATGTTATTAATGCTATTATTAATGCTAATAATGCTGCTATTAATGCTAATAATAATGCTATTAATGCTATTAATAATGTTATTAATCCTATTATTAATGCTAATAATGCTATTATTAATGCTATTAATGCTAATAATAATACTATTAATGCTATTAATAATGTTATTAATGCTATTATTAATGCTAATAATGTTATTATTAATGCTATTAATGCTAATAATAATGCTATTAATGCTATTAATAATGTTATTAATGCTATTATTAATGCTAATAATGCTATTATTAATGCTATTAATGCTAATAATAATGCTATTAATGCTATTAATACTGTTATTAATGCTATCATTAATGCTAATAATGCTATTAATACTGCTATTACTGCTAATAATAATGCTATGGCTTATATTATTGCTATTGATGATGCCATTATTATTTAAAAATCTTTAAAAAAACAATAAACATATTTTAGATACCCGATGCATTTGCATCAGGCTAACAGCTATAACTACTATAATCAAATTAATGCACGTTCTAGAATCCCGATGCATTTGCATCGGGCTCACAGCTAGTTGTACCAATAATCCTTCTGTGCAGGTGGGACGTGTTGGGTCTAAACAGGACAATAAATCCTGTAGTGATTAAAAGAAAAAATATCTTTTGGTCGTAGATTGAGCCTATAACCACATTCCCTGTGGAGTCTATTAATGAAGCTTCTCAGGAGAGCATTGACCAGCACAACGCCGCGCTCCCCGATAACACCAGGATCCTGAGACAGCTAAATGGGGACATAGACTCCAAAAGCAAAAAGTCACATTCCCAGACTTTAGTGCAGGGTAATTCAGGGTGTTCCTGCTCTATTCTCTATGAATATTGCTTCCGGTCTTCTCACTGTCTCTCTAATTCTCGCTTTCTCCTGTAGCGTCAACAAGTTGAGTCTCTGCCTTTCTGCAGAGTCCATTACACCTGGAAGGAGAAGCAGAGGGAATATTATGTCTACGGCCTGGAGAATAAAGGTTACTGCGAGAACTACCCCAAAAAATGCTGCTGCTGCGCCATCATGTGACCAGAGGAAGAAGAGCAGCCGAAACCCGCAGAGCCGGCAGGAAGCTCGGGGGCCGTCCTCCTGATCCACCCAGGATTGTAACCTTTTACTCATGTATCGAATACCCAATTCTTGTTAATTAAGGAGAAAATCCATCTAGAACTGCAAATCTCAAATTCAAGAAATACGTTTTCGTGATTTACCTGTTCCATATCTTATAGGATCTCTGGACCCTATGGTCCTATCTGTCATTATAAGATGGAGCGGAAAGGGTTATTTTCCTGCACTTCTCCTGGGGCATTAATGCTGCAATCAGGAACCTTATTCTTTGTTTTTGGTGGAGTTTCCCTTTAAATCGTTTATTATCCAGTAATTGTGTTAATGTTTATTTTGTAATCCTGAACTATAGATAAGAACACAATGCAACTGACCAGTAATAAAAGGGAAATGCATAAACGATATTTGTGTGAATCGCGGATCTATTAACACTTTCTAGAAATAATCCCCCGATATCAGACCCCACAAAGTCGTCCCCATTTAAGTGCAAAATAACTTTATTACAAGTTCTAAAACTCCTGTCAATAATAATAATAATCTTTATATATATATAGAGCCAAGATATTGCACAGCGCTTCACAATTCAGAGAATGAATGAGAACTTGCCTCATGGAGGTGCTCTGCGGAACAGTTGCCCGCCTTCTCCGTCTGGCCCCCCACTGCCTTCTTCTGCCTATAGAGGTGCTGCGGACCCCTCCTTCTCTGCGCTGCTGTCCTTGCTCTTTGTTGCACCTTCTTAGGTTGGGTCAGTGACTTCACCATCCATCACCTCTCACCATAGCTCGCCGCTCACCGTCCATCGCCGCTCACCGTCCATCACCGCTCACCGTCCATCACCTCTCACCGTCCATCGCCTCTCACCGTCCATCACCACTCACCATCCATCACCACTCACCGTCCATCACCACTCACCGTCCATCACCTCTCGCCGTCCATCACCACTCACCGTCCATCACCACTCACCGTCCATCACCTCTCACCGTCCATCACCTCTCACCGTCCATCACCACTCACCGTCCATCACCTCTCACCATCCATCACCACTCACCGTCCATCACCCCTCACCGTCCATCACCACTCAGCGTCCATCACCTCTCACCGTCCATCACCACTCACCGTCCATCACCACTCACCGTCCATCACCTCTCACCGTCCATCACCACTCGCCGTCCATCACCTCTCTCCGTCCATCACCTCTCACCGTCCATCACCTCTCACCGTCCATCACCACTCACCGTCCATCACCGTCCATCACCTCTCACCGTCCATCACCTCTCACCGTCCATCACCTCTCGCCGTCCATCATCACTCGCCGTCCATCACCTCTCGCCGTCCATCACCACTCGCCGTTCATCACCACTCACTGTCCATCACCACTCACCGTCCATCACCTCTCACCATCCATCACCACTCACAGTCCATCACCACTCACCGTCCATCACCACTCACCGTCCATCACCGTCCATCACCTCTCACCGTCCATCACCTCTCACCGTCCATCACCGTCCATCACCTCTCACCGTCCATCACCACTCACCGTCCATCACCGTCCATCACCTCTCACCGTCCATCACCACTCACCGTCCATCACCGTCCATCACCTCTCACCGTCCATCACCTCTCTCCGTCCATCACCTCTCACCGTCCATCACCTCTCACCGTCCATCACCTCTCACCGTCCATCACCTCTCACCGTCCATCATCACTCGCCGTCCATCACCTCTCGCCGTCCATCACCACTCGCCGTTCATCACCACTCACTGTCCATCACCACTCACCGTCCATCACCACTCACCGTCCATCACCTCTCACCGTCCATCACCACTCACAGTCCATCACCTCTCACTCACCGTCCGTCACCACTCACCGTCCATCACCACTCACCGTCCATCACCACTCACCGTCCATAGCCTCTCACCGTCCATCACCTCTCACCGTCCATCACCTCTCACCGTCCATCGCCTCTCACCGTCCATCACACTACCGTCCATTACCGCTCACCGTCATCGCCTCTCACCGTCCATCTCCTCTCACGTTCATCCACCTTCTCACCGTCCATCACGCTCACAGTCCACTCCTCTCAACGTCCATAAACTTCCCGTCCAATCACCTCTCACCGTCCATCACCACTCACCGTCCATCACCTCTCACCGTCATCACCTCTGCCATCCATCACCACTCACCATCCATCACCCTCACCGTCCATCACTCTCACCGTCCATCACCACTCACGTCCTCACCTCTCACCGTCCATCATCTCTCACCATCCATCACCACTCACCATCCATCACACCTCACCGTCCATCACCTCTCACCGTCCATCACCATCTCACCGTCCATCACCACTCACCGTCCATCACCTCTCACCGTCCATCACCTCTCACCATCCGTCACCACTCACCATCCATCACCCCTCACCGTCCATCACCTCTCACCTCCATCACCACTCACCGTCCATCACCTCTCGCCGTCCATCACCACTCACCGTACATCACCACTCACCGTCCATCGCCTCTCACCGTCCATCGCTCTCACCGTCCATAACCTCTCACCGTCCATCACCTCTCACCGTCCATCACCACTCGCCGTCCATCACCTCTCGCCGTCCATCACCTCCTCACCATCCATCACCTCTCACCATCCATCACCTCTCACTGTCCATCACCACTCACCGTCCATCACGTCCATCACCGCTCACCGTCCATCGCCGCTCACCGTCCATCTCCTCTCACCGTCCATCACCTCTCACCGTCCATCACCGCTCACCGTCCACCACCTCTCCCGTCCATCAACTCTCACCGTCCATCATCACTCACCGTCCATCACCTCTCACCGTCCATCACCTCTCACCATCCATCACCACTCGCCGTCCATCACCTCTCACCGTCCATCGCCTCTCACCATCCATCACCACTCACCGTCCATCACCCCTCACCGTCCATCACCTCTCACCATCCATCACCACTCACCGTCCATCACCTCTCGCCGTCCATCACCACTCACCGTCCATCACCACTCACCGTCCATCGCCTCTCACCGTCCATCGCCTCTCACCGTCCATCACCTCTCACCGTCCATCACCCACTCGCCGTCCATCACCACTCACCGTCCATCACCACTCCCGTCCATCACCTCTCACCGTCCATCACCTCTCACCGTCCATCACCACTCGCTGTCCATCAACTCTCCGTCCATCACCTCTCACCGTCCATCACCTCTCACCGTCCATCACCGTCCATCACCTCTCACCGTCCATCACCTCTCACCGTCCATCACCACTCACCGTCCATCACCGTCCATCACCTCTCACCGTCCATCACCACTCACCGTCCATCACCGTCCATCACCTCTCACCGTCCATCACCTCTCACCGTCCATCACCACTCACCGTCCATCACCGTCCATCACCTCTCACCGTCCATCATCACTCGCCGTCCATCACCTCCGCCGTCCATCACCACTCGCCGTCATCACCACTCACTGTCCATCACCACTCACCGTCCATCACCACTCACAGTCCATCACCTTTCACTCACCGTCCGTCACCACTCACCGTCCATCACCTCTCACCGTCCATCACCACTCACAGTCCATCACCTCTCACTCACCGTCCGTCACCACTCACCGTCCATCACCACTCACCGTCCATCACCACTCACCGTCCATCGCCTCTCACCGTCAATCACCTCTCACCGTCCATCACCTCTCACCGTCCGTCGCCTCTCACCGTCCATCACCACTCACCGTCCATTACCGCTCACCGTCCATCGCCTCTCACCGTCCATCTCCTTCACCGTCCATCACCTCTCACCGTCCATCACCGCTCACCGTCCACCACCTACTCACGTCCATCAACTCTCACTGTCCATCACCTCTCACCGTCCATCACCACTCACCGTCCATCAGCTCTCACCGTCCATCACCTCTCACCATCCATCACCACTCACCATCCATCACCCTCATCGTCCATCACCCTCACCGTCCATCACCTCTCACCGTCCATCACCACTCACCGTCCATCACCACTCACCGTCCATCGACCTCTCACCGTCCATCACCTCTCACCGTCCATCACCTCTCACCGTCCATCACCTCTCACCGTCCATCACCTCTCACCATCCATCACCACTCGCCGTCCATCACTCTCGCCGTCCATCACCACTCACCGTCCATCGCCTCTCACCGTCCATCACCTCTCACCGTCCATCACCTCTCACCGTCCATCACTCTACTCACCGTCCATCACTCCTCACCATCCATCACCACTCGCCGTCCATCACCTCTCACCGTCCATCACCTCTCACCGTCCATCACCTCTCACCGTCCATCACGTCCATCACCGCTCACCGTCCATCGCCGCTCACCGTCCATCTCCTCTCACCGTCCATCACCTCTCACCGTCCATCACCGCTCACCGTCCACACCTCTCACCGTCCATCAACTCTCACCGTCCATCGCCACTCACCGTCCATCGCCACTCACCGTCCATCACCTCTCACCGTCCATCACCTCTCACTCACCGTTCGTCACCACTCACCGTCCATCACCACTCATCGTCCGTCACCACTCACCGTCCATCACCACTCACCGTCCATCGCCTCTCACCGTCCATCACTGCTCACCGTCCATCACCTCTCACTGTCCATCACCACTCACCGTCCATCACCACTCACCGCCCATCACCTCTCACTCATCATCACCCTCATCACCGTCCATCACCACTCACCGTCCATCACCTCTCACCGTCCATCACCACTCACCGTCCATCACCTCTCACTGTCCATCGCCGCTCACCGTCCATCACCGCTCACCGTCCATCGCCTCTCACCGTCCATCACCACTCACCGTCCATCACCACTCACTGTCCATCACCGCTCACCGTCCATCACCTCTCACCGTCCATCACCCTCACCGTCCATCACGCTCACCGTCCATCACCTCTCACCGTCCATCGCCTCTCACCGTCCATCGCCACTCACCGTCCATCACCTCTCACCGTCCATCGCCACTCACTGTCTATAGACATTGTACATACAGAGCCTGGTGTGGGTGGGGGCAGCTCTCTATCTATAGACATTTACATACATGAGCCTGGTGTGGGTGGGGGCAGCTCTCTGTCTATAGACATTGTACATACAGAGCCTGGTGTGGGCGGGGACAGCTCTCTGTCTATAGACATTGTATATACAGAGCCTGGTGTGGGTGGAGGAAGCTCTCTGTCTATAGACTTTGTACATACAGAGCCTGGTGTGGGTGGGGCAGCTCTCTCTGTCTATAGACTTTGTATATACAGAGACTGGTGTGGGCGAGGGCAGCTCTCTGTCTATAGACTTTGTATATACAGAGCCTGGTGTAGGCAGGGGCAGCTCTCTGTCTATAGAAATTGTATATACAGAGCCTGGTGTGGCGGCGGGGCAGCTCTCTGTCTATAGACATTGTATATACAGAGCCTGGTGTAGGCGGGGGCAGCTCTCTGTCTATAGACATTGTATATACAGAGCCTGGTGCAGGCAGGGGCAGCTCTGTGTCTATAGATATTGTATATACAGAGCCTGGTGTAGGCAGGGGCAGCTCTCTGTCTATAGACATTGTATATACAGAGCCTGGTGTGGGTGGGTAGCAGCTCTCTGTCTATAGAAATTGTATATACAGAGCCTGGTGTGAGCATAGTGAATAAACAAAAGATAAATCAAAATACTCTCTTTTTTATGTGACTGCCCTTTGCCTCAATAACAGAATCAGGTCTTCTTAGTCACCACTACTGACCCCTGATCTTCTATGGATGTAGACTTGCACTCGGCTTAGCCAGGTATTTCTCTTTATGTTGGTGTTGGAAGATATGAGATATCCATTGGCAAAACAATTGTTCGCCCATCAGATATCTAATGTGTATTGGTGGTATTTTTCCTTTCCTGGAGATTAACCCATATTCAATGCACTTCAAGTATAGGTGCCTTAAGTACCAATCCCTTAGATAATTGTATTGACTGTTGTACTCACATGCAAACGTCCTCAGATAGTTCCAACTCAACCACACTGACTTGAAGTAAGAGTCCGGGAGATTAATTCTACTGAAAACTTGTATTATAGTATAATGTAGTGGATAGAAAGAGTGATTCTTCACAGAGCAGTAAACATGTGTCCATAGTAAAGTGGGAAAGAAGAGAGGAGTAAAACCGACATCACAGAGCTACAGAAAGAGGAAAGAGATAGAAAGAGTGATTCTTCACAGAGCAGTAAACATGTGTCCATATTAAAATGGGGAAGAAAGGGGTAGTAAAACCGACATCACAGAGCTACAGAAAGAGGAAAGAGATAGAAAGAGTGATTCTTCACAGAGCAGTAAACATGTGTCCATATTAAAATGGGGAAGAAGAGAGGAGTAAAACCGACATCACAGAGGTACAGGGAGAGGAAAGAGATAAAATAGCAAAGGAAGGACAGAGAAAATGCACAGCACAGATAACAATGAATAATTCCCATTCACTGGACATAACAAGCCTTTTTTACTCCAATGGGAGAAGGTCCCTTCTTGTCTTCTGCTATTATTGAGTCTCGCAAATATTTCTACTCAACACAAAATGCATCTAGTTACTTTAATTCGTCCTTAAAAGCAAAGTTCTCTGTATCAGTTTTGTTCTTTTCCGTCCTCCAGGGCACAGTATGTAGAGTCGGTATCAGATCAACCTGCTTTAACGCGCTCTATAGCGGTAGTATTTTCTCCCTGGTCTATTGTGGCACATGAAAGTGTCTTGCTGGCCTTAGAGGCAGCTTACTGGCATTGCACGCTGTTATTTACTCTATTATCTACACCTGACTGCTTACTGCACTTTGATCTTTTATATAAACTTTACTCCTAACTTCGTGGATAAACCCACAGAGATCAATGATTCCAGTCCTCGTGATAGGTCGCTTGTATCGTTCTCTCTCTGAGACTTGTGTGCGGGATTGATCTACTTAACTTCACATTTCTGCTTTCAGTCAAGAAAACATCATTCATTTTTATGCAAAACCTTATTTATTGAGTATTGTTACAGTATCGAGTGACGTTTCATTCATATTTGAAGGATGAGACCTTGAAGTCGCCTTTGACAGACAGGTACGTGAGTTTATCATAGCCGTGACGATTGGGGAAGGAGATCTCATGGCCGTCCGGGAGATGCACAACAAAGTTGCTTCCATTGAATTTGATGGTGATCTGTGGAAGAGATAAGAAAAAAAATCAATATATCTAATCTGCCAACAGAACTTAGAACTCGCCCAGAGGTAGATTGTTACATTGTAGAAGAGAAGAACAAACGTCCACCTATGTCACAGTTCTTACAACTTCCTCTGTTCTCCGTTGCTTTATCTTCTCAATTGCATTGGTCAATGTATTAAAGACCAGTGATCCCCAACTCCAGTCCTCTAGACCTGTGTTTCCCCAATACCAATCCTCTAGACCTGTGTCCCCCAACTCCAGTCCTCTAGACAAGTGTCCCCCAACTCCAGTCCTCTAGACCAGTGTTCCCCAACTCCAGTCCTCTAGACCAGTGTTCCCCAACTCCAGCCCTCTAGACAAGTATTCCCAACTCCAGTGCTCTAGACCAGTGTTCCCCAACTCCAGTCCTCTAGACCAGTGTTCCCCAACTCCAGTCCTCTAGACCAGTGTTCCCCAACTCCAGTCCTCTAGACAAGTGTCCCCAACTCCAGTCCTCTAGACCAGTGTTCCCCAACTCCAGTCCTCTAGACCAGTGTTCCCCAACTCCAGTCCTCTAGACCAGTGTTCCCCAACTCCAGTCCTCTAGACAAGTGTCCCCAACTCCAGTCCTCTAGACCAGTGTTCCCCAACTCCAGTCCTCTAGACCAGTGTTCCCAACTCCAGTCCTCTAGAACAGTGTTCCCCAACTCCAGTCCTCTAGACAAGTGTCCCCCAACTCCAGTCCTCTAGACCAGTGTTCCCCAACTCCAGTCCTCTAGACCAGTGTTCCCCAACTCCAGCCTCTAGACAGTGTTCCCCAACTCCAGTGCTCTAGACCAGTGTTCCCCAACTCCAGTCCTCTAGACCAGTGTTCCCCAACTCCAGTCCTCTAGACCAGTGTTCCCCAACTCCAGTCCTCTAGACCAGTGTTCCTCACCTTCAGTCTTCTAGACCAGTTTTCCCTCACTCCAGTGCTCTAGACCAGTGTTCCCCAACTCCAGTCCTCTAGACCAGTGTTCCCCAACTCCAGTCCTCTAGACCAGTGTTCCCCAACTCCAGTCCTCTAGACCAGTGATCCCCAACTCTAGTCCTCTAGACCAGTGTTCCCCAACTCCAGTCCTCTAGACCAGTGTTCCCCAATACAAGTTCTCTAGACCAATGTTCCTCAACTCCAGTCCTCTAGACCAGTGTTCCTCACTTTCAGTCTTCTAGACCAGTTTTCCCTCACTCCAGTCCTCTAGGCCAGTGTTCCCTAATTCAAGTCCTCTAGACTAATGTTCCTCAACTCTAGTCCTCTAGGCCAGTTTTCCCCAACTCCAGTCCTCAAGGCCGACCACCAACAGTACAGGTTTTCAGGATTTCCTTAGCATTTGACAATTGTTAATTCAATCTCCTGCACAGGTGATTATTCCAACTGTCCAATGTTAAGGAACTCCTAAAAGCATGACCTGTTGGTGGTGGACCTTGAGGACTGAAGTCTGAGAACTCTCTTCTAGAGGACAATTTGTAATCAAGAAACCTAAGCGGGTCACTTGAATTTTGTAAGTGTCAATGTACATCCCTGTAATATCGGCTCCCTTATTGGCATGAACGTCACACCTACCTTGACATCTGTCCCTGGAGAGAAGCACTGGTGTCCATCTCTTTGCTCCGATTCCCAGCTGTTGTTGCGCTTGGAGTTGCACACGATCGTTTTCTCGGACAGACGAGGATTAAAATGTAGCGCTATATCACTGGAGCTGCGGCCCAGGTTTAAGGAGAAGCTGTGAAGAAATCAAGTCGTTTGATCACTGGGGTGCTGAATGGTGAGATTCAGGGGCGGAACTACACTGCTGCAGCTGGTGCAGCTGCACCAGGGCCCCGACCGGCTGGGGGCCCCTTCAAGCCTGGAGGGGGGCCCCCAGCCGACCCCCGCAAGCCGCCGTCAAAGGAGAGGAGGGTCAGGCAAGGGAAGCAGAGAGCTTCCTGCTTCCTCTGCCTGATCCCGCCCCTCCTCTCCTCTGCTCCTCCGGCCCCTAGCATACATCCGGTGCGGCTCCCAGGTAGGAGAGCATCGCGCCTGCGGCTCCCAGCGGCTCCCAGCAGCACCCCCCCCCCCTTCCCGGGCCGCGCTGACGGCCAGCGGCACCCCTCCCCCCCCGGGCCGCGCCGACGGCCAGTAGCCCCGCCCCCACGATCCTCTCCTGCACCAGGGCCCCCGGGGGTGACGGTCCGCTCCTGGTGAGATTGCTACCATGTATACCAGAATGGGGAATCTATATATCAGGATGGGAGACATATATACCAGGATGGGGGACATATATACCAGGATGGGAGACATATATACCAGGATGGGAGACATATATACCAGGATGGGGGACATATATACCAGGATGGGAGACATATATACCAGGATGGGAGACATATATACCACGATGGGGGACATATATACCTATATGGGAAACATGTATACCAGGACGGGGGATACAGTGTATACCAGGATGGTGGACATATGTATCAGGATAGAGGACATGTATAGTAGGATGAGGGATCATATATACCAGGATGGATGACATATATACCCAAATCAGGGACATATATAACAGGATGGGAGAAATATATACCAGAATGGGGACATGTATACCAGGCTGGGGACATGTATATCAGGATGGAGGACAAATATATCAGGGTAGAGGACCTATATACCAGGAAAGGGGACATATATACCAGGATGGGGAATATATATATCAGGATGGGGACATATATACCAGGATGGGAGACATATATACCAGGATGGGAGACATATATACCACGATGGGGGACATATATACCTATATGGGAAACATGTATACCAGGACGGGGGATACAGTGTATACCAGGATGGTGGACATATGTATCAGGATAGAGGACATGTATAGTAGGATGAGGGATCATATATACCAGGATGGATGACATATATACCCAAATCAGGGACATATATAACAGGATGGGAGAAATATATACCAGAATGGGGACATGTATACCAGGCTGGGGACATGTATATCAGGATGGAGGACAAATATATCAGGGTAGAGGACCTATATACCAGGAAAGGGGACATATATACCAGGATGGGGATTATATATATCAGGATGGGGACATATATACCAGGCTGTGCCCAGGATGAGAGATATTACTACATAATGGGGGTAGGGGCAACTCATATGCCCTTATAGGATACTAGATGGCAGCCCGATTCTAAAGAATCGGGTAGTCTAGAATCCATATATAGTTTATTTAGTAATAGTTAGGGGAGTGCGGTGAAATTAATTGTGTGTATAGAGGTGGCTCAGTGGTTAGCACTGCGCGGTGGCTCAGTGGGTAGCACTGCGCGGTGGCTGAGTGGTTAGCACTGCGCGGTGGCTCAGTGGTTAGTACTGCGTGCGGTGGCTCAGTGGTTAGCAGTGAGTGCGCTGGCTCAGTGGTTAGCAGTGAGTGCGGTGGCTCAGTGGTTAGCAGTGAGTGCGGTAGCTCAGTGGGTAGCAGTGAGTGCAGTGGCTCAGTGGTTAGCAGTGAGTGCAGTGGCTCAGTGGTTAGCAGTGAGTGCAGTGGCTCAGTGGTTAGCAGTGAGTGCAGTGGCTCAGTGGTTAGCAGTGAGTGGGGTGGCTCAGTGGTTAGCAGTGAGTGCGGTGAGATTGGTCAGCGCAGCGGCGTGGGCAGAGTGGTCAGCGCAGCGGCGTGGGCAGAGTGGTCAGCGCAGCGCTGTGGGCAGAGTGGTCAGTGCAGCGCCGTGGGCAGAGTGGTCAGCGCAGCGCCGTGGGCAGAGTGGTCAGCGCAGCGCCGTGGGCAGAGTGGTAAGCACACACATACACTCCGCTATACTTACCACCGACCCTGCGTCTTCCCCGCCGCCTGGATCCTGAGTCGACATGTCGCCGCCCCCGGACTACTGGATCCAATATGTTGTCCGGGTAGTGTTGCGAGACATCTTGGACGCTATATTGGATCCAGTAGTTTGGGGGCAGCGACATGTCGACTGAGGATCCAGGCAGCGGACGCAGGGCCGGTGGTAAGTATAGCGGAGTGTGTGTGTGTATGTGTGTGTGTGTACAAAGTTGAGGGAAGTGTGGACAAAGTGACGGAAGTGCGTACATACACACATATACACACATACTGTACATTGCATATGGAGGGGTGAGGAGAGCTGAGGCTGGAGGGCAGAGGACAGGGAGAGGAAAGCGGAGGCTGGAGGGCAGAGGACAGGGAGAGGGGAGCGGAGGCTGGAGGGCAGAGGACAGGGAGAGGAGAGAGGAGGCTGGAGGGCAGAGGACAGGGAGAGGAGAGCGGAGGCTGGAGGGCAGAGGACAGGGAGAGGAGAGCGAAGGCTGGAAGGCAGAGGACAGGGAGAGGGGAGCGGAGGCTGGAGGGCAGAGGACAGGGAGAGCAGAGTGGAGGCTGGAGGGTGGAGGCTGGAGGGCAGAGGACAGGGAGAGGAGAGTGGAGGCTGGAGGGCAGAGGACAGGGAGAGGAGAGGGGAGGCTGGAGGGCAGAGGAGGGCGGAGGCTGGAGGGCAGAGGGCAGGGCAGAGGAGGCTGGAGGGCAGAGGGCAGGGCAGGGCAGAGGCCAGGGCAGAGGAGGCTGGAGGGCAGAGGCCAGGGCAGAGGGGAGGGCAGAGGAGGCTGGAGGGCAGAGGCCAGGGCAGAGGAGGCTGGAGGGCAGAGGCCAGGGCAGAGGAGGCTGGAGGGCAGAGGCCAGGGCAGAGGAGGCTGGAGGGCAGAGGGCAGGGCAGAGGAGGCTGGAGGGCAGAGGGCAGGGCAGAGGCCAGGGCAGAGGAGGCTGGAGGGCAGAGGCCAGGGCAGAGGGGAGGGCAGAGGAGGCTGGAGGGCAGAGGCCAGGGCAGAGGAGGCTGGAGGGCAGAGGCCAGGGCAGAGGGCAGGGCAGAGGAGGCTGGAGGGCAGAGGGCTGGGCAGAGGAGGCTGGAGGGCAGAGGCCAGGGCAGAGGAGGCTGGAGGGCAGGAGGCCAGGGCTGAGGAGGCTGGAGGGCAAAGGCCAGGGCAGAGGAGGCTGGAGGGCAGAGGCCAGGGCAGAGGAGGCTGGAGGGCAGAGGGAAGGGCAGAGGAGGCTGGAGGGCAGAGGCCAGGGCAGAGGGGAGGGCAGAGGAGGCTGGAGGGCAGAGGCCAGGGCAGAGGAGGCTGGAGGGCAGAGGCCAGGGCAGAGGAGGCTGGAGGGCAGAGGCCAGGGCAGAGGAGGCTGGAGGGCAGAGGCCAGGGCAGAGGAGGCTGGAAGGCAGAGGCCAGGGCAGAGGAGGCTGGAAGGCAGAGGCCAGGGCAGAGGAGGCTGGAGGGCAGAGGCCAGGGCAGAGGAGGCTGGAGGGCAGAGGCCAGGGCAGAGGAGGCTGGAGGGCAGAGGCCAGGGCAGAGGAGGCTGGAGGGCAGAGGCCAGGGCAGAGGAGGCTGGAGGGCAGAGGCCAGGGCAGAGGAGGCTGGAGGGCAGAGGCCAGGGCAGAGGAGGCTGGAGGGCAGAGGCCAGGGCAGAGGAGGCTGGAGGGCAGAGGGAAGGGCAGAGGAGGCTGGAGGGCAGAGGCCAGGGCAGAGGAGGCTGGAGGGCAGAGGGAAGGGCAGAGGAGGCTGGAGGGCAGAGGCCAGGGCAGAGGGGAGGGCAGAGGAGGCTGGAGGGCAGAGGCCAGGGCAGAGGAGGCTGGAGGGCAGAGGCCAGGGCAGAGGAGGCTGGAGGGCAGAGGCCAGGGCAGAGGAGGCTGGAGGGCAGAGGCCAGGGCAGAGGAGGCTGGAGGGCAGAGGGCAGGGCAGAGGAGGCTGGAGGGCAGAGGGCAGGGCAGAGGGCAGGGCAGAGGAGGCTGGAGGGCAGAGGCCAGGGCAGAGGGGAGGGCAGAGAAGGCTGGAGGGCAGAGGCCAGGGCAGAGGAGGCTGGAGGGCAGAGGCCAGGGCAGAGGAAGCTGGAAGGCAGAGGCGGCTGGAGGGCAGAGGGCAGGGGAGGCTGGAGGGCATAGGCAGCTGGAGCCGGTAGGGCAGAGGCTGCTGGAGCCGGCAGGGCAGACTCACCACGGGCCGGGAATCAGCTGTACTGTAGCAGGAGAGGAGGGGCGGGCAGAGCTGCAGGAGAGGAAGTCCCGCCCTCCCTCCTCTCTAGGCGCCCGGCATGTCTGGAGGGCAGAGGGTGGAGGGGAGTGGCTGGAGGGCACACGGAACTTCCGAGGTCGGAACGTTCCTGTGCCGCTGCCTGTAGCCGGGGAGCAGCCAAGCTACAGTGCACTGGATGAGCCTGGGCGAAGACCATCACGGAAGTGGCCTTCGCCTTTTCAGGAAGTGGCCTTCGGGTTTTATATATAAGATATATAAGATGGGATGTTAGAAGGGCCTATATATCACCAACATGTGGGGGGCAGGTCCAGATTTTGCACCAGGGCCCATTGGACTCTAGTTTCGCCACTGGAAGAACAGATTGAGTAACTGTTTGATACAATGTCAGGATATGTTTGATACATTCAGGTGTTTCAAGGAATTCGTCAATAAATATTCCTATTTCTGCCCTCTGTTCCCTGTTAGCCGCCTCCTCGAGGGTCTTTACCGCCATTGTCACATTGTCATGTACGGTCACTCACTTCTTGGCGTCTCCGGGAAGTTTTCCTTTGAGCTTCAGACTTTCCCCCTTCGACAGCTCCAGGTTCAACATCTCGAATTTCTCCTGTTTTATAGAAACATTCAATGTTATTCCGAGGAATCGATCAGTGACCTGCAGATGATGGCGGCACACACACCGAGCCTGCATCTATCCCGCTTCTCTATTACATGATTTAGTCATTTCTACATTTAAAATACTATTAATTACTAGATTAAAGATTAAATAATGTCTCTTTATGGTGGGTCCAGGAGCAGGTGTGGACATAACATTAACCCTATAGGTTGGGGGGGGCCTCATCTATGTCCAAAGCAGAAGGACTTGTGCACTCTGATGGGATATTGGACCCCAGTGGGCCCATAGATTGTTCCTGTACAGGATCCCGCTTATCCCCGTGTCGCCACTGCCTAAGAGGAAGCAATAGATCCTAAAGCAGTGCTCCAGACTCTTTTTTTCTATATTTCACCGCTGTAGTAGATGATTAAATCTAAGCCCCGTGTCATATACTCACCCCCCGCCGTCCTCATCTTCTGTCTCCCCACCTTTGGACAATCAACAGGAAAGGTGTGACGGTCACAGCGTCACTTTCTATTGATTGTCCATTTGGTCCAAAGGCGGGAAGACAGAAGCCGGGGATGATTGGACGCGGGGAGACAGAAGCTGGTGATGATTGGACGCAGGGAGACAGAAGTCAGTGGTGATTGGACGCGGGAAGACAGAAGCCGGCGGTGATTGGACGTGGGGAGACAGAAGCCAGTGGTGATTGGACGCGGGAAGACAGGAGCCGGCAGTGATTGGACGCGGGGAGACAGAAGCCAGTGGTGATTGGACGCGGGGAGACAGAAGTCGGCAGTGATTGGATGCGGGGAGACAGAAGTCAGTGATGATTGGACGCGGGGAGACAGAAGCCGGCGGTGATTGGACACGGGAAGACAGAAGTCAGTGGTGATTGGACGCGGGAAGACAGAAGTCGGCAGTGATTGGACGCAGGGAGACAAAAGCTGGCGGTGATTGGACGCGGGGAGAGAGAAGCCAGCGGTGATTGGACGCGGGGAGACAGAAGTTGGCAGTGATTGGACACGGGGAGACAGAAGCTGGCAGTGATTGGATGCAGGGAGACAGAAGCCGAAGGTGATTAGACGCAGGGAAACAGAAGCCGGCGATGATTGGACATGCGGAGACGGAAGTCGGCGGTGATCGGGCGCAGGGAGACAGAAACCGGCAGTGATTGGACGAGGGAAGACAAAAGCCAGTGACGATTGGACATGGGAAGACAGGAGCCGGCAGTGATTGGACGCAGGGAGACAGAAGCTGGTGGTGATTGGATGCAGGGAGACAGAAGCCGGCGGTGATTGGACACAGGGAGACAGAAGCTGGTGGTGATTGGATGCAGGGAGACAGAAGTCAGCAGTGATTGGACGCAGGAAGATAGAAAGAGAAGGCTGCACACTGGGCGGGTTTCCGGCGGTTTACCAGTGTAAACCGCCGTTTTGCATACATTAGTTTTATTTAAATTTATGTTAATCCAAACCGACGTTTGGATTAACATTGAAACTAATGTAACCCGCCCAAGGCTGTGCACACACCGGCGGTTACCCAGCGTCATCCGTTGCTAACCCGCAGGTTTCCCAGCGGGTTAGCAAAGAATGACCATGTTCTAAAAACCGGCCGGTTCTGCAGCGGCTGCAAGCAGAATCATGTGCTGCTTCCAGCCGCTGCAGAATCTCCGCCGAGAACCCGCTGGGCAGCCGCCGGATACCGCCCGCACATACCCGCCAGGAAGCCGGTGCACGGCGCCGGAGCTTCCTGGCGGATCCCGCCAGCAGCCGCCGACCGAACCGCCGGGTAAGTGTGCACTTACCCTTAGGAGAAGAGAAAGAAGCATAAATCCCTGATATGTCACCAAATATCTTATAATCTTTTTTTATGCAAAATGTGTTGATTTACAGGGATTATTCAAGTAGAAATAATGTAGTCAAGTGATAGATTTGTAATAAATGGGAAAATTACAGGATTTCATTAGTTTTTCCCATTTCTACTTCACTAAAACAACTAAATGAAAATAATAAAGACAAACCCCAGTATGTGCAATCAATGGTGTCCCTATATAAAGAGGAAGATCAATCGTGTCCCCTGTATAAAGAGGAAGATCAATCGTGTCCCCTATATAAAGAGGAAGCGTCTCCCTATTAAGGTCATTGAAGAGGATGAATTGTGAACTGTTAATTGCTTCCCGTTTTCCGATCTGCCTTCATGGTCATTAAATAGGTTATTATGGGAACAACATGATAAGATGCGACTATAAAAGTAGAGGTAAAAGCGAGATAATCCTGTACCGATAACCACCTGCTCCATAACAAAGACAATAAATGTCCGATGTGATGTGCGAGGACAGAGGTCATGAGGTGCGAGACGAGCGTTGGGTACATAGGATACAGTAAAATGGTTTGTCATCATGTAGAGGGGTCCAGGGCGCTGCCACCTCCATCCTAGAGGATACCGTAGCCTTGCAAGAGTATTTTGCTGTGTCTTTAAGATATATTATGTGATGTTGATGTATTCGAAAGTTGTAATGCGGCCGTCTAGCAGCTGGTGTGTATATTACTGCTTCTCTGGTACACCCCTTAAGGGTGGGGTTTATGTGTAAAAGCTGCCTGCAGACATGTACAAACAGGAGAGACACACAGGAGAGCGAATGTAAAGTACACTATGAAGCTGCGCCTGTGGGTAGTGTGGTGAGTAGGGGCACCAAGTAATGATGTGGCCAGACCCTGGGGTCAAATTCAGGACCTGGACACAGCAGTCCAAAAAAGCAGAGAACCGAGCGGTGACAGCCAAGTAATTGTGTTCCTCAGGGGTTAAGACCATGAGTTCATCCAACTTCTACTGGTGGATACTCAAAGATTCCTAGGAGCTGTGGTATATCCCACGTGTTTCTAGGAACTGTGGTATATCCCACCTGTTCCCAGGAGCTGTGCTATATACCACCTATCCCCAGGAGCTGTGGTATATCCCACCTGTTCCCAGGAGCTGTGGTATATCCCACCTGTTCCCAGGAGCTGTGCTATATACCACCTATCCCCAGGAGCTGTGGTATATCCCACCTGTCCCCAGGAGCTGTGGTATATCCCACCTGTTCCCAGGAGCTGTGGTATATCCCACCTGTGCCCAGGAGCTGTGTTATATCCCACCTGTGCCCAGAAGCTGTGGTCTATCCCACCTGTTCCCAGGAGCTGTGGTATATCCCATCTGTACCCAGGAACTGTGGTATATCCCACCTGTCCCCAAGAGCTGTGGTATATCCCACCT
Organism: Allobates femoralis; assembly: GCA_033576535.1. Lineage (NCBI taxonomy): Eukaryota > Metazoa > Chordata > Amphibia > Anura > Aromobatidae > Allobates > Allobates femoralis. The sequence goes on along the minus strand of JARQOC010000007.1, from coordinate 108,127,134 downwards.
GTTCCCAGGAGCTGTGGTATATCCCACCTGTCCCCAGGAGCTGTGGTATATCCCACCTGTTCCCAGGAGCTGTGGTATATCCCACCTGTGCCCAGGAGCTGTGTTATATCCCACCTGTGCCCAGAAACTGTGGTCTATCCCACCTGTTCCCAGGAGCTGTGGTATATCCCATCTGTACCCAGGAACTGTGGTATATCCCACCTGTCCCCAAGAGCTGTGGTATATCCCACCTCTTCCCAGGAGCTGGAAAATTTCAACCAATTACCAGGAGCTGTGGTATATGCCACCTGTTCCCAGGAGTTGTGGTATATCCCGCCTGTTCCCAGGAGCTGTGGTATATCCCACCTCTTCCCAGGAGCTGGGGTATATCCCATCCGTTCCCAGGAGCTGTGGTATATCTGTCCTGTTACCAGGAGCTGTGGTATATACCACCCGTTCCCAGGATCTGTGGTATATCCGTCCTGTTCCCAGGATCTGTAGTAAATCCCACCTGTTCCCAGGAGCTGTGGTATATCGCACCTGTTATCAGGAGCTGTGGTATATCCCACCTGTTCCCAGGAGCTGTGCTATATACCACCTGTTCCCAGGAGCTGTGCTATATCCCACCTGTTCCCAGGAGCTGAGGTATATCCCACCTGTTCCCAGGAGCTGTGCTATATCCCACCTGTTCCCAGGAGCTGAGGTATATCCCACCTGTTCCCAGGAGCTGTGATATATCCCACCTGTTCCCGGGAGCTGTGGTATATCCCACCTGTTCCCAGGAGCTGAGGTATATCCCACCTGTCCCCAGGAGCTGTGGTATATCCCACCTGTCCCCAGGAGCTGTGGTATATCCCACCTGTCCCCAGGAGCTGTGGTATATCCCACCTGTCCCCAGGAGCTGTGGTATATCCCACATGTCCCCAGGAGCTGTGGTTTATCTCACCTGTCCCCAGGAGCTGTGGTATATCCCACCTGTCCCCAGGAGCTGTGGTATATCCCACATGTCCCCAGGAGCTGTGGTTTATCTCACCTGTCCCCAGGAGTTGTACTATATCCCACCTGTTCCCAGGAGCTGTGGTATATCCCACCTGTCCCCAGGAGCTGTGGTATATCCCACCTGTCCCCAGGAGCTGTGGTAAATCCCACCTGTCCCCAGGAGCTGTGGTATATCCCACCTGTCCCCAGGAGCTGTGGTATATCCCACCTGTCCCCAGGAGCTGTGGTATATCCCACCTGTCCCCAGGAGCTGTGGTATATCCCACCTGTCCCCAGGAGCTGTGGTATATCCCACCTGTCCCCAGGAGCTGTGCTATATCCTACCTGTTCCTGTTCCTAAAAAAGTAAAACCATCATTTCCCCTCAGCCTGTAGGGTGTATATGCACACTATAAGTATTTGCTATGTTTTTGTTGTGTTTTATTATGTGCAGTTTTCCAGTGATTTGAGGTCACTGACGTCTCGTGCTCACGTTGCTTATCTTTTCCTTGCAGGTTTGACGCTTTTCATGCCAATTCTTTTGCCGTTTTTCATTGATCCTAACGAATGAGGGTGAAACGCATCAAAACCGCAAACAAACAATGTGTCGAAATCCCATCAAAAGCTTCAAAAAAAACATCCATTGTACTGTACACTACCAAATATAATACAACTATCGAGTCACACCGATATCTTTGGTGACACATCGCGTCGCCAACCACTGAGTGCAATAGATGTAAAATAGCAAAGACTGAAGAATCTGTGAATATTTGGTGCAAAATAAGGTGCAAATGACCAGATTTACCAGCAGATTATTGGATCAATGTATGGCTATTAGTGATGAGCGGGCACTATCATACGCCGGTGCTCGGTACTCAAAATAAGAAGTAGGGCACTCGGACGAGCACAACTCATGTGCAGAGTATAATGGGGGTCAATGGGAAACTGGAGCATTTTACTGGAAGATTCTCGAAACGAGCAGCCGGAAGCTCGGTCAGACTTGACGCTGGTACGGTGATCCAAAGTCAAAAGAGGGCCACTCAACCTCAGTCATCCCATTTATATTTCTCCCCCCTGAGTCCCCACCTATAAACTATGTCATTTCTCCCCTATCTTCAGACCACTACCCCTTGGATCACCTTTCGTCCCCCTCGCTACTCTCCTCCCCCCCATCTTCACCTATGGTCACCCCTCCCCCCCAGTCTCATGTCACCCGTCGCACCAATCCCTGCTTGGACGGGTCCGGGTGGTACTCAGCTCATGTACTGGAAGTCAATAGGAAACTCAAGAAATTTTACGGAAGATACTCTAAACGGGCAGTCGGACACTTGGACAGACTCAAGTTGTGCACTGAATATAATGGAAGTCAATGAAGAACTTGAGAATTTTACGGAAGATACTCGAAACGAGAAGTCGGACGCTTGGACAGACTCAACTCGTGTACTGGAAGTCAATGCGAAACTCAAGCAATTTTACGGAAGATACTCTAAACGGGCAGTCGGACACTTGGACAGACTCAACTTGTGTACTGAATATAATGGAAGTCAATGAAGAACTTGAGAATTTTACGGAAGATACTCGAAACGAGAAGTCGGACGCTCGGACAGACTCAACTCGTGTACTGGAAGTCAATGGGAAACTCAAGCAATTTTCTGGAAGAAACTTAAAACGATCAGTCGAACACTTGGACAGACTCATCTTGAGTACCGAATATAATGGAAATCAATGGGGAACTTGAGCATTTTTTGGAAGATCTTCCCCATTGACTTCCATTATACTCTGTACTCGAGTAGAGTCTGACTGCTTGTTTTGAGTACCGTATATTCCGGAAAATTGCTTGAGCTTCCCATTGACTTCCATTATATTCAGTACACAAGTCGAGTCAGTCCAAGCGTCCGACTTCTCGTCTTGAGTATCTTCCGTAAAATTGCTTGAGTTTCCCATTGACTTCCCTTATATTCAGTACTCAAGTCATGCCTGTCCGAGCGTTTCGAGTACCGAGCTCCCAACCATGGCAGTGCCCGCTCATCACTAATGGCTGTGTATGAGTGTTATATATGACTCGTCTATGGGCTGTGTCTGCAATTACAGATGACTTTAATCTTCTTATATGAGGATGAATTCATTACCAAAAGCAACCATAATCGAAATGTGCGTTGGGGACGCTAACTGGATAAGTCAGGCACCTGGAGTCATGGGTGGGGCATGCCGTGGGGTACTGCCATGTCACTATGGAGGATCTGTGGTAGGGCAAACTGTTGTTTGATGAGGTTGGCTCCTCTTTGACTTTCTATCACATTCCTCCTTCTTATATTAGACCTATTCTTACTGTACGTCACCCGGGGACACTCGCCTCTCTATACCTGGTGCCTGTCCTTACAGTATTTTCTGGATTCTCGCCTGTGACCACTTTACATGTATTTACTTTCTCTTTACTTGTTTGTAAATGTTCTTGATTCTCATTAAAGTTTTTGTTTTATTTCATCTATTTTGGATATCACACCCCTTGTTTCTCTCTTAGAATTATATGTTATTGGATTATCCTGGGTATAACAATTGCACCAAGAGCGTAACTACAACAGGTGAAGGGGTTGCAATAGCACCCGGGGCCCTGGAGCCTAGGGGGGCCCCAAAAGTCTCATGCTATTAGAGATTTGCAATAAGTGGGGGCCCTGTTGGAGCTTTTGCATCGGGGCCCCTGAGCTTCAAGTTACCCCACTGCATTGTTCCCTTATTTAATTAACTTGAGTAATAAGTTTTTGCAACGATCAAAAGTGGAGTTAAAATAAAACCTTAAAAAAAGAGCATTTTATTTACATTTTCTTACCAAAACCTAAAGCTGCCAATCAATTACAAGCCCCGCCCTGATCATCTATAAGGTAGGGAGAATTTTAAGTCAATATAGGAACTTAAAGGATCATCTCAATGACTTAGAAGATCATCAAAATGTGACTTTGTATCAGTAATTCATTATATAAAGTGACCACATCTATTATATAGAGTCATTACACACAGAGGGAGCTATTTTGCAGGTTTTTAACCCTTCATCCTCCCTACTTTAATTTTCTGAGATAATAATGACCTTTGGGTTTTCATTAATCATCAACATTAACAGAAATAAACACATGACATAGATCCCTCCGTGTGTAATGACTCTATATAATAGATGTGGTCACTTTATGGATTGAATTACTGATATAAAGTCACTTGATGATCTTCTAATTCATTGAGACGTTCCTGTATCTCTAGACAGCAATTATTACCTATATACAAAGCGTAAGTGTGAAATTAACCCCGTAGTGAACTTACGGCCATGGTGGTGCGGAGCGATGGTCGGACGTCTAGAGAGGAGCGGCGGTGAAGTGAGACGTCCAGACACTTACGTCTTATATACCTTGTACAGGAATCATCCGGGGTTGAATATTAACTCTTGGACTTTGGAGCAGTTTCAGTCCTGACGGCTTCAGTGGAATTTTTTTCGGTGACTGATGTGACCTCAGGGCGGCGCTAACACAATAATCTGCCGTAAAAATGACCGAGGATTTTACCAATGTAGAGACGTCGCCGGTGTTTGCAATGAGTCAGACCAGGTAGAATCAATGAGGAATGTGAGCGTCAAACAAAACCTTCCCATTATGGAGCGTCCGATGTGTCCTTCACCTTTGTGGAATACAAAAAGTAACCATAGCTGCAAAAATCCCAAATAGCTGTTAAGACCGAGCAAATCTCTACTATGAAATGCATTATTCTGGGATAACGACGCCATTGTGATCTACACAATGTTTTACCGTAATGTGTTGCATCGCCTTTGTGTTCGCATAGAACAATGGGACGTTTCCATCTACTCCCGGTACAGAAGGCCAAAGGGTCATCCCATTATAACGTGATGGCAAATGACTGGGGTGCAGCCATTACGGTCTGATTCGTGAGCGCCCCTTCAATTTGTAGTGCAAGGTCCTCTACCACAGCGCCATTCACTTGTAATGACAATAGGTGCAGGGGCTGGTACATACAGCTGTGCTACTCAGTCTCCACACCCCTGGTACATACAGCTGTATATACAGGAGCACAGCTGTATGTACCAGGGGTGTGGAGACTGAGGAGTACAGCTGTATGTACCAGGGGTGTGGAGACTGAGGAGCACAGCTGTATATACCAGGGGTGTGGAGACTGAGGAGCACAGCTGTATGTACCAGGGGTGTGGAGACTGAGGAGCACAGCTGTATATACCAGGGGTGTGGAGACTGAGGAGCACAGCTGTATATACCAGGGGTGTGGAGACTGAGGAGCACAGCTGTATATACCAGGGGTGTGGAGACTGAGGAGCACAGCTGTATGTACCAGGGGTGTGGAGACTGAGGAGCACAGCTGTATATACCAGGGGTGTGGAGACTGAGGAGCACAGCTGTATGTACCAGGGGTGTGGAGACTGAGGAGCACAGCTGTATGTACCAGGGGTGTGGAGACTGAGGAGCACAGCTGTATATACCAGGGGTGTGGAGACTGAGGAGCACAGCTGTATATACCAGGAGTGTGGAGACTGAGGAGCACAGCTGTATATACCAGGGTGTGGAGACTGAGGAGCACAGCTGTATATACCAGGGGTGTGGAGACTGAGGAGCACAGCTGTATATACCAGGGGTGTGGAGACTGAGGAGCACAGCTGTATGTACCAGGGATGTGGAGACTGAGGAGCACAGCTGTATATACCAGGGGTGTGGAGACTGAGGAGCACAGCTGTATGTACCAGGGGTGAGGAAACTGAGGAGCACAGCTGTATATACCAGGGGTGTGGAGACTGAGGAGCACAGCTGTATATACCAGGAGTGTGGAGACTGAGGAGCACAGCTGTATATACCAGGAGTGTGGAGACTGAGTAGCACAGCTGTATGTACCAGGGGTGTGGAAACTGAGGAGCACAGCTGTATATACCAGGGGTGTGGAGACTGAGGAGCACAGCTGTATATACCAGGGGTGTGGAGACTGAGGAGCACAGCTGTATATACCAGGAGTGTGGAGACTGAGGAGCACAGCTGTATGTACCAGGGGTGAGGAAACTGAGGAGCACAGCTGTATATACCAGGGTGTGGAGACGGAGGAGCACAGCTGTATATACCAGGGGTGTGGAGACTGAGGAGCACAGCTGTATATACCAGGGGTGTGGAGACTGAGGAGCACAGCTGTATATACCAGAGGTGTGGAGACTGAGGAGCACAGCTGTATATACCAGGGGTGTGGAGACCGAGGAGTTAGCGTGTAATGGGTAACGTGGCTCTTGTCCCCTTTGGGCACCTGGGTCTGGTTGCACAGGTGACCCCTGCATGCTGTACTGATACATATCTATATACAGAATGTACTTATTATAGAGAAGTGAAATAAGACGCGATCTACATCTCACCTGAGGTCTTTCTCTATTGCAGGTCTTGTACAATCCGGTATCAGTAAAGGCCGCACTCCACAAATCTCTTTAGGAGGCTCCGGGCTCGTCCTGCTGGTCGGCAATTAAGCGCCTTTGATGTAGAGCTTGAATTGTGCTGATCTTCTCAGATATGACTTGTGCTTTATGAATAGTGATACATTTATTATTGCACATTTAGTCTTCGCTCGCTCCTTTCCCTCAATGCTAAATACACAGCGCAGGATCCATAACTATAATGAATGTGCCGTGGTCACATCGGCCCTCCGCAATGCGTCATACACTTCTCATACACTGGGATCCTACTGTTTTATGGCCGCGCAATGACTCCGACCGCAGCCGACTCCTGACAGGGGAACACAATATTTGACATAAATTTTAATAATAGCCGCTGATGTTGGGTTGAGGTCGGTACATAAAACCAGCGGATGGGAAAGAGGCAAACACAAGTGAATGATGCAGATGGAGCCGGAGCGGAGATGGAGCCATTACCGGCTGAACACATAGAGACTGCAAGGAAGAAGACCGCTCTCCATAGTGATTAATCAATGCTTTATTCAGTTATTACAATAATATGTACATTATAAATCCATGTTTACTTTAATTAGGCACAATGATCGGATCCTCCACTCTGGAGCGCTCCTCATCATCATGTATTACACGGTTCCTCCGCTCTGGAGCGCTCCTCATCATCGTGTATTACACGGTTCCTCCGCTCTGGAGCGCTCCTCATCATCGTGTATTACACGGTTCCTCCGCTCTGGAGCGCTCCTCATCATCGTGTATTACACGGTTCCTCCGCTCTGGAGCGCTCCTCCTCATCGTGTATTACATGGTTCCTCCGCTCTGGAGCGCTCCTCATCATCATGTATTTCACGGTTCCTCCGCTCTGGAGCGCTCCTCATCATCGTGTATTACACGGTTCCTCCGCTCTGGAGCGCTTCTCATTATCATGTATTACACGGTTCCTCCGCTCTGGAGCGCTCCTCATCATCATGTATTTCACGGTTCCTCCGCTCTGGAGCGCCCTCATCGTGTATTACACGGTTCCTCCGCTCTGGAGCGCTCCTCATCATCAGTGTATTACACGGTTCCTCCGCTCTGGAGCGCTCCTCATCATCGTGTATTACACGGTTCCTCCGCTCTGGAGCGCTCCTCATCTTATGTATACACGGTTCCTCCGCTCTGGAGCGCTCCTCATCATCGTGTATTACACGGTTCCTCCGCTCTGGAGCGCTCCTCATCATCATGTATTACACGGTTCCTCCGCTCTGGAGCGCTCCTCATCAGTGTATTACACGGTTCCTCCGCTCTGGAGCGCTCCTCATCATCTGTATTACACGTTCCTCCGCTCTGGAGCGCTCCTCATCATCGTGTATTACACGGTTCCTCCGCTCTGGAGCGCTCCTCATCATCATGTATTACACGGTTCCTCCGCTCTGGAGCGCTCCTCATCATCGTGTATTACACGGTTCCTCCGCTCTGGAGCGCTCTCATTCATCATGTATTACACGGTTCCTCCGCTCTGGAGCGCTCCTCATCATCGTGTATTACACGGTTCCTCCGCTCTGGAGCGCTTCTCATCATCGTGTATTACACGGTTCCTCCGCTCTGGAGCGCTCCTCATCATCGTGTATTACACGGTTCCTCCGCTCTGGAGCGCTCCTCATCATCGTGTATTACACGGTTCCTCCGCTCTGGAGCGCTCCTCATCATCTGTATTACACGGTTCCTCCGCTCTGGAGCGCTCCTCCTCATCATGTGTATTAACACGGTTCCCTCTGGAGCGCTCCTCTCTATGTATACACGTCTCCGTCTGACGTTCTCATATCATGTATTACACGGTTCCTCCGCTCTGGAGCGCTCCTCATCATCATGTATTACACGGTTCCTCCGCTCTGGAGCGCTCCTCATCATCATGTATTTCACGGTTCCTCCGCTCTGGAGCGCTCCTCATCATCGTGTATTACACGGTTCCTCCGCTCTGGAGCGCTCCTCATCATCATGTATTACACGGTTCCTCCGCTCTGGAGCGCTCCTCATCATCATGTATTTCACGGTTCCTCCGCTCTGGAGCGCTCCTCATCGTGTATTACACGGTTCCTCCGCTCTGGAGCGCTCCTCATCATCGTGTATTACACGGTTCCTCCGCTCTGGAGCGCTCCTCATCATCATGTATTACACGTTCCTCCGCTCTGGAGCGCTCCTCATCGTGTATTACACGGTTCCTCCGCTCTGGAGCGCTCCTCATCATCGTGTATTACACAGTTCCTCCGCTCTGGAGCGTTCCTCATCATCGTGTATTACACGGTTCCTCCGCTCTGGAGCGCTCCTCATCATCATTGTGTATTACACGGTTCCTCCGCTCTGGAGCGCTCCTCATCATCGTGTATTACACGGTTCCTCCGCTCTGGAGCGCTTCTCATTATCATGTATTACACGGTTCCTCCGCTCTGGAGCGCTCCTCATCATCGTGTATTACACGGTTCCTCCGCTCTGGAGCGCTTCTCATTCATCGTGTATTACACGGTTCCTCCGCTCTGGAGCGCTCCTCATCATCGTGTATTACACGGTTCCTCCGCTCTGGAGCGCTCCTCATCATCGTGTATTACACGGTTCCTCCGCTCTGGAGCGCTCCTCCTCATCATCATGTATTACACGGTTCCTCCGCTCTGGAGCGCTCCTCCTCATCATCATGTATTACACGGTTCCTCCGCTCTGGAGCGCTCCTCCTCATCATCGTGTATTACACGGTTCCTCCGCTCTGGAGCGCTCCTCCTCATTATCATGTATTACACGGTTCCTCCGCTCTGGAGCGCTCCTCCTCATCGTGTATTACACGGTTCCTCCGCTCTGGAGCGCTCCTCATCATCATGTATTACACGGTTCCTCCGCTCTGGAGCGCTCCTCATCATCATCTATTACACGGTTCCTCCGCTCTGGAGCGCTCCTCATCATCGTGTATTACACGGTTCCTCCGCTCTGGAGCGCTCCTCATCATCGTGTATTACACGGTTCCTCCGCTCTGGAGCGCTCATCATCATCGTGTATTACACGGTTCCTCCGCTCTGGAGCGCTCCTCATCATCGTGTATTACACGGTTCCTCCGCTCTGGAGCGCTCATCATCATCGTGTATTACACGGTTCCTCCGCTCTGGAGCGCTCCTCATCATCATGTATTTTTCCGCGATGTCATCCGGTGTCTCATAATGTCACCATTGTCCTCCATCTAGTACAGAAGACAGAGATATCCGGTTATCACTCACCATATCCAGCCGTAAAAGCTTTCTATGATGTTATACCATCAACAGTAAAGTCAGGATCTGATGCCAGAAAACTCATTGTAAAAGCTGAGAATTCACCTTACATACAGATCACCAAGGATCAACTACGGTCAAACATTAACAACATTCTGGAACATAGACAAGATCCATAAAGGAACGTCTCCAGATCTACAGAGCCGAGACCTAGAATGGATGCGTGTCATCACCTTTATAGCTGACAATCAAAAGTGTTTACTATTACGAGAGGTAAAGGTGGAGGTGGAGGTATGGCTGATTATATGAAGAAGAGCCAACGCCTTCATAATGTGGAGCTGGAGAAGGAGGTTATCAATACCCTGGATGGAAGAAGAACAAGAACCAACCAGACATGTCACTGCAAGGAAGAATCACCAAGATACAACTGTCTACACATCATACGAAGAGAGCAATCACTGGAGAAGACGTCATAGAAGGAACAAGGCGAAGAGGAAGACCAACAACCTGATGGATTGATACAATCAAGATAATGGTAAAGACCCTGGTGGACATTTCTAGTCTTGGAAAAGACTCTGGTGGACCTATCTAGGCTTGGAGAAGACTTTGGTAGACCTACAGTATCTAGGCTTGGAGAAGACCCTGGTTGACCTATCTAGGCTAGACCCGGGCACACAGCAAGGCCAAATCATGGTAATAGATTTGCCTTATCTGAGCACCAGCCAAGTTGCCATCCAGCTAGGACCTGTATGGAAATCAGTGTTGCTTAATCCCTTTATGATCTTGGCCATATGTGTCGGCCAAGATCACAAACACTTCATGATCCATCATGGCAATCACACAGGCACAAGGGCTCTGTATGGCAAAATCGCCGCCGGGGACTCGGCTTTTCCTATTGCTGAGCCCTGGCTCTCACAGTTAGGGATGGCCCCCAGGGTCTGAACAACTCTCCTGTTGTGAATTCATTGAGGAGGAATTCTGGTTGTGAGCTCCCTCCGGTGGTTGTTGCTGGTAATGCAGCTGGCTGTGTGTTTGAGAGTTCCACAGCTGATCTTGATGATTGGCAGTCAAGGTCAGATTGGAGCATATAGTGGTTTGAAGCTGATCAGTCCTTGCCAGTTGTAAATGTTCCTGGAGGTGTCCACACCTTTTCCTGGTTTCTACTGGTCTGCTGAAATATTTGCAAGCTAAGTGGATAGCTTTTGTTACTTTGTGGCGCACATGTTTTGTTCTTGTGGATCTGTTTTCAGTTTGTCTTGTTCTGAGTTGTGGGTTTGAAATTTAGTCTGCATGTTTGTTTACCTGCTCTCAGTTAGGAAGTTTTCTTCCTGGACAGAAATTGCTATTCACTGTTATCTGCCATTTCCAGTGTTGTTGGTATTGGTACTTGTTTATTCTTGTTTGATTCACAGAAGTTCTGCAGATATAGAGGGCGGCGAGTCTTAGTGACTCAGGGTAATTTTTGACACTATCTGGTGTTGGAGATTTTTCGATAGTATTTTAACACTGACCGCAACAGTATTCTATCCTATCTTTACTATCTAGTTAGTGTGGCCTCCTTTGCTGAACTCTATATTCTGCCTGTGTGTGTCTTTTCCTCTCCTGTTTCCCAGTTAATATCTGTGGGGGGCTTACTGCTCTTTTGGGGTTCTGCTCTGAGGCAAGATAGCTTTTCCTGTTTTCATCCCTAGGGGTAGCTAGTTCTCCGGCCGTGTTGAGGTGTCTAGGGCATGGTTAGTTACATGTCACAGCTACTTCTAGATGCGATATTGAGTCAGGTGTCGCGGTCAGTATAGTTACCAACGACTTCTGTGGAATCTTCATGTTACTCCTAAGTCATTGGATCATAACACTCTCTCACTGGTTAACCCCTACAGTGAACAAAATTGAAAAAAAAATAGCAAAAGATATGTATTTTCATCACACAGCTGAAAAAAAAGTGGACTTTAACTAATCAAAAAGTTGCATGGTATCACTGGAAAAGACATCTTTTCCAGCAAAAAAACAAGCCACACTGCTCTATGATCCAAAAAATAAAAAAGCTATAGCTCTCAGAATTCAGCAATGCAAAAACTATCTTTTTTCATTAAATAATTTTCATGGTGTAAAAGCAGCAAAACATTTAAAAAAAAACTATATAAATGTGGTATCACCGTAACTGTACTGATCTGGAGAGTGATGTTATCTTATCACTTTTATGACATGTTGAACGGTGTAAAAAAAAACAATTCCTGAATTTCTGTTTGTTTTTTTTTATTCTGTCTCAAAAAGAGCAGTATGGAAAGCGATCAAAAAAATGATGGGGTCTAAAATGGTGCCAATAAAAACTGCAACTCATCTCGCAAAAAACAGCCACCATACAGCTCCATCAGCTAAAAAATATAAAGTTATAGCTCTTAGAATACAGCAAGGGTAAAACTAATTTTTTTCTACAAAATAATTTTATGGTGTAAAAGCATCAAAACATTAAAAAAAAATATATACGGTAAATGTGGTTTCGCCATAACCGTACTGACCTGAAGAATAAAGCTGTCTTATTACTTTTACAACACAGTGAACGGCATAAAAATAATTCACCTTTAATTATATTATTGCATTAAGAACATCTGAAACATGGATATGACCCGTTCTTTTTATGTGTAGTAATGTCTGTCTTGGGGATTCCCAGTACCAGTGTCCACATGTACGAGTTTATCTCTCACATTACGTCATTTTCTATTACACAAAATCTGGCCATTTTTTTAAAATCCTGAATCTTATGATCTCTAATAATAGCATGAACATAACGATTAAAAGGACTAAAGTTCCTAATAAAAAAAATCCTTTTTTCATTATTTGTTGCCACTGTTACTTTATTTTTTGGATTATAAAATGCACTTTATTTCACATAAATGTGGGAGGAATTGGGGGTGCGTCTTGTAATCCAGTTATACCTGGCAGTGGAGAGTGGACCCGGGGATGGGGTGTCTTTTGGCAAGGTGAGGCAATGCTGTGGAGTTGTCCTGGCGGTGGTGGCATGATGGGGCAATGCTGCGGGGGTGTCCCAGCAGCACCTGTTGTTGCCAATGATGTCCCACCAGTACATGTTCGTATAAGTGGAAAGATATAGGTGCTAGGAAGGAAAACAAATCAACTCACAGCAAGAACTCAACTGGTGTTTAAGAAGGTAAACCCCTAAACTAGGGTTGAAACTCCTAGAAACAAGTCTACCTAGAGGTATAGCCAGCAAGGAAGTGCAGTGAAAGGTGAACACATATATAACCCAACCCAGATGTGATAGGACATACCAATAGGGGAAAATTAGAAACACCTGGTGAGGAACGAACAATGAAGTAAGAACAAAGACATTAGGAACCATGGAAAGAAATAGGTGCTACCTAGAGGTATAGCCAGCAAGGAAGTGCAGTGAAAGGTGAACAATATAACCCAACCCAGATGTGATAGGACAGACCAATACGGGAAAATTGGAAACACCTGGAGAGAAGTAAACCAAGAAGTAAGAAAGACAATAGGAATCATGGAAAGGAATAGGTGCTACCTAGAGGTATAGCCAGCAAGGAAGTGCAGTGAAAGGTGAACATATATAATCCAACCCAGATGTGATAGGACAGACCAATATGGGAAAATGAGAAACACCTGGAGAGAAGTGAACCAAAAAGTAAGAACAAAGGCAATAGGAACCATGGAAAGGAATAGGTGCTATCTAGAGGTATAACCAGCAAGGAAGTGCAGTGAAAGTGAACAACATATATAACTCAACCCAGGATGTGACAGGGCAGACCACAATGGGAAATTAAGAAACACATAGAGAGAAGTAAACCAAGAAGTAAGAACAAAGACAACAGGAACCATGGAAAGGAATAGGTGCTACCTAGAGGTATAACCAGCAGGGAAGTGCAGTGAAAAGTGAACAACATATATAACTCAACCCAGGATGTGACAGGACAGACCACAATGGGAAATTAAGAAACACATAGAGAGAAGTAAACAAGAAGTAAGAACAAAGACAACAGGAACCATGGAAAGGAATAGGTGCTACCTAGAGGTATAGCCAGCAAGGAAGTGCAGTGAAAGGTGAACATATATAACTCAACCAGGATGTGACAGGGCAGACCAAAATGGGAAAATGAGAAACACCTGGAGAGAAGTGAACCAAGAAGTAAGAAAGACAATAGGAATAATCAGCATGTGGACAGGAAGGCAATCGCCCAGCCGAGAGAGGAGCCGACCATAACACAACAGGTGATTGGGTCAAATCTCCAAACTGAGCCATGACACCCTATGGTGGATTTAAAAAGACAAAAAAAAGGAGAATATAAGAAGAAGAGCAAAAACTGACCACTTTTGTTTCTTTAATATTTATGGCGTCTCCTGAAAGTGACATGGCGAGGTGGAGGAGGTGCACTTCACTTTTACACGTTAGTTTTACTTTTTACTCCTCTGAATATGAGTATATAGATAAGTCATCTGAACTGTTCACTATCTAGTGTGGGCCTGGTATACATATGTGCAGTGTTTGCAGATCAGCTCAGCATTTTGAATGTTTATATAAGGAGGGTCATGTCCTGTAGATAAGGATATCGCTATCTCAGGTGACATCATTGTATCCTGGATCTCTGCCAGTGCCAACTGTTCCTTCTGGTAACATCTCCAGGGTGTGATGCCCAATGAACGAGGCAGTATATCATTTCATCTCTATGATTATAACAAATACAAGAAACCAGTAACAAGTCATAGCAATATAAAAAAGTTATGAGAAGCCAGCACTGACACGACAGAGCCGCGTGCTGCCGATTCCTCCCTATTCCTGCACATTTCATGGGTAAAACAGGGAATTAAAGAGACCCTGACAGCCGATACATGATGCCCGATCCGCCAGGCTTTACCGAGCCACAAAGGAGACTAGTCAGCCTCCCCCCTGCCAGTGACTGACATGTCTCTATATCCACACACAGGGAGAGACCTGTCACTCAAAAGAGAGTGGGCGTGGAGAAGCCGCCGGGGACACATCTCTTTTAAAGTTTGGCTTTCTCTGATACTTCGCAGTATTTCAGAGTCAAACCTGATATCATTCACAGGGCTGGGACGTATAACCCTACTGCATCTCACTGTGAAGCCGGCTCATTGATGGCCATGCACTCACCGGCTGTCACTGACAATCAGGGTGGAATATCTACTTTTTGCCATGTGGGACTAAGGTTTGACATTCACTGTGGGGAGTGGGCTATGGCTTGGCATTCACTGTGGGGAGTGGGCTATGGCTTGGCATTCACTGTGGGGAGTGGGCTATGACTTGGCATTCACCGCAGGGCGCTGGCTATGGCTTGGCCTTCACCGTGGGGAGCTGGCTATGGCTTGGCATTCACTGTAGGGAGTGGGCTATGGGTTGGCATTCACTGTAGGGAGCTGGCTATGGGTTGGCATTCACTGTAGGGAGTGGGCTATGGCTTGGCATTCACCACAGGGGGCTGGCTGTGGCTTGGCATTCACTGTAGGGAGTGGGCTATGGGTTGGCATTCACCGTTGGAGCTGGCTATGGGTTGGCATTCACCGTGGGAGCTGGCTATGGCTTGGCATTTACCGCAGCGAGTTGGTTATGGCTTGGCATTTATTGTGGGAAGCTGGCTATGACTTGGCATTTATCGCAGGGAGCTGGCTATGGCTTGGCATTCATTGCGGGGAGCTGGCTATGGCTTGGCATTCATTGCGGGGAGCTGGCTATGACTTGGCATTTATCGCAGGGAGCTGGCTATGGCTTGGCATTTACCGCAGCGAGTTGGTTATGGCTTGGCATTTATTGTGGGAAGCTGGCTATGACTTGGCATTCATTGCGGGAAGCTGGGTATGGCTTGGCATTTATTGCAGGGAGCTGGCTATGTCTTGGCATTTATCACGGGGAGCTGGCTGTGGCTTGGCATTTATTGCGGGGAGCTGGGTATGGCTTGGCATTTATTGCAGGGAGCTGGCTATGTCTTGGCATTTATCACGGGGAGCTGGCTATGGCTTGGCATTCATTGCAGGGAGCTGGCTGTGGCTTGGCATTTATTGCGGGGAGCTGGGTATGGCTTGGCATTTATTGCGGGGAGCTGGCTATGTCTTGGCATTTATCACGGGGAGCTGGCTATGACTTGGCATTTATCGCGGGGAGCTGGCTGTGGCTTGGCATTTATCGCGGGAAGCTGGCTGTGGCTTGGCATTTATCGCGGGGAGCTGGCTATGGCTTGGCATTCATTGCGGGGAGCTGGCTATGGTTTGGCATTCATTGCGGGGAGCTGGGTATGGCTTGGCATTTATTGCGGGGAGCTGGCTGTGTCTTGGCATTTATCGCGGGGAGCTGGCTGTGGCTTGGCATTTATCGCGGGGAGCTGGCTGTGGCTTGGCATTTATCGCGGGAAGCTGGCTGTGGCTTGACATTTATCGCGGGGAGCTGGCTATGGCTTGGCATTTATCGCGGGGAGCTGGCTATGGCTTGGCATTCATTGCGGGGAGCTGGCTATGGCTTGGCATTCATTGCGGGGAGCTGGGTATGGCTTGGCATTTATTGCGGGGAGCTGGCTGTGGCTTGGCATTCATTGCGGGGAGCTGGGTATGGCTTGGCATTTATTGCGGGGAGCTGGCTATGTCTTGGCATTTATCGCGGGGAGCTGGCTATGGCTTGGCATTTATTGCGGGGAGCTGGCTATGGCTTGGCATTTATCGCAGGGAGCTGGCTATGGCTTGGCATTTATTGCGGGGAGCTGGCTATGGCTTGGCATTTATCGCGGGGAGCTGGCTGTGGCTTGGCATTTATCGCGGGGAGCTGGCTATGGCTTGGCATTTATCGCGGGGAGCTGGCTATGGCTTGGCATTTATTGCAGGAAGCTGGCTATGGCTTGGCATTCATTGCAGGGAGCTGGCTATGGCTTGGCATTCATTGCAGGGAGCTGGCTATGGCTTGGCATTTATTGCGGGGAGCTGGCTATGGCTTGGCATTTATCGCGGGGAGCTGGCTGTGGCTTGGCATTTATCGCGGGGAGCTGGCTGTGGCTTGGCATTTATCGCGGGGAGCTGGCTGTGGCTTGGCATTTATCGCGGGGAGCTGGCTGTGGCTTGGCATTCATCGTGGGGAGCTGGCTGTGGCTTGGCATTCATCGTGGGGAGCTGGCTGTGGCTTGGCATTCAACGCAGGGAGTCAGGTATGGTTTTTCATTCACTGTGGGGACCTGGCTATGGCTTGGCATTCACAGCGGGTGCTGGTTATGGCTTTTCACTCTACGCGGGGAGTTAGCTATGACTTGGTATTACCCACAGAGAGCTGGCTATGGGTTGGCATTCACCACAGGGAGCTGGCTATGGCTTGGCATTCACTGTGGGCACTGGCTATGGCTTGGTACATGGTTTTCTAAACATGTTAAAGGGAACTGATCATGTAAAAAACACTATTAATGTCCAGATTTGAGATTAATCTGCAGGATAACAGTGTCCTTAATCTGATCTGGTGCCGGCACTGAGATCCCCACTCACAGGAGGAAATGAACTTTATTCCTCCTGGCAGCCTCGGGCTTTCAGTCACAGGGGCGGAACTGACCCGGGTTCAGTCATCGCTCAGGGCACTTTGATTGGCTGCTGTAACAAATGCCCCCGACACTGTCTGTCAGACAGCAATAATGCTGAGCCGGCTGTCAGTCTTTTGCTCCTGAACTATTAGCATTTTTTTACATGACAGATTCCCTTAAAAATATAAATCTTACATTTGTGACGTTCATCTGTAATCTGTAATCTGATTTTATTTAGTAATCTGTAATCTGATTTTTAGTAATCTGTAATCTGACAGCCCTAAATAAAATCCTGAGTCACCAGTGGCCTCCAGAAGTCACCAAATTAGTAGGTGGAGTCCATCAGTGGGTGATTTATTCTCTGCATATCTACAGAATCTGACTTTATGGAACAATTTGAAAGGAGCCAACACTCTCGGCATATGTATTCTGTTACTGTATGGCAGCTTTAGTCTGTCACTGGTTACCAGTATTATTTTCTTGGTGTATGGCATTTTTATTCTGGGACCAGTTACCAGTATTATTCTCTTGGTGTATGGCAACTTTATTCTGTCACTAGTTACCTGTATTATTCTCTTGGTGTATGGCAGCTTTATTTTGTGAGCAGTTACCAGTATTATTATGTTACTGTATGGCAGCTTTATTGTGTCACTGGTTACCAGTATTATTTTCTTGGTGTATGGCATTTTTATTCTGGGACCAGTTACCAGTATTATTATCTTGGTGTATGGCAACTTTATTCTGTCACTGGTTACCAGTATTATTCTGTTGGTATACGGCAGCTTTATTCTGTCACTGGTTACCAGTATTATTCTGTTACTGTATGGCAGCTTTATTCTGTCACTGGTTACCAATATTATTCTCTATGTGTATGGCAGCTTTATTCTGTCACAGGTTACCAGTATTATTCTGTTGGTGTATGGCAGCTTTATTCTGTCACTGGTTACCAGTATTATTCTGTTACTGTATGGCAGCTTTATTCAGTCACTGGTTACCAGTATTATTCTCTTTGTGTATGGCAGCTTTATTTTGTGAGCAGTTACCAGTATTATTATGTTACTGTATGGCAGCTTTATTGTGTCACTGGTTACCAGTATTATTTTCTTGGTGTATGGCAGCTTTATTGTGTCACTGGTTACCAGTATTATTTTCTTGGTGTATGGCAGCTTTATTGTGTCACTGGTTACCAGTATTATTTTCTTGGTGTATGGCATTTTTATTCTGGGACCAGTTACCAGTATTATTCTCTTGGTGTATGGCAACTTTATTCTGTCACTGGTTACCAGTATTATTCTCTTGGTGTATGACAGTTTTATTCTGGGACCAGTTACCAGTATAATTCTCTTGGAGTATGGCAGCTTTATTCTGTCACTGGTTACCAGTATTATTCTGTTGGTGTACGGCAGCTTTATTCTGTCACTGGTTACCAGGATTATTCTGTTACTGTATGGCAGCTTTATTCTGTCACTGGTTACCAGTATTATTTTCTTGGTATATGGCAGCTTTATTCTGTCACTGGTTACCAGTATTATTCTGTTACTGTATGGCAGCTTTATTCTGTCACTGGTTACCAGTATTATTATCTTGGTGTATGGCAACTTTATTCTGTCACTGGTTACCAGTATTCTTCTCTTGGTGTATGACAGTTTTATTCTGGGACCAGTTACCAGTATAATTCTCTTGGAGTATGGCAGCTTTATTCTGTCACTGGTTACCAGTATTATTTCTTGGTGTATGGCAGCTTTATTCTGTCACTGGTTACCAGTATTATTCTGTTACTGTATGGCGGCTTTATTCTGTCACTGGTTACCAGTATTATTCTCTTGGTGTATGGAAGCTTTATTCTGTCACTGGTTACCAGTATTATTCTCTTGGAGTATGGCAGCTTTATTCTGTCACTGGTTACCAGTATTATTCTCTTGGTGTATGGCAGCTTTATTCTGTCACTGGTTACCAGTATTATTCTGTTACTGTATGGCAGCTTTATTCTGTCACTGGTTACCAGTATTATTCTCTTGGAGTATGGCAGCTTTATTCTGTCACTGGTTACCAGTATTATTCTGTTACTGTATGGCAGCTTTATTCTGTCACTGGTTACCAGTATTATTCTCTTGGAGTATGGCAGCTTTATTCTGTCACTGGTTACCAGTATTATTCTCTTGGTGTATGGCAGCTTTATTCTGTCACTGGTTACCAGTATTATTCTGTTACTGTATGGCAGCTTTATTCTGTCACTGGTTACCAGTATTATTCTCTTGGTGTATGGAGTTTTTATTCTATGACCAGTTACCAGTATTGTTCTGTTGGTGTATGGCAGCTTTATTCTGTCACTAGTTACCAGTATTATTCTGTTACTGTATGGCAGCTTTATTCTGTCACTGGTTACCAGTATTATTCTCTTGGTGTATGGCATTTTTATTCTGGGATCAGTTACCAGTATTATTATGTTACTGTAGGACAGTTTTATTCTGTCATTGGTTACCAGTAATAACTTGTTGCTATATGGCGTCACTACTTCATTTACTATATGGTAGTATTATTCTGTTACTGTATGGCAGTTTTATTCTGTCATTGGTTACCAGTATTATTCTGTAGCTATATGGCATCATTATTTGGTCACTGTATAGTTGTTTTTTTTACTTACATGCAGATGCCCGATGTCGCCCATCAGAGGTCACAATAGTCTTGTACCATAGTGCCGCCATCTTGCCTGTCACTTGACATACATTTGTCTGTTCTCCTAAATTTGGCATTATACCTAGTTTGTCCCTGCGTATCTCCATCCATGAGACATAGCCCTCTGTTCCTTCAATGTAAATAGTTTTGTTAGCCAAAGAGGCGTGATCCTGAACAAGATGACCACTCCCCATTGGCTAACAAGACAATCTACTTATAGGGAAAAGGGGAAATATTTCAGGCGTTTAGAGTCGCAGGAACAATAGAAAAACAACAAATTAGGAGAACAACGTCACAGATTGATGACATATAACAGATCTGTCCTGTTACAATAAGCCTATGGGGCATCCGGCTGCAGAATTATAATCTACAAATATACATTTACTGACATGAAGCAGATTATTGGATTATTCTGTAATCTAATTTATGCTTTTTAGAAGTTCATGGAATCTCTCACTCTGCAACAAGGCAAAGTTAATGTAGAAGGAGACAGATTTATGCCCAACACCTTGTACAGATTTTGGAAAAACCAATTACGTATCACAAAGAAGGCGTCTTCAGTAAAGATAAGCAAATCTCCTGCCGGCAGAAAGATGGTGTTTTCATATGAGAATGTGCAGATTTTTTAGTTTCAAATACCAAAATACTATTACTCTAACAAAAGGAACCACAGGTTGTGCTACACAGGCGCTATAGTTTAAGGGAATCTGTCAGCAGGTTTTTGCTGCCACATCTGAGAGCAACATAATGTAGGGGCAGAGACCCTGATTCCAGAGATGTATCTGCAGCACCTCTAGGACACTATTGTATGTTTCTGGTACCTCGGTGGGGCTGAGTTGTCAGTAGGTTGATGTTCAGACTTATTCTCCATGCTGGTTCAGGGAAGGGTTGGATTTCTCAGATGTCTCTACATCCTGTGATTGCTCTGTTACTTAACTGAGCAGCCTTCCCCAAAAATGATGCTAGTTGTATATTTTAAAACGTAATAAAGAATAATCTATGTGACAAACATACCCCTGATAGGGTCACCTTGACATGGTGGGCTTGCTTTTACATAGTTTTTATCATAATAATGTTACCAAGTACCCTTTCTTGGGTTTTGCTATGAATAAATAAGTAAAACGTTTTTGATCAATAAAGTATGAAGCCATCCCACCATGTCAAGGTGTTCTCATTCCAGGACAGTACCTGTATCACTCTAATTTCAAAACTTTTCAATGTGTCAGAACCAACCTCAATGTGAACAAAGGTAAAGAATGATCTTGGTCCCAAAATGGAAACACACAGCAATGGGAAGCAATATAAATGCTCAGCTCAGTGAATGGGGTCCACACCCTTATCCTTGCATTAAAACCAAGACACTGAAAAAAGAGTGAGCTGAAGCAAGAGTTGGTATAAATTCAGTAAGACGCATGTTCACACTAGCCACTAAACCACCACATCTGAGAGCAGCATAATGTATCTGTCACAATGGTCCCCCCACACAGCACTTCTAAGACACTATTGTTATGTTATCACTACCCGTACGTGGGTGTGCTACTCTGCCACTATGTTATGTGCAGAGTTATTCTCCATGGTGGTTCGCAGAATGGTTGGATTATTCAGGTGTCTCTTCTTCCTGTGATTGCTCTGTTATTCAACTGAGCAGCTTTCCCCAGATTGCTGCCAGTTACACATTTTGCCTAAAATGCTGTTTGGCCATCTCTCGTATGTATACCTTGATCTCTGTTATCTGACCCAGACCATTATGTGACTACTCTTGTGCCTGTTCCTTGTTCTTGTTATCTTTCTCCAGGTATTTTCCAGGTATTTTAACCCCTTGACCGTTACTGGTTTAAACCTTTGTTTAACCCCTGGATTCTCATCATGCACTCCTGGAAAATCTGACCTGCGTACTCTCCTGGAACTGACCTCAGATCTCCCGATTACCCTTTGCCTCTTATCAGATAAGTAGTACTTTTGTTACATCTTTGTTATTAGAGTGACTAGCATCACAGTATCACTTACTAAGCTGCTTGCTTTAGTTTTGATAAAATCACTTGTAAGATGGCCACAAGTCTTTGACGGGGGGATATGTATTATTGAGATTGGTAGCTTCAGTGGTGTAAGCTCAGAGGCAGGCTCCAGCATGGTGGATGCTGAGGAAGTATATGGGGCATGTCCGGTCCGGGTTTATGAGCAGTCAAAGAGATGGGTGGGAAAGACTGCTGACATATCTCCACTCTGGAACATGGTACATCAAGTAAAATGGAGACACGTCTCTTTCATGTGTCTATGTGTGGAGGTGTGCAGACCTCCAGTGGTGTTGCGCTTGCTAAAGAGCTGAACAGTATTCTGAGTTGGCGGACTCTACAGCAATATATGGACTTTTTGCTTGTTACTTTGTGCTGGGAAAAAGCTGTTTTTGTGTTTATTTTATTGACTGGTTTATGGAGTCAGGTAGGAGGATGAGAAGATGGCTGAGGGCATTCAAGAAGGCTAGTCTGACCCTTAGACTGGGGATCCCTGGCTCACCCTTGTCGCAGAGGTATCTCAAAAGGTGAGGAGGTCTGGGCCACCACCCTTGCTCTATGCTCCTGATAAGCCCTAGGCCAAAAGCCCCTACCTCCACCCATGAACTGGGAAACATTAACTTCTCTAAGGAAGGTAGACGCCAGGCAGGAGCAGCAGGAAGGCAACAACACACACTACACTACATCCTAACAGCACACCCCGTCAAGGCAGAGTGAACTCTAACTACTTAAAGGCTGAGGGAGTGGAGAACAGAATGCTCTGATGTGCCCCTCCACCTGCAGAGCCACACAGCAAGACAGCAGCATCTGCAGATTAACACTCAATGTGCCAAAGGAATTAACTCAGATATAATCCACAGCAGCAGCACACATGGACTGCAAAGCAGTCAACATGTGACAGTGCATAGGCAGAAAGCTGCCAATCATTGGCATGGGCAGGGTTACCCAGAGGTCATAAATATGGTGAACTACATGGCAGCAGGTTTATTAGTCCCTCTGCTGATAAAAAAGGGATTCTCTCAAAACTACAGGAAGCAGCCCAGTAAGTGATATATTGCTGAATCAGGGTCTCTGTCTCTTGCATGACTCACTCGTCCCGCCACCTGCTTCTCTGGACTGAAGCGCACCATCTGCTTGTGTTTCTATGAAGCTCCACACTACTGTCTAGAGAGCCGGTGGCCGGGTGAGTCATGCGAGACTCGTGCGAGTATCTCACATGCATCTCGCTCAGTGTGTCTCCGGCCTGAACACAAGAAAAGTAAAACTACAAAGTAACCAACCAGCTCTCAATATTCAGAGAAGTTTTGGAAAAAAAAAAAGTAAGTAATTACATAATTGGTTACAATTAGCGTTTTCTTTAGTTTTTATCCGTCTCCGACTGTTTAGTTTTATTGGTACAATCACAACTTTCGTGAACTTTCTAAAATGTGTTATTGTGTCAAAATAAGGAGCCATCAAAGCAATGATAATAACTCCCCCGCTCCTCACACTATAACCTCCGCACAGCTCTGTCTGGAGACACGACAGCGGTAAACCGCACAGTCAGGACTGCAGAATCATTATCATCCTCACTGAAAACAGGAAGATACAAAAACACCAACATTCTAAGAACTCACATAAGGTCTTAAAGTTGATTTGAAGAAGATAGGGTTTTTTTTATTTGTTTTTTGAAGTTTTTTCATTAAAGTTGAAGGGGTTCTTAGCGTCATGCAAACTAGAGATGAGCGAACTTTCTCCGAACATGGCATGGAATCAGGAACCTGAGTAATTTAGCAAAAAATGGGCGAACGCGGCTTTGTTCGGGAAAAAAGTTCAAAATTTAAACTGGCCCTAAACCTTCCCCATTGTTTGGGTCCAAAATATTTGCCAGGAATAACACCTAACCTTAGGTTAAGAGTGTTCTTGCCATCGAGTCTACCGGCTTGTATCAAGCTGTAGAATTTTTTGGAGCTTTTATGTTTGAAGCTTCCTGGAGTTTGCAGCTGTTTTTGACACCCACAACAGCTGAGAAGTCCAGGAAGCTTACAATGTCCCTTACACATCTGTTTAAAAGAGATTTACATATACATTTTTTTTATTGTATTATTTATTTTTAAATATTATTTTTTTATTTATTTTTAATTTTTTTGGAGAGCAAACCTTTATGATTGCAGAGGGTCACCAGCATGTGAGGCCACCTCTTATACACTTATTTGCAAGCAATTTAGATAAAAAAAAATAGCATATGTCCATAGCTTTGCGCTGATGAGACTGTTTTCACAGAATAAGATAGGCACAAGGGCTTCTTGTGAAGCGAGTGTCACTTTCTCCGCCCTAAAAGCCGACCCTACACTAGCACTGCACTGGAAATACACAGAAATTTCATGAATACCTCAATGTTAGCTACTAAATACATAGCATATACACAGCAGTGTTCACACAGTGCATATATGCTGTGTATTTAGCAGAGACTTTGAGAGTATTTTGCTGACATGAGGCTTCACTGTATTTTTGGTCACCAGCACAGATACAGCAGGCAGGTATGGGCTGCCACCAACCCCCAGCTGCCTAGTTTTACATGGCTGGTAATCAAAATACAAGGGAGCTTTTTTCTTAATTATGGCCCCTTTCACATCTATGCGCACCTGGGTTTGCCTGCGGTTGCCTGCCCTGCGCTAGCGCAATTGCAAGTGCAGGTGCATTCACAGGAAAGCGTATAGATGCGAAGCCCTTGCGCTCGCCTGCACTCCTGCCGCTATAACCTTCTATGGCAAGCGCACAGGAGCAAAACCCGGTAGCGCAGGTCTGCAAAGGGGCTGAGTCAGAGCGCATGTGTTACTCCGGACGGGCTGGAAACGTCACATTACACATTTCTGGTGCGTCCGGAGTTACGTATTCGCTTTGACTCAGCCCCTCTGCAGACCTGCGCTTGCCATAGAAGGCAATGGCGGCGGGAGAGCAGGCGAGCGCAAGGGCTGTGCATCTGTGCGCTTGCCTGTGCTCGCCTGTGATTGTACCAGCGCTTGCAATTGCGCTAACGCAGGGCAGGCAAACACAGGCCAACCCAGGGGCACATAGATGTGAAAGGGGCCTATTTCTCGAAATAATAAAAATAAAATGAAGTGATGCTTCCCTGTATTTTTGGTTGCCAGCCAGGAACAACTAGGCAGCTTGGGGCTTGAATCTTCAGTGTGGGGATGCCCAAACGTTTTAGGCCACTCCCCCACCCCCTGCCAAGAATTACAGTCCGCAACCACCCCAGAAAATGGCATATTCATAGAATAATATAGATGTACACAAGGATTATCATTGTGTTGTTTTTCCAAATAAATGATTTATCTCTGTGTGGTGTATTATTTATTATTTACTTAGAGGTTCCTAATAGTCGGGTCTAGCATTGGCCCGATATTAGAAACTTTGGACTTAATGCCAGCTGGCAATATTCAGCTGGCATTAAACCCTTTGTTACCCAGTTTGCCACTAGCACCAGAGTAACTGGAAGAGTCGGATACAGCGCCAGAAAATGGCGCTTCTATGAATGCTCCATTTTCTGGGGCAGCTACAAGCTGTAATTTGCAGCGGTGGCCAGAAGGCTCAGGCCTCCCCACGCTGAGGATTCCAACCCCCAGGTGCCCAGTTGTACCTGGCTGTCAACCAAAAATACAGCATAACCCCTCATTGTATTTTTTTAAATTATTTCGAGAAATAATTTTTAAAAATGGCTCTCCTGTTTTTTGATTACCAGCCAGGTAAAACTAGGCAGTTGGGGGTTGGTAGCAGCTTGTTCCTGGCTGCTGTACCTGTCTTAGTGACCAAGAATACAGCAGATCCCTATATCATCAGCGCAAAATACTCCCAAAATCTGCGCTAAATACATAGCAAATATGCACTGTGGGAACACTGCTGCATATTTGCTATGTATTTAGGAGCTAATATTGAGGTATTCATGGAATTTCTGTGTATTTCCAGTGCAGTGCCAGACTGTAGTGTCAGCTTTTAGGTCAGCCGCAGCTGCAAGAAAGTGACACCCGCCTCACAAGAAGGTCATGTGCCCTATCTGGAAAGGTTAATAACATGTATGTGCACATGCTTATACTGTGGGGAGACCTGGTGAGGGGCAGCACGTGTGATTGAGTACTACAATCAATGATTAAAGCCCCAGTTGTCTTTTGCCGCTGGAGCGGGACATACGCTTACGGACGTAGAGAACTGTCAGAATTGGCGTAAGTCCCACTCCAGTGGCAAAAGCCAGAAACCAACTGGCTGCTGTTATCAGGGTGCCATCACAGTCTTGTTCACCTCAGGTGACGAGGCTGAGGGGAACCTAACTGTGACATCACCCAGCTCACAGCAGTAGCCATAAATCATTCCCGCCGTGAGAGGGCGGCACCAGGGATCGTGGAGGGTTTATGGGGGAGTAATAAAGATGGAACCAAGGTTTGTAATTGTGTTCTTTTTTCTAATAAATGATTTTTCACGGTGTGAAGTATTATGTACTGTTTACTTAGAGGTTCCTAATGGCCAGGTCTAACATTGACCCGACATTAGAAACCTCGGGCTTAGTGCCAGCTGGCAATACATCACTGGCATTAACCCCTTTATTACTCAGTTTGCCACCGCCACATGGCAGCTGGCATGTATCGTGCCGGGGAGCAACAGACGACTACCTTGCCCATGATGTGAGGCCTGATGGTGCATCATGACATGCATTGTGCCACAATGTCATGATGTCTACCAGACATAAGAGGTTGCCAGGATGCTGGCATAGGAGTGCCAACTGATGATGTCACATTGTCCTGGTCCTACCTCCACATAGTTCCGACGTCGTCTGTTAGAGCTTTTTGATAACTCCAGCCCCGTTACGTAGGTTTGTATTGTAGTGTTCGATACTGAAAGACACTATTTTATGATCTTTGTTATGGATTGAAGAGTTAAGTCTCTATGTTGGGGGTGATATTTCTAATAAGATTATTAGGGTGGGGAGAGGTGCGCAGGTACCATCTCTGGAATGGTAGAATCACCTCTAATTTTATGACTTTAAAGTATTTGTTTAATAACATTAAGTTGTTTTTTTCTCCAAACCCTGATGCAGAATGACTGACACAGGATATTAGAAGCCTCCGCGGAGAACGTGCGCCCAGCTGAACAAACTGCAAGAAATGAAAGCTCGGTGTAATTGCTTTATTAACTTCTATCCCCCAAATCATTAATCCACTCTATGATTTTGATTGCAAATTGTGCTAGAAATTATAGTTTTTTTAATGAAGGATTAAAAGTCTTAGTCTGGCCTCACACTGTGCGTTATAGGAATATTATTACCTTTTTGAAAGAAAAATGTTACATTTTCAAATGAAACAAAAAAAGAAATAAGTGAATAAGTTCAGCATCCTAATAAGCTGTTCTTACCTATTGTATTTTCATAGTGTCTGAACACAAGAGAGATGCAGATAAAGCAACAGGGCAGGCAGGGCAGCCTAGCGCATGGAGCCTATAGATGTGAAAACACCCTAAGTAAACAATAGCACACACACTGATGAGAGGCCCAGTTTTTATTTTTTGACCCCTATCATGCTGTCCTCAGCTTACATAGCAAAAACATGCTGACAGATTCCCTTTTTTGCTAAAAGCACTATCATAGGTTAGTGTGTCAATATCTCTATTCACCATTATAGTGTTCATTTTAGAACATGGCAGTTATCATTTATCAATTATCAGCTATCAGGTATTCACTATCAGGTATCAGGTATCATTTATCAGGTATAAGTTATCAGGTAACAGTTATCATTTATCAGGTATCAGTTATCATTTATCAATGATCAGGTATCAGTTATCATTTATCAGGTATCATTTATCAGGTATCAGTTATCATTTATCAATGATCAGGTATCAGTTATCATTTATCAATGATCAGGTATCAGTTATCATTTATCAGGTATCAGTTATCAATGATCAGGTATCAGTTATCATTTATCAATGATCAGGTATCAGTTATCATTTATCAATGATCAGGTATCAGTTATCAGGTATCAGTTATCATTTTTCAATGATCAGGTATCAGTTATCAGGTATCAGTTATCATTTATTAATGATCAGGTATCAGTTATCAGGTATCATTTATCAGGTATCATTTATCAGGTATCAGTTATCAGGTAATAGTTATCATGTATCAGTTATCATTTATCAGTTATCAGGTATCAGTTATCATTTATCAGTTATCAGGTATC
Organism: Allobates femoralis; assembly: GCA_033576535.1. Lineage (NCBI taxonomy): Eukaryota > Metazoa > Chordata > Amphibia > Anura > Aromobatidae > Allobates > Allobates femoralis. Next base: position 108,099,079 of record JARQOC010000007.1, on the reverse strand, counting down.
AGTTATCATCTATCAGTGATCAGGTATTAGTTATCAGGTATCAGTTATCAGGTAACAGTTATCAGGTAACAGTTATCATGCATCAGTTATCAGGTAATAGTTATCATGTATCAGTTATCATTTATCAGTTATCAGGTATCAGTTATCATTTATCAGTTATCAGGTATCAGTTATCATCTATCAGTGATCAGGTATTAGTTATCAGGTATCAGTTATCAGGTAACAGTTATCAGGTAACAGTTATCATGCATCAGTTATCAGGTACCAGTTATCATGTATCAGTTATCATCTATCAGTTATCAGGTACCAGTTATCAGGTAACAGTTATCATGTATCAGTTATCATCTATCAGTTGTCAGGTAACCGTTATCATGTATCAGTTATCATCTATCAGTTATCAGGTAACCGTTATCATGTATCAGTTATCATTTATCAGTGATCAGATATCAGTTATCAGGTAACAGTTATCATTTATCAGTTATCATCTATCAGTTATCAGGTACCAGTTATCAGGTAACAGTTATCATGTATCAGTTATCATTTATCAGTAATCAGATATCAGTTATCAGGTAACAGTTATCATGTATCAGTTATCATCTATCAGTTATCAGGTACCAGTTACAGGTAACAGTTATCAGGTATCAGTTATCAGGTAACAGTTATCATGCATCAGTTATCATCTATCAGTGATCAGGTATCAGTTATCAGGTATCAGTTATCATGTATCAGTTATCAGGTACCAGTTATCAGGTAACAGTTATCATCTATCAGTTATCATCTATCAGTTATCAGTTATCAGGTAACAGTTATCATGTATCAGTTATCATCTATCAGTTATCAGGTACCAGTTACCAGGTAACAGTTATCATGTATCAGTTATCATCTATGAGTTATCAGGTACCAGTTACAGGTAACAGTTATCAGGTACCAGTTATCAGGTAACAGTTATCATGCATCAGTTATCATCTATCAATTATCAGGTACCAGTTATCAGGTAACAGTTATCATGTATCAGTTATCATTTATCAGTTATCAGGTACCAGTTACAGGTAACAGTTATCAGGTACCAGTTATCAGGTAACAGTTATCATGCATCAGTTATCATCTATCAGTTATCAGGTACCAGTTATCAGGTAACAGTTATCATGTATCAGTTATCAGTAATCAGATATCAGTTACAGGTAACAGTTATCATGCATCAGTTATCATCTATCAGTTATCAGGTACCAGTTATCATGTATCAGTTATCAGGTACCAGTTATCAGGTATCAGTTATCATGCATCAGTTATCAGGTACCAGTTATCATCTATCAGTTATCAGGTACCAGTTATCAGGTAACAGCTATCATGTATCAATTATCAGATATCAGTTATCAGGTAACAGTTATCATAAATCAGTTATCAGACTGAGATAGGACCATTGTCATTGTCATTTCTCAGGTATCACACAGTATTTCTGATGTTTAACTTTTGAGATATGAACATGTCCTAAAATGAGCACCGTACTAGTGTTACCAGGGTTTTGCATCCAGGGAGACAGCCCCTGTATATTATCAGAAGAGCCAACCAGTCCCCGTTATCCGGGTGTCCACTTTTTAGTATAAGGTGCTATAAAATCCTAAAACAATATTATGATCTGTACCTGGTATATTCAGCGGGTCCCTCCACCCTTATGAACGTTTCGCCCTCACTTCTTCCGGGGGGCGTTGTGTGAACATAGCCTAAGAAATTCCTCCTCATAATTGTAATCGTGCACATAATTTGCAGTTACGGAATATACTTAGTTGAGGTGATTGCTGTTAAAAGGGGATTTAAAGGATTTTAAGTGTAGGGGTTCACTTACTTTTGCCCCTGCATTGATGACATTGACCCAATGTGATCGGTAAAAGACATGAACCCAGTGTTGGCCTGGCCTGCCGGGGAACCGGGTAAACCCCCAGCGGGCCCCAGATCCCCATGGTCCCTCCCCCTCACCCCCCTGCTGAAAGAGGGGGCCTGAATGGGTGCCCCGGAGCCACCGCTAATCGTATCTGGCGTCATGAACCATGTAACTATTTGTTATTTGATTGTGTTCCCTGATATTTGTGGCATAAATAATCACATTTCATTATGCATTAATGCAGAAATCAGGTCATTGAGGGGTTCACTTTTTCTTGCAACTATAAATGATACAAAAGAGTCACGTGACGGGATGAACGCTCCTTGTCTGATTCTGGAGTCACGCTGTCTGTCGATATTCCTCTATTTGTATCACCTTCATTCATATTTGTTATTAAATCCCAACTCTGGAGCGAGATCGCCCCCTATTGATGGATGTGGAAATGTCTTCGTTATAGATCTGACTGTTGCTCAAAACTCATTTCTGTATTTGTGGAGTTTAATGCTCTCAGTCTGGTTTTCTTTTTAATTTGTGTCTTATTTATTATGTTTATTCAATAAAGAGAATAAGTCATAAAATGTATCATTATAGGCATTGGTGCAACCTGTGCATCCATACAGGGGCCTAAGAGGTAAGGGGGGCCCATATAGTAGTGGTCTGCCGGCTCACCTTTGAACAGCAAAGGGGCCCCATATAGTGTTCTTGCACAGGGGCCCTTTTTTTGGCTGTGTCCCCCAGTGTTTATAGAGACCGGCTTACAGGGGTTGTCCAGAATTCTACAAATATGGCTGATTTCCTTCACAAACAGCGCCCCCCCCCCTGTCTACTGGTTGTATGTGGTATTGCATCTCAGCTCCATTTAAGTGAATGGCCCTAGGCCATCGAGGACGACCATACTTAAAGAGGGGAGGAGTGTAAGGGAGTGGACTATACCCTTGTGCTTCTGCCCCCAAAGACATCAACTGCGTTGTATTATATTAATGTGAACTGTGTCATGTGTCTTTGCATGTAATGTGATGTTTCTATGTATATGATGCAGCAGTATATACTGTATGATATGTTTATGTGAAGAGTATAGGATATGTCACATAGCACTTAATATAGGAATAATGTATATACAATAGTATATAATAAGTTAGATATCTTGTTCAGCTACTGACGGTAGGGCAAGCAGTAATTAAACAATCACCTAAGAGAGAGGTCGGCAATATCTCTTGTAGCTAAAGTCTCCAAAGCAAGACCCACAGAGGAGAAGAAAAGGAGAGATCGGTAAGAAAACCCACAACCGCATTTGTCCTGACAGTGTGTGTGGTGCGCCGGCTGTCAGGATTCACCGGTATTGCAGAAAAGAATGTGCGGTCACATATCCACAAGCATGTGATCTCCATACCGGCCACATTCCAACTAGACCTTCCTGACTTCTCATATAAGTGAACTGAGAAAAGCCAGACATTTCGATGACATGTGATCCCCCATTCTCCCTGGCGGTACCTGTAACACTGTCAGGATTCAGATGTCTGCAGTCACATAGACTGACTGCAGACTTTTATCAGAAGATTGGAAAAACCTTTAAGAGAACCAATGCTGCTGGATACACTAGTCTTCTTCATTCTGTATTAGCAAAGATCTGCTCTTCACAGGTGATTGAGTAAAAAGTTAATTTATTTAGAATAACAGTTACAATTATAAAGCGACAGATAAAGATATGAGATTACATGAGGGCTGATATGTGGAGATCTCTATGGAGGTGAGTGACAGATCTGAACGGTGGAACAATGTGCAGAAGTCACAATTGTGGCTCAGATCCACGGAGCTTATTGATTTTTTCTTTATCAAACTCCTTAAACCAGAATCTTATACAGTGTGAGGGATACCGGCTATGTATATGACCAGTATGTTTGCAGGAGATCTGATGCGATGTGGAATCAGATGGTTAGCTGGGACTTGAGTACCAGGAATCTTTTACTGTAAAGGGCTGATTTCACAGGATGGTCAGGAAGTGATGGGTGGGACTGACCATCCACATACCTCCCATAGGCGTGTCTCATGTGTCATAGTGAGACTGTGTTGTATCACATGACTGTGATGTAAAGAAGTTCCTTCATTCTTGCTGTATAAACCACAAGGCAGACAAGCATGATTGAGAGTGGAGCTGGCTAGAGCTCCTGGAAGTCCTGGAAGTAACCAAGGCCTGGTGGATCTGGACTCATGACAGGGGGAAATGGACCAAGTCCAAGGGCCTGGTGTAACCTCCAGGATGGCAAGACTGGCAGGAGGCAGTCTGAACCCCACTAACAGTAGTCAGTGAATAGACTGTGCGGTCATATCCATGATTGAAACCAACCAGCAGGTCACAAGGTTTCTGAGGACTATCCGGACGTGTCCGTGGAAGTAGCTGTAGCTACATGAATTGGTGTTTTGTCTAAACGATGAAATACTATAACTACTATATGCTGAAATGTGATTTATGCCTAATAATAAACCAAACAGACTACCCGTATATTTTATAGAAACTGTAGCTGTGTGCTTCACTGTGTTCAGAAAAGTGAGTGTGCCCCAACACGCTCAGTATGCGCTACCTCACAACAGGTATAGGGCAACAGGAATTATATACAATTTTTTTTTTACCTTGGAGGTTGATAGATTTCTTCAGACAAAAGAATTCAGGTTGAAAAAGACATCCGGTGGAGATCACAGGCGCTCCCAGGAAGAGATAGAAGCCTCTGCTCTTACTTCCAAAATTATTTTTATTCACATTAAAACTACAAGACAGAGAGAGTAACAAGACCACAAGCGCCATATTGAGGGCATCACTGTCAGACTCTGGAGAAACCTTCACAATCTGCGGTTACAATACCGTTTACCCTGAATGTACCGTGTACCTGTCTCCATCTGGTGGTAAAGAAGCGTTTGCGCTGAACTGGTGTCTGTTCTCCTTTCATTCGGCGTCTAGAGGACTACAGCATCATTACCGGAGGTGAGGACTACTACCCTGATCATCTGCTCCGCAGCCCTAAGGTAAAGCTCCACCTGTGGGGAGCTGTACTACCAAAGCTGCATTCCCATCATCTCAGTAGCCAGCCGCAGCGCTGGTAACCCTATTACCAGGTCCCACAGGTGGCATCACGATACCATTTCCCCCATCATTATCACCCCTGCCACTGAGGGTCCAGGGCACGGAACTGGGAACCGACCAGCCATGATCCCCACCAAAGCAACCACCTGTCCTGGTATCCGAGTACCCCCTCCCTGTTGACAGACTCACTCCCCCCGACTGGCTAACTCTACACTTCCTTGTTCCCCCTTGCTAAGACTGGATTTATCCCCTGGGTCCACCCACCGTTCCATACCGGGGTCCTAAGTGGGTGTGTTGTGGGTCTCAACTTTACCATCCAGGTAGCTGGAGAACAGGGGCACTACCCTCCCGCTAATGGAAGAGTGCAGTACGCCCTGTAGCGGTCTGACCAGTGGTGCGTCACATTCCCCCTTGGTAAAAGTTAGCTCGTCCCCGAGCAACCTCCAGTCAGACACAAAACTCACAATTTTTTTTTTTTCAAACAAGAACAAATGAACATAAGGTTACTTTTCATCCCTTTCGGGAGGCACATACTTAAACATTTCATTAACAAAGCCCAATTGAGTCTTTGTAAGTCCCGGGGTAGAAAAATGAAAATTGGGAACAAAATATACATAAAATACAAAGTTCTCAGCCCTGCGGGTCGCAGCACCCCTTGGCCTCCGGCCGGTGCTCAACACAGTTCTTGTCCGGGTGCAGCGTCGCCCGCCGAGTTACAGTGTCCCTTGCACTTTGTTCAATGATTATGGCGGTTAACTATTTACATTTTTACAATTTTTACAATCCCTAATATCCAACTATCTAACTATATACTGTACACAACATTTACAAGGCAGGGATTACTATGTACACAAAACTATTTACAGTTCTGCAAACTAACTTTCCAGGTCTTACTTTAGGGGTGAGGGCTGCTTGCCTGCAAACCTTCCTCACCACTCAAAGGTTCAGCCACCTCTGTAGATGGGACTCTTGGTGGTACAGTTGTAGCGGGTACCAGCCTCGCTGTCCCATATGCCGGGTGTACCCGACCTCGTCTCCAGGTTGAAGATCTCGACCGGGGTGTGTCTTCAGGAGGTACGACTCCACATCTTGTCGGCCAACAAAAACTTCCTCCTCCAGGCCGTACTCCTTGATGAACCCCCAGCCGTTCCGGAGGTGGAAATCCATGAATACGCTGCGGCGTCGCTCTGCCGGGTCAGGTGCTGGTGTCTTCCATTGGCATCCTCCTGTCGTCTCCACCGGTCTTGGCGTTGCTGCCGTACCTCTTCTTTGACTACTTGTCTCTGGGCCCAATAGTTGTTAACGGCCTGCTCTCCATGTGTGTCATAGCCTGGGCCACAACCGAGCACCCGTTTACGATGGTTTTACGGGGTGCCCAGTGGCCTTCCTGCCCTCGGCGGCTGGGGCTTCTGCCGGATCCACATCTCTCTCCGACTTCTCGGCACCACCCTCTGGCCTTGATGTCGGTTCAGGCGGGTCTGGTGTGACTTCTGACAACAACTCTGTTTTCACTGGGGCAACCGACTCAGATAAGCAAGGTGGTTCAGCTGCTGGCTTCTCTACCGGCGGTTCTGGGGACCCTGGCACTTCGACTTTCTGTGCCAACTTCTTTATCTGGGCCCGTTTCAAGGCATTGACGGCCCACACCTGTGCCCTACTCAGCAACTGGCTCAGCTCTTTTGCCGCTTCTTCCAAGTCGTCTGCGGTGGTAAACTGGACCGGGTTCTTAGCCTCCCTGATTGCACTGGGGGCTTCTCCTCTCTCTCTCTCCCGCCGGCCGGGTTGTCTGTCTCGTTGCTCGCCGTGGTGCTCCACATTCCTGGCACCACGCGGTTCTTTCTCATTCTGCCTGGGACCTTCCCTTCTTGCCCTTGTTCACGCCTTTGGGTGCAGTTAACATGTTTTAGTAGGCTCCCTTGACTTTCTCTCAGTACTCGGGGCGGGCCTGCTTTTTCGCGACTTCACATGGGTCTCGGACACGCCCCCGGACCAACTCATGGCACTTGTTCTTTCTAGTCGCCATTTTGCAAGCTTCATCTTACACAGTCTATTAACAGTTCTTTAAAGGTACTGTCACACGAGGCAATTTTGCAAGCAATTTCACTGGCAATTTGCTGGTTGCAGTGAAATCATGGATACATGGTTCTGTTTTGTTGCCGTGTAGAAATGGAACCATGTATCCATGATTTCACTGCAACCAGCAAATTGCCAGTGAAATTGCTTGCAAAATTGCCTCGTGTGACGGTACCTTAAGGCGCACGAGACCCCATGTTGCCGGGCCGCTCACATCCTGTTTATGATGCCAAGTTGACACGCCCACTCCAGGTCAATGGGGATACTCAAAACTGGGCCGGATTTTTTGGTTCTTTTACGGGGGGGACATTATGGTGGCAATCCAGCTCCGTGGCCCTGGTGGTGTCATTTTAAAAAGTTCAGCAACAGATGACAGGGAAAAATAGAGGAAAAGGGGTATTTGTGACGCCACCTGCGGTGTGCTGCTGTGTGTGGTAGCCGCTGCTTCAGAACCTCTGGGGACGATGACTGTCAGCTTAGATGGTTTCGCTCCCCGCAGGTGAAGCAGGTGAAGCTGTTCCCCAGGGCAGTGGCTAGGCTAGTCAGTTCGCTCTTTGGGTGATGTTCGTCAGGTCACCAGCACCTCAGGGTGTCATACGGGACATTCGCATACTCCTTGAGGAAGAAGACAGGAGGAAGACATTTCAGGACATGCTGGTGTCTATGTTAGTTGGACTTTCAGCATTTCTTCAGCGTTTCTTGTATGGTTTTTGCTGGAGGCTTTTTTCGGTCACTTCTTTATATAAAGTCCTGAGCTTCTTCCAGATGGATCCACCAACACAATGGTGAGGTTACTCCGAAGCTCAGGAGACTGAACGTATGAGGTTTCGGCGGTTTTCACATGGCGATTCTCATTCTTTGGAGCAGTTATTACTCTTTTCTCCATCAGGTTTTGGCGCAGACTCGCTGTCATGTTCACAGTTACACTGTAAAGCCTGGGCTCTGTTCAGGTCAGTTGGACACATCATATACAGGCGTCCCCCAACCTATGTACAACTTGTAGATAGGAACGTTGGAGCGTCACGACTCCAGCCGCCGCCGCTGACTGTCTCCAGTCCGGTCCTCATCTTTCCGCCATCGCAGGATCTTAACTCCGGCTGTGTCCAGGCATCAAAGGTCACAGCGCTGCGGTGTAAGATCGTGACATTGTGACGTCAAGATGCGAACTGTGACCTTATGGCGCCCAGTGACCTCTGACCCCTAGACACAGTGGAACGTCCTGGCCTGTAGTGAAGAGGCTAAAGACCTTGATGCCCAGAAGAATCGGATGTGATGGCGGACATCGAGGTGGCAGGAGAGGTTGGAGATAATCTAAGAGTTGGTAAAAAAATAAATAAAAGACTTAATAACGCTCCACTTTTCGGCCGTCTGATCCGCTTTTGTCCGCAGTCACGTGGCACCTTCCAGCTGCATCCATGTTCCAGAAAACACTGAGTCATAAGGTCGAAACGTTGACATTGATGTCACAACCTTATAACACACAGTAACATTTAAGAGCATGAAGGCAGGCGAGAGTCCTGGGTCCTGGGCTGTTGTGAAGAGGCAAAGGACGTGGTGCGCTACCACCGAACCAAAGAGGAAAGGAATCGCCAGCGGAGTCTGAGGGGTCAGCGATGAGGACCGGATTACTGTCTGCTCTGTCCAAACTTAAAGGAAGTTTCCCACAAAGTTGATGTTAATTTAATATTAATCAATGCATGTTGGAATAATAATAGTCTCCACAATTCGATGTTATATAAAATGTTCCTGTGCAGAGGTAGGCTAGGGTCACATTTGCGGTCGGCTTTGCAGATCCAGTTTTTAGCATTAAAAATACTCAAAACCGGATCCAGATCCGCAGCCAATAGGTGCCCATTGATAGCGGCGAGTACAGTACGAAATTTGCGTAAGCAGCAGGGTCAGCTCCTTATTGAGGATGCAGCCCTGCACTGTGCTTACGCACATTACGTACTGATAATCCTCCTTACAGCGAGGAGCTGCCGGCTTTCATTGAGAAAATAGTAAAAGCCGACAAAAGCCGGCGATACTGTAATAAAGCTAATTAACCCTTCACATGCCGCTCTATGTGGACAACATGTCTCTAGGGAGGGTGGTCACTCCCTGGAGACATATTGCCCACATATAATATTAACATTAATCCTTTGTTCATCCCCGCAGCCACAGGGATGAACAAAGCATCCAGCAACCGGATTGCACATTATGGCTTGCGGTAATTTTTTTAATACGAATCCGCATGAAAAATGCTCAAAACCAGATCTGAATCTGCAGCCCATAGGCACCCATTATAAATTTGGGTTGCCTAAATGGCTCTGCGTTTACCAGCTCCAGATTCGCAGCCTGCAGGAAAAATCCGGTATTCCAGCCGCAACCATTTTTTTATCATAGGCTCCTACGGGAGCCCATGCAGCTGCCGCAAGGCATATGTGAATGCCTGCGGCAGCCATATGCTTTGTTCATCCCTGCTGCCACAGGGATGAACAAAGAGATAAATATTCATAATATATGTGGGCAACATGTGTCTAGGGGGTGCCCACCCTCCTTAGAGACATGTTGTCCACTCAGGACGGCATGTGAGGGGTTAATTCTACTGTTAACTCTCTCACCGGCAATTGCTGGCATTTAACTATACTTCTGAATTAAAGCCGCCGGCTCCTGCATCAGGACCACTATCCTACGTAATGTGCGTAAGCACATTACAGAACAGCATCCTTAATAAGGAGCTGTCTGTGGTGCTTACGCCATTTGCGTAGTGTAGAGGCTGCTGTCCAGGGTCCTGAAATCATTTACAGTAGTTCTATGGCAGTGCGCTGCCCATAGAACTAATGTTAAAGCTTTCAGGACCCTGGATAGCGGCAAATACAGTACGAAGATTACGTACTGTATCTCCTCCACTGCGAGAAGCGGGTTCAATTCATAAAATAGTAAAAGCCGACAATGGCCGGCAATACAGTAATACACCTACTTAACCATTCACATGCTTCCCCATATGGTCACCATGTCTCTAGGGAGGGTGGGCACTCCTTGGAGACATGGTGCACACATATTATATTAACATTAACCTTTTGTTCATCCCTGCAGCCGCAGGGATGAACAAAGAATCCGGCAACCGGATTGCACATTATGAGCAATCCGGTTACCGGATCCGGGTTTAAAGACACATTTTGAACACAAAATGTGTCTGAAGGCTCATGTAATTACCGCTTCCAGATCTGGATGCGGTAATCGCAATGAGCCTTCCAAATGTGACCCTAGCCATATTCTTATATATGTGTCCTGCTATGTACTGTGTAATGGATGTGTCTGACCATACAGGGACATGGTCTGATCATACCACATCTCCTGTGCTGAGATAATCTTATATATGTGCCCCTGCTATATACTGTGTAATGGATGTGTCTGACTGTACAGGGACATGGTCTGAACATACCACATCTCCTGTGCTGAGATAATCTTATATATGTGTCCCTGCTATGTACTGTGTAATGGATGTGTCTGACTGTACAGGGACATGGTCTGAACATACCACAGCTCCTGTGCTGAGATAATCTTATATATGTGTCCCTGCTATGTATTCTGTAATGGATGTGTCTGACTGTACAGGGACATGGTCTGATCAGACCACATCTCCTGTGCTGAGATAGGGTAGGGTCACATTGGCGTTTTTTGTTTAAAATCCTGATCCGGTTTTGAGCTTTAAAAATGCTCCAAACCGGACCAGGAAAGGCTCCTGATGGAAGCCTATGCAAAACACCGGATGGCTTCACAAGCCATCCGGTGGCCGGATCCGGCACTGCTGCCTGCGTTTAAAATCATGCAGGCAGCAGTTTTCGCAGCGTTTCTGGGACCGCACTGCGGTCACCGGATGGCTCAGGATGTGTAATCAGGATGTGTAATCCTGAGCCATCCGGTAACTGCAGAGTGTGCGGATCCCGATCGGCCAAGTTAATAAAGATTTAATTTAAGTACAGAACTGACTGTTATAGGTCTGTAGGGGGGCTTAGACCCCCCTACAGACCGGGCGGCCACTTCTATAGTGTTCTTCTACAATTGTACCTATGGCACGGGCTGATCTGAGCTCCGTGCATGTGATCCAAATATCCCCCCTCCCCCTATCACTATACAGGGGTGCATACACCCCTCTAGTACAGTACTGCTTTATTTAAGTAATAAACAGCAAGAATTGTCCCAAACGGAAGATAATTAGATATTTACATGTTCCATAGGCAGAGTCCAGTGATTTCCAGGGGCGGGGCTGTGTGCAGTAGCCTCCGCCCGCTCCTTCTTGATGCCCGCCCCCTCTGGCCGTAATCCAGTGTTGTGGGGGTGGCCGAGTCGTTAAAGGGGCGTGGCTAACCGCGGCTCATGGTTAGCCACGCCCCTTTAATGACGTATCCACCCCCACAACACTGGATTACGGCCAGAGGGGGCGGCCATCAAGAAGGAGCGGGCGGAGGCTACTGCACACAGCCCCGCCCATGGAAATCACTCGACTCTGCCTATGGAACATGTAAATATCTAATTATCTTCCGTTTGGGACAATTCTTGCTGTTTATTACTTAAATAAAGCAGTACTGTACTAGAGGGGTGTATGCACCCCTGTATAGTGATAGGGGGAGGGGGGATATTTGGATCACATGCACGGAGCTCAGATCAGCCCGTGCCATAGGTACAATTGTAGAAGAACACTATAGAAGTGGCCGCCCGGTCTGTAGGGGGGGTCTAAGCCCCCTACAGACCTATAACAGTCAGTTCTGTACTTAAATTAAATCTTTATTAACTTGGCCGATCGGGATCCGCACACTCTGCAGTTACCGGATGGCTCAGGATTACACATCCTGATTACACATCCTGAGCCATCCGGTGACCGCAGTGCGGGATTCTGCACACAGTTTTGAATAAAAATGTGTGTGACCGGAATTGCATTCACCGCATCCGGATCCGGATGCGGTGAATGCAATTCATGTTTGCAATGTGACCCTACCCATAATCTTATATTTGTGTCCCTGCTGTGTACTGTGTAATGGATGTGTCTGACTGTACAGGGACATGGTCTGATCATACTACATCTCCTGTGCTGAGATAATCATATATATGTGTCCCTGCTGTGTACTGTGTAATGGATGTGTCTGACTGTACAGGGACATGGTCTGATCATACTACATCTCCTGTGCTGAGATAATCATATATATGTGTCCCTGCTGTGTACTGTGTAATGGATGTGTCAACCTCGTCCATAGGTAAACTCCTATAAATAAAAATTCAGGTTACAAACAACTTTATGGTATCTAATGAGTTTATGATCGGGGAGCGCCTGCACACGCCACAATGTATCGAGGAAATTCTGGTATCAATGTTGTTCCCTCTGATGGTCTCACCTAACGCTATTCTGCAGCCTGCAGAGGGCGCCGTCCTCACATCTGATCCAGAATGCTGTGTGCTGTGTAGATGTGGGTTTGTGTCTGCAGTGATTCCGCGCCGGGTCTGTACCTGCAAACACGGATTATCCTGATATTATGCTGAACTTCACCAGACCTGACGAGCCACGAAGGCCACGAGCCGCCGCACACTGCAACATTAACGGGAAGAATAAGGATCTAAGTGTGGCCAGGGTCACCCACACAAGACATTTGGGGGCTAAATATGTTTTTGGGAACATTTTGGACATTTTTTTTTCAAAGTCCAAAAAACGCCTAAGTGTTATCGCATGTGTGTGTGCATTTCTCAAAAAACCCGTGCGTTTTTATGCAGCGTCCAAAATAACGCCGCTAGCTGTGATTTTGGGGTGCTTTCAAAAACGCATGTGTTTTTTTAACATGGGGCCCTATGGGAGAAGCAGGCGTTGACACATGGCACATATAGGCACCTGCTTAACACATGGCACATATAGGCACCTGCATTAATACATGGCACATATAGGCACCTGCATTAATACATGGCACATATAGGCACCTGCATTAATACATGGCACATATAGGCACCTGCATTAATACATGGCACATATAGGCACCTGCATTAATACATGGCACATATAGGCACCTGCATTAATACATGGCACATATAGGCACCTGCATTAATACATGGCACATATAGGCACCTGCATTAATACATGGCACATATAGGCACCTGCATTAATACATGGCACATATAGGCACCTGCATTAATACATGGCACATATAGGCACCTGCATTAATACATGGCACATATAGGCACCTGCGTTAACACATGGCACATATAGGCACCTGCATTAATACATGGCACATATAGGCACCTGCATTAATACATGGCACATATAGGCACCTGCGTTAACACATGGCACATATAGGCACCTGCGTTGACACATGGCACATATAGGCACCTGCTTAACACATGGCACATATAGGCACCTGCATTAATACATGGCACATATAGGCACCTGCGTTAACACATGGCACATATAGACACCTGCGTTAACACATGGCACATGTAGGCACCTGCATTAATACATGGCACATATAGGCATCTGCATTAACACATGGCACATATAGGCACCTGCGTTAACACATGGCACATATAGACACCTGTGTTAACACATGGCACATATAGACACCTGCGTTAACACATGGCACATGTAGGCACCTGCATTAATACATGGCACATATAGGCACCTGCGTTAACACATGGCACATATAGGCACCTGCGTTAACATATTGCACATATAGACACCTGCGTTAACATATTGCACATATAGACACCTGCGTTAACACATGGCACATATAGGCACCTGCATTAACACATGGCACATATAGGGACCTGCGTTAACACATGGCACATATAGGCACCTGTGTTAACACATGGCACATATAGACACCTGCGTTGACACATGGCACATATAGACACCTGCGTTAACACATGGCACATATAGGCACCTGCATTAACACATGGCACATATAGGCACCTGCATTAACACATGGCACATATAGGCACCTGCATTAACACATGGCACATATAGGCACCTGCGTTAACATATTGCACATATAGACACCTGCGTTAACACATGGCACATATAGGCACCTGCGTTAACACATGGCACATATAGGCACCTGCGTTAACACATGGCACATGTAGGCACCTGCGTTAACACATGGCACATATAGGCACTTGTGTTAACACATGGCACATACAGGCACCTGCATTAACACATGGCACATATAGGCACCTGCGTTAACATATTGCACATATAGACACCTGCGTTAACACATGACACATATAGGCACCTGCATTAACACATGGCACATATAGGCACCTGCATTAACACATGGCACATATAAGCACTTCTGTTAACACATCGCACATATAGGCACCTGTGTTAACACATGGCACATATAGGCACCTACGTTAACACATCGCACATATAGGCACCAGCGTTAACACATGACACATATAGGCACCTGCGTTAACACATGGCACATATAGGCACCTGCGTTAACACATGGCACAGGGATCAGCTTTATTATAGGGTTGTCACACTGTAGAGATCAGCTTTATTAAAGGGCTGTCACTGTAGAGGGATCAGCTTTATTATAGGGCTGTCACTGTAGAGGGATCATCTTTATTCTAGGGCTGTCACTGTAGAGGAATCAGCTTTATTCTAGGGCTGTCACTGTAGAGGGATCAGCTTTATTCTAGGGCTGTCACACTGTAGAGGGATCAGCTTTATTCTAGGGCTGTCACACTGTAGAGGGATCAGCTTTATTCTAGGGCTGTCACACTGTAGAGGGGTCAGCTTTATTCTAGGGCTGTCACTGTAGAGGGATAATCTTTATTCTAGGGATGTCACACTGTAGAGGGATCAGGTTTATTCTAGGGCTGTCACACTGTAGAGGGATCAGATTTATTATAGGGCTGTCACTGTAGAGGGATCAGCTTTATTCTAGGGCTGTCACTGTAGAGGGATCATCTTTATTCTAGGTCTGTCACACTGTAGAGGGATCAGCTTTATTGTAGGGCTGCCACACTGTAGAGGGATCAGCTTTTTTCTAGGGCTGTCACTGTAGAGGGATCAGCTTTTTTCTAGGGCTGTCACTGTAGAGGGATCAGCTTTATTCTAGGGCTGTCACACTGTAGAGGGATCAGCTTTATTGTAGGGCTGTCTCTGTAGAGGGATCAGATTTATTCTATGGCTGTCACAATGTAGAGGGATCAGCTTTATTCTAGGGCTGTCACTCTGTAGAGGGATCAGCTTTATTCTATGGCAGTCACACTGTAGAGGGATCAGCTTTTTTCTAGGGCTGTCACACTGTAGAGGGATCAGCTTTATTATAGGGCTGTCACTGTAGAGGGATCAGCTTTATTCTAGGTCTGTCACACTGTAGAGGGATCAGCTTTATTGTAGGGCTGCCACACTGTAGAGGGATCAGCTTTTTTCTAGGGCTGTCACTGTAGAGGGATCAGCTTTATTCTAGGGCTGTCACACTGTAGAGGGATCAGCTTTATTGTAGGGCTGTCTCTGTAGAGGGATCAGCTTTATTCTAGGGCTGTCACCCTGTAGAGGGATCAGCTTTATTGTAGGGCTGTCTCTGTAGAGGGATCAGATTTATTCTATGGCTGTCACAATGTAGAGGGATCAGCTTTATTCTAGGGCTGTCACTCTGTAGAGGGATCAGCTTTATTCTATGGCAGTCACACTGTAGAGGGATCAGCTTTTTTCTAGGGCTGTCACACTGTAGAGGGATCAGCTTTATTCTAGGGCTGTCATACTGTAGAGGGATCAGCTTTATTATAGGGCTGTCACTGTAGAGGGATCATCTTTATTCTAGGTCTGTCACACTGTAGAGGGATCAGCTTTATTGTAGGGCTGCCACACTGTAGAGGGATCAGCTTTTTTCTAGGGCTGTCACTGTAGAGGGATCAGCTTTATTCTAGGGCTGTCACACTGTAGAGGGATCAGCTTTATTGTAGGGCTGTCTCTGTAGAGGGATCAGCTTTATTCTAGGGCTGTCACTCTGTAGAGGGATCAGCTTTATTCTATGGCAGTCACACTGTAGAGGGATCAGCTTTATTCTAGGGCTGTCACTGTAGAGGGATCAGCTTTATTCTAGGTCTGTCACACTGTAGAGGGATCAGCTTTATTGTAGGGCTGCCACACTGTAGAGGGATCAGCTTTTTTCTAGGGCTGTCACACTGTAGAGGGATCAGCTTTATTATAGGGCTGTCACTGTAGAGGGATCAGCTTTATTCTAGGGCTGTCACCCTGTAGAGGGATCAGCTTTATTGTAGGTCTGTCTCTGTAGAGGGATCAGCTTTATTCTATGGCTGTCACACTGTAGATGGATCAGCTTTATTCTAGGACTGTCACACTATATATAGGGATTAACTTTATTCTAGGGTTGCCACACTGTAGAGGGATCAGCTTTATTCTAGGGCTGTCACACTGTTGAGAGATCAGCTTTATTCTAGGGTTGTTACACTGTAGAGGGATCATCTTTGTTCTCATTTGCACAAGAAAAGACTGGAAGCAATAAGGGCAAAAAAACCTTCCACAACAGTGAAAGAAATGACGCTGCTTCTCTTAAAAAGGGAAGCAAAAACGCAGCAGTTTCCATTTCAGTTAAAGAAACTGATGATTATGAATATTATTATTATAGATTATTATATTATGATTATTATTATAATACTATTATATTATTATTACATTATTAATAATTATTATATAATGTAATAATAATAACAATTATCATATAATATAATAATAAAAATAATAGTAATAATAATAATAATATATATATATTATTATTATTATTTATATTATACACAGATATGAGTGACCCCTGACCCCCATCCTCCCTCCTCCTCATCGCCTTTGGATTGATATTGCCTCCATTTTTCCGACACTTTATAGCACCATACAACAGGTTTAAGGCTTCATTCACATTACACATTTTTGATCCGTTTTTCTCACTTTTTCAGCTGGAAATCTGGATCAGTTTTTCTAAAAATAAATAATGGATCATCCGTTTCTCATCCGTTTCTGATCCGTTTCTGATCCGTTTCTGATCCGTTTCTGATCTGTCTCTGATCCGTTTCTGATCCATTTCTGATCTGTTTCTGATCTGTCTCTGATCCGTTTCTGATCCGTTTCTGATCCGTTTCTGATCTGTCTCTGATCCGTTTCTGATCCGTTTCTGATCTGTCTCTGATCCGTTTCTGATCCGTTTCTGATCTGTCTCTGATCCGTTTCTGATCTGTCTCTGATCCGTTTCTGATCCGTTTCTGATCTGTTTCTGATCTGTCTCTGATCCGTTTCTGATCCGTTTCTGATCCGTTTCTGATCTGTCTCTGATCTGTTTCTGATCCGTTTCTGATCCCTTTCTGATCCGTTTCTGATCCGTTTCTGATCTGTCTCTGATCTGTTTCTGATCCGTTTCTGATCCGTTTCTGATCTGTCTCTGATCCGTTTCTGATCCGTTTCTGATCCGTTTCTGATCTGTCTCTGATCCGTTTCTGATCCGTTTCTGATCTGTCTCTGATCCGTTTCTGATCCGTTTCTGATCCGTTTCTGATCTGTCTCTGATCCGTTTCTGATCCGTTTCTGATCTGTCTCTGATCCGTTTCTGATCCGTTTCTGATCTGTCTCTGATCCGTTTCTAATCTGTCTCTGATCCGTTTCTGATCTGTCTCTGATCCGTTTCTGATCCGTTTCTGATCCCTTTCTGATCCGTTTCTGATCCGTTTCTGATCTGTCTCTGATCTGTTTCTGATCCGTTTCTGATCCGTTTCTGATCTGTCTCTGATCCGTTTCTGATCCGTTTCTGATCCGTTTCTGATCTGTCTCTGATCCGTTTCTGATCCGTTTCTGATCTGTCTCTGATCCGTTTCTGATCCGTTTCTGATCTGTCTCTGATCCCTTTCTGATCCGTTTCTGATCTGTCTCTGATCCCTTTCTGATCCGTTTCTGATCTGTCTCTGATCCGTTTCTGATCCGTTTCTGATCTGTCTCTGATCCCTTTCTGATCCGTTTCTGATCTGTCTCTGATCCCTTTCTGATCCGTTTCTGATCCGTTTCTGATCCGTTTCTGATCTCTTTCTGATCCGTTTCTGATCTGTCTCTGATCCCTTTCTGATCCGTTTCTGATCTGTCTCTGATCCCTTTCTGCTGCGTTTTCCTGTTGCCTATTTTTGCCCACAGACAATGGTTTCAATGGGAAAAGTGGATCAGAAGGAGGCAGCCGTAAGTGACAGCTTCTTTTTTTTCTGGACCCAAAACGGATCGGCTCTAAATCGATTGAATGGAGACACTTGAAAACCCCTCGATTCCGAAAGAACGATCCGTTCACTGCAAAATCTGCAGATCACAAAAAAGGATCCAAACTGTGAGTGAGGCCTAAAGAGAAAAAAGAAACATCATTGTCACAAAATGCACAAACCGCGCGTTCCATACTGATAAACAGAAAAAGAAAAAGGCGGCAAATATCACGAAAAAAGGAATAAAAAACGTCAAACGATGAATTAGACCCAAACATTTGCACAAGGAAAAGCCGATCAAAGAGTCAGCGAGATCTGGGAGCCGGAGGGAGGTCACCGGTCCGGCAGATCTGAGAGCAGGAGGGAGGTCACCGGTCCAGCAGATCTGAGAGCAGGAGGGAGGTCACCGGTCCGGCAGATCTGGGAGCAGGAGGGAGGTCACCGGTCCGGCAGATCTGAGAGCAGGAGGGAGGTCACCGGTCCAGCAGATCTGAGAGCAGGAGGGAGGTCACCGGTCCGGCAGATCTGAGAGCAGGAGGGAGGTCACCGGTCCAGCAAATCTGAGAGCAGGAGGGAGGTCACCGGTCCGGCAGATCTGAGAGCAGGAGGGAGGTCACCGGTCCACCAGAGCTGAGAGCCGGAGGGAGGTTACCGGTCCGGCAGATCTGAGAGCCGGAGGGAGGTCACCGGTCCGGCAGATCTGAGAGCCGGAGGGAAGTCACCGGTCTGGCAGATCTGAGAGCCGGAGGGAGGTCACCGGTCCGCCAGATCTGAGAGCAGGAGGGAGGTCACCGGTCCGGCAGATCTGAGAGCCGGAGGGAGGTCACCGGTCCGCCAGATCTGAGAGCAGGAGGGAGGTCACCGGTCCGGCAGATCTGAGAGCCGGAGGGAAGTCACCGGTCCGCCAGATCTGAGAGCCAGAGGGAAGTCACCGGTCTGGCAGATCTGAGAGCAGGAGGGAGGTCACCGGTCCGGCAGATCTGAGAGCCAGAGGGAGGTCACCGGTCTGGCAGGAGTCACAGGTTTGAATTCTGTGGAAGGTCACCGGTCCGCCAGATCTGAGAGCAGGAGGGAGGTCACCGGTCCGCCAGATCTGAGAGCCGGAGGGAGGTCACCGGTCCGCCAGATCTGAGAGCCGGAGGGAGGTCACCGGTCCGCCAGATCTGGGAGCAGGAGGGAGGTCACCTGTCTGGCAGATCTGAGAGCCAGAGGGAGGTCACCGGTCCGGCAGATCTGAGAGCCAGAGGGAGGTCACCGGTCTGGCAGGAGTCACAGGTTTGAATTCTGTGGAAGGTCACCGGTCCGCCAGATCTGAGAGCAGGAGGGAGGTCACCGGTCCGCCAGATCTGAGAGCAGGAGGGAGGTCACCAGTCAGCCAGATCTGGGAGCAGGAGGGAAGTCACCAGTCCGCCAGATCTGAGAGCAGGAGGGAGGTCATCGGTCCGGCAGATCTGAGAGCAGGAGGGAGGTCACCGGTCCGGAAGATCTGAGAGCAGGAGGGAGGTCACCGGTCCGCCAGATCTGAGAGCCGGAGGGAGGTCACCGGTCCGCCAGATCTGGGAGCAGGAGGGAGGTCACCTGTCTGGCAGATCTGAGAGCCAGAGGGAGGTCACCGGTCCGGCAGATCTGAGAGCCAGAGGGAGGTCACCGGTCTGGCAGGAGTCACAGGTTTGAATTCTGTGGAAGGTCACCGGTCCGCCAGATCTGAGAGCAGGAGGGAGGTCACCGGTCCGCCAGATCTGAGAGCAGGAGGGAGGTCACCGGTCCACCAGATCTGAGAGCAGGAGGGAGGTCATCGGTCCGGCAGATCTGAGAGCAGGAGGGAGGTCACCGGTCCGCCAGATCTGAGAGCAGGAGGGAGGTCACCGGTCCACCAGATCTGAGAGCAGGAGGGAGGTCACCGGTCCGGCAGATCTGAGAGCAGGAGGGAGGTCACCGGTCCACCAGATCTGAGAGCAGGAGGGAGGTCACTGGTCCGGCAGATCTGGGAGCAGGAGGGAGGTCACCGGTCCTCCAGGAGTCACAGGTTTGAATTCTGAATTCCTTTACTTTTTTTACCTGGAAACTCATGAAATATTTATAAGCGATGAAGTGCGAGAGCGTGTTGCGCCCCCCGGGGTCTCCGCGCTTTGTTAACCCTCTCTGTCCTGCTGCGCACCTGATGCGCCTCCTGTGCCTCCCCTGCCCTCATCCACTCCCTGTCCCCGGATTTATCCATCTTTAATTCTTGTCCCTGTGACTTTTGTGATTAACGCTTCTGTTTCCTCACCCCCCCTGTCCTCCTCCCCAGGCTGTTTGTAGAGGGGTCTTCTCTTCCCCACATAGTCGCAGTGTTGCTGCAGTTGCTATGGCTCCTGTCTGTGCCGAGACACATCTGGATTCCGGTCACGATCTTCTCCAGCGCTTTGTGTAGAGTCTGATTGATTTAGGAAACAGGACGGTGAGGGGGGGTAGGAGGCGGATTGGGTGGGATGAGGTTGTACCTCGCTCCACTTCAGGGGGATTTGGGTTTTCTTTAACCATAAGGACCTTGAGATGAGCCGGGGATCCCGATACCGGAGGGTGTGAGTAACCAACACTGACGACTTATACCGCAACTCCGATCCTATAAAATGTATCAATACGGGGCGTATAGGTGACGCTCTATATAGGGATAGGGTGACGCTCAATATATAGGGTGACGCTCAATATATAGGGTCTTACCCATCAGCAGGTGCGAGTCTACAACATGCACCGGGCAACTCTCATAGACACTTCCACAACTTATTGAAGATCAATAACTTGTAATCAAGCTGCGGCGAGAACTGCAAGCGCCATAATTCCCTGCAGAACAGACGAGAGCGTTCCGAAATCAATAATAGACGAGCCGCAGACAGGAAGGATCAGCAACATGTGTCCATGAGACAGAGGGAGCGTCCTCCATCCACACAACCTGCGGCAGGTGGGTGACGCCTCGGTCATTGATTCATCAATCGTTCCTTTCTGATCTCGCCGACGTTCCTCGGCTGCTACATATGGGAAGTATGTGTTCTCTTACTTACTTTACATACAAGTCATTCATACACGGATCAAAGCAGAGAAAAGAATAATGCTTAGAATTTGTGGATTTTTGTTATTTCTCCCATTTTTCAGGGCAGGATTAAATAGAATCTTGTATTACGTTAGAAAAGAGATTAATGCTTAGAATTTGTGGATGTTTGTTATTTCTCCCTTATTTTCAGGACAGGGGTAAATAGAATCTTGTATTACGTTAGAAAAGAGAATAATGCTTAGAATTTACAGATTTTTGTTATTTCTCCCGTATTTTCAGGACAGGATTAAATAGAATCTTGTATTACGTTAGAAAAGAGAATAATGCTTAGAATTTGTGGATTTTTGTTATTTCTCCCGTATTTTCAGGACAGGATTAAGAAGAATCTTGTATTACGTTAGAAAAGAGAATAATGCTTAGAATTTGTGGATTTTTGTTATTTCTCCCGTATTTTCAGGACAGGATTAAATAGAATCTTGTATTACGTTAGAAAAGAGAATAATGCTTAGAATTTGTGGATTTTTGTTATTTCTCCCGTATTTTTAGGACAGGGGTAAATAGAATCTTGTATTACGTTAGAAAAGAGAATAATGCTTAGAGTTTGTGGATTTTTGTTATTTCTCCCGTATTTTTAGGACAGGATTAAGTAGAATCTTGCATTATTTTAGAAAAGAGAATAACGCTTAGAATTTGTGGATTTTTGCTATTTCTCCCATATTTTCAGGACAGGGGTAAATAGAATCTTGTATTACGTTAGAAAAGAGATTAATGCTTAGAATTTGTGGATTTTTGTTATTTCTCCCGTATTTTTAGGACAGGATTAAGTAGAATCTTGTATTACGTTACAAAAGAGAATAATGCTCAGAATTTGTGGATGTTTGTTATTTCTCCCGTATTTTTAGGACAGGGGTAAATAGAATCTTGTATTACGTTAGAAAAGAGATTAATGCTTAGAATTTGTGGATGTTTGTTATTTCTCCCGTATTTTTAGGACAGGATTAAGTAGAATCTTGTATTACGTTACAAAAGAGAATAATGCTTAGAATTTGTGGATTTTTGTTATTTCTCCCGTATTTTTAGGACAGGATTAAGTAGAATCTTGTATTATGTTAGAAAAGAGAATAATGCTTAGAATTTGTGGATTTTTGTTATTTTTCCCGTATTTTTAGGACAGGATTACACAGAATCTTGTATTACGTTAGAAAAGAGAATAATGCTTAGAATTTGTGGATTTTTGTTATTTCTCCAGTATTTTTAGGACAGGGGTAAATAGAATCTTGTATTATGTTAGAAAAGAGAATAATGCTTAGAATTTGTGGATTTTTGTTATTTCTCCCGTATTTTCAGGACAGGGGTAAATAGAATCTTGTATTACGTTAGAAAAGAGAATAATGCTTAGAATTTGTGGATTTTTGTTATTTCTCCCGTATTTTTAGGACAGGATTAAATAGAATCTTGTACTACGTTAGAAAAGAGAATAATGCTTAGAATTTGTGGATTTTTGTTATTTCTCCCATATTTTCAGGACAGGGGTAAATAGAATCTTGTATTACGCTAGAAAAGAGAATAATGCTTAGAATTTGTGGATTTTTGTTATTTCTCCCATATTTTCAGGACAGGATTAAATAGAATCTTGTATTACGTTAGAAAAGAGAATAATGCTTAGAATTTGTGGATTTTGGTTATTTCTCCCGTATTTTTAGGACAGGGGTAAATAGAATCTTGTATTACATTAGAAAAGAGAATAATGCTTAGAATTTGTGGATTTTTGTTATTTCTCCCATATTTTCAGGGAAAGATTAAATAGAATCTTGTATTACGTTAGAAAAGAGAATAATGCTTAGAATTTGTGGATTTTTGTTATTTCTCCCGTGTTTTTAGGACAACGATAAATAATCTTGTATTACATTAGAAAAGAGAATAACGCTTAGAATTTGTGGATTTTTGTTATTTCTCCCATATTTTTAGGACAGGGGTAAATAATCTTGTATTACATTAGAAAAGAGAATAATGCTTAGAATTTGTGGATTTTTGTTATTTCTCCCATATTTTCAGGACAGGATTAAATAGAATCTTGTATTACGTTAGAAAAGAGAATAATGCTTAGAATTTGTGGATTTTGGTTATTTCTCCCGTATTTTTAGGACAGGGGTAAATAGAATCTTGTATTACATTAGAAAAGAGAATAATGCTTAGAATTTGTGGATTTTTGTTATTTCTCCCATATTTTCAGGGAAAGATTAAATAGAATCTTGTATTACGTTAGAAAAGAGAATAATGCTTAGAATTTGTGGATTTTTGTTATTTCTCCCGTGTTTTTAGGACAACGATAAATAATCTTGTATTACATTAGAAAAGAGAATAACGCTTAGAATTTGTGGATTTTTGTTATTTCTCCCATATTTTTAGGACAGGGGTAAATAATCTTGTATTACATTAGAAAAGAGAATAATGCTTAGAATTTGTGGATTTTTGTTATTTCTCCCATATTTTCAGGACAGGATTAAATAGAATCTTGTATTACATTAGAAAAGAGAATAATGCTTAGAATTTGTGGATTTTTGTTATTTCTCCTGTATTTTCAGGACAGGATTACATAGAATCTTATGTACCTACTACGTCAGATGTTTGCATTGTCTTGTATTTGTCACATACTTGTACTAGTAGTTCATGAATCATTTTCGGAGCTCCTGCGTCGGACACTTTGGAGCAATTCATTAAATTCGGCTTTCTGTTCACCAGTCTTGATCCACAGTGAACTGGAAAAAAGATGCGCCAAGTTTATTAAATGATGCACAGAATTTAGTAGATTTGGCGCATTTTTCAGCTCCACCCATCAAAAATGTTTTCTCAGGGATTAAACCGTCTTAATTTACACCAAAAAGAAGTTGGGAGATCAGGAGTAAAAACGGGAAAAGTTGCAAATTTGCACAATTTAAAGTTGCACAAAAATTTTGCAGCATTTTAAATTCGTTTAAACAAGATTTCTGTCACCTAAAAGGGGTTTTCCACTACTAGCGCACCCCCTCTAAATCCACTTGTTTCTCCCTGCACTCAAACAATAGACCCTGTACTCACCTCCCGTTATGCCTGCGTTCCAGCGCTGTCGGTAACCGCAACTCTGGGGTCACATGACATTGAGACATCACATGAGCCCCGCCTCCAATCACCGCCGGCTTCTGTCTTCCGGCCTCCAATCACCGCCGGCTTCTCTTTCTTCCCGCCTTCGAACATAGAATTTATCAGCAGGAAGTGATGCTGCGGCTGCCAGTCACTTCCTGTTGACAGCCTTCATGTCCGAACGCGGGGAGAGAGAGAAGCCAGCGGTGATTGGACGCAGGAAGACAGAAGCTGGCGGTGATTGGACGCGGGGAGACAGAAGCCAGCGGTGATTGGACGCAGGGAGAGAGAAGCCGGCGGTGATTGGACGCGGGGAGACAGAAGCCAGCAGTGATTGGACGCAGGGAGAGAGAAGCCGGCAGTGATTGGACGTGGGGATACAGAAGCCGGCAGTGATTGGACGCAGGGAGACAGAAGCTGGCAGTGATTGGACGCAGGGAGACAGAAGCTGGCGGTGATTGGACACAGGGAGACAGAAGCCGGCAGTGATTGGACGCAGGGAGACAGAAGCTGGCAGTGATTGGACGCAGGGAGACAGAAGCCGGCGGTGATTGGATGCAGGGAGACAGAAGCTGGCGGTGATTGGATGCAGGGAGACAGAAGTCGGTGGTGATTGGACGCAGGGAGACAGAAGCCGGCGATGATTGGACGCAGGGAGACAGAAGCTGGTGGTGATTGGCTGCGGGGAGACAGAAGCTGGCAGTGATTGGACGCAGGGAGACAGAAGCTGGTGGTGATTGGCTGCGGGGAGACAGAAGCTGGTGGTGATTGGACGCAGGGAGACAGAAGCCAGCAGTGATTGGGCGCAGGGAGACAGAAGCTGGCGATGATTGGGCGCAGGGAGACAGAAGCTGGCAGTGATTGGACGCAGGGAGACAGAAGCCAGCAGTGATTGGACGCAGGGAGACAGAAGCCAGCAGTGATTGGACGCAGGGAGACAGAAGCCGGTGGTGATTGGACGCAGGGAGACAGAAGCCGGCGATGATTGGACGCAGGGAGACAGAAGCTGGCAGTGATTGGACGCAGGGAGACAGAAGCTGGTGGTGATTGGCTGCGGGGAGACAGAAGCCAGCAGTGATTGGACGCAGGGAGACAGAAGCCGGCGGTGATTGGGCGCAGGGAGACAGAAGCTGGCGATGATTGGGCGCAGGGAGACAGAAGCTGGCAGTGATTGGACGCAGGGAGACAGAAGCCAGCAGTGATTGGACGCAGGGAGACAGAAGCCAGCAGTGATTGGACGCAGGGAGACAGAAGCCGGTGGTGATTGGACGCTGGGAGACAGAAGCCAACATTGATTGGACGCAGGGAGACAGAAGCTTTTGCACATCGCTTGCCTGGTAGGAGTCCACCTTTGCTCAGTCGCCTCTAGAGTCACATCTGCACTCTGAGCCCGGTGCACTCACACACCTTCTTTACTTGACTGTTTTTCATAATAAAGGTCATTGTTACAGAAGGATAAAAAGGACTCGGTGAAATCATTCTGACGGAGAGAACATGTATCTACGAGCGTACGGGACTGTGCAATGTTCATGGTTTTTGTTGACCGTGTGTCAGTGTAAATATCACAGAGTCATGTCCAATTGTTACCGGCATCATATATGAACTGTGCTAATACAAGTGTAAGCCGAGTAAAGAGGATCATGTACCACGGTACAGGGGGTCACAGGGCAGAAAAGACACCAGACAGTTGTCAAAGAAATAGATCTTTATTGTAGAGGAGCAATGGGTGAGGGGCTCCCAATAAAACAGTGAGGTTATCAATGTCTCAAAGTAACATATACCTGGTCAGAGGTGACTGGGACCACATTGTTGCCCCAATGACACCAACCCGGAATGTCCCGGAACTGGTGCAACAACTTTATGTAAGACTGTAGTATATACTAGGAAAAGTTCAGTTCCTTTATAATGGCTGAAGTCTGCCTGATCTAGTTTGGCGCCAATTGCTAGCTTGTGCGTGCACACTTCCCGCCAAGATGTCCACAGCGGGGCCTAAGCTCAGGACTTTCAATTCGAAGGTCTCACAGTCTTTTCTGTTTATCTGAGTCTTAGGGGATGAGCCAGGGGTCTTGACTAGGCACAACCAGGAGACGTCACATGGACCAAACACTGATGACACTTGGGTTGTACCAGTTCACTGTCAACCACCACTATTTTACG
The DNA here is from genome assembly GCA_033576535.1 of Allobates femoralis. NCBI lineage: Eukaryota > Metazoa > Chordata > Amphibia > Anura > Aromobatidae > Allobates > Allobates femoralis. Next base: position 108,072,523 of record JARQOC010000007.1, on the reverse strand, counting down.
TATCATTTTTATATACAATAAATAGTTCTATTTTAAAATATCATCCTCTATAACTCGAGTACCAGGGAACGGTGCCAGACCAGAATACGTTTTCACTTATAAGAACAGAATCAATGTGAAAATTACCTAAAAGAGTTCTGTACAAGAGGACAAATAATTATAGGGTGTAAGTTGGTGACCGGGAATTCTGGTACTTGTAGTGCAACGAGAGTGAGTAACCGCATTACAAGAGCCACATTTGAAGGTTGCTGGAGATGTGGGCGTGTCTGGCTCACCACATACCCTCACCCATAGGTGTGTTTCAGGAGATATAGTGAGACCTATGTGTTTGGAAGGTCCTGGAAGGATCCAGGGTTCCTGGAAGACACATGGCCAGAAGACCAGGCCTCTCAGTGCTTAAAAGCAGGAGGTTCCTAAATGGCATGAGGTCTGGGGACTGTCGGTGCTTGGGAGCAGACGGTTCCCAGGAAGGCACAAGGTCTGGGAACTGCTGGTGCTTAGACACAGATGGTTCACTGAAAGGCATGAGGTTCAGAGACTGTCAATCGTTGGGAGCAGGTAGATCCCTGAAAGGATGAGGGTCAGAGACCGTCAATGCTTGGAAGCAGATGGTTCCCTGAAAGACATGAGGTCTGGGGACTGGCAGTGTTTGGGAGCAGGCGGTTCCCTGGAAGTCACAGGGTCCGGAGACCATCAATGCTTGGAAGCAGGTAGATCCCTGGAAGGTACAAGGTTCAGAGACCATCAATGCTTGGGAGCAGGTAGATCCCTGGAAGGTAAGAGGTTAAGAGACTGTCAATGCTTGGGAGCAGGTAGATCCCTGGAAGGTAAGAGGTTCAGAGACTGTCAATGCTTGGGAGCAGGTAGATCCATGGAAGGTAAGAGGTTCAGAGACTGTCAATGCTTGGGAGCAGGTAGATCCCTGGAAGGTAAGAGGTTAAGAGACTGTCAATGCTTGGGAGCAGGTAGATCCCTGGAAGGTAAGAGGTTCAGAGACTGTCAATGCTTGGGAGCAGGTGGTTCCCTGGAAGGTAAGAGGTTCAGAGACTGTGAATGCTTGGGAGCAAGTAGATCCCTGGAAGGTACAAGGTTCAGAGACTGTCAATGCTTGGGAGCAGGTGGTTCCTTGGAAGGTAAGAGGTTCAGGGACTGTCAATGCTTGGGAGCAGGTAGATCCCTGGAAGGTAAGAGGTTCAGAGACTGTGAATGCTTGGGAGCAGGTAGATCCCTGGAAGGTAAGAGGTTAAGAGACTGTCAATGCTTGGGAGCAGGTAGATCCCTGGAAGGTAAGAGGTTCAGAGACTGTCAATGCTTGGGAGCAGGTGGCTCCCTGGAAGGTAAGAGGTTCAGAGACTGTCAATGCTTGGGAGCAGGTGGTTCCCTGGAAGGTAAGAGGTTCAGAGACTGTCAATGCTTGGGAGCAGGTAGATCCCTGGAAGGTAAGAGGTTCAGAGACTGTGAATGCTTGGGAGCAGGTAGATCCCTGGAAGGTAAGAGGTTCAGAGACTGTCAATGCTTGGGAGCAGGTAGATCCCTGGAAGGTAAGAGGTTAAGAGACTGTCAATGCTTGGGAGCAGGTAGATCCCTGGAAGGTAAGAGGTTCAGAGACTGTCAATGCTTGGGAGCAGGTGGTTCCCTGGAAGGTAAGAGGTTCAGAGACTGTCAATGCTTGGGAGCAGGTAGATCCCTGAAAGGATGAGGGTCAGAGACCGTCAATGCTTGGAAGCAGATGGTTCCCTGAAAGACATGAGGTCTGGGGACTGGCAGTGTTTGGGAGCAGGCGGTTCCCTGGAAGTCACAGGGTCCGGAGACCATCAATGCTTGGAAGCAGGTAGATCCCTGGAAGGTACAAGGTTCAGAGACCATCAATGCTTGGGAGCAGGTAGATCCCTGGAAGGTAAGAGGTTAAGAGACTGTCAATGCTTGGGAGCAGGTAGATCCCTGGAAGGTAAGAGGTTCAGAGACTGTCAATGCTTGGGAGCAGGTAGATCCCTGGAAGGTAAGAGGTTCAGAGACTGTCAATGCTTGGGAGCAGGTAGATCCCTGGAAGGTAAGAGGTTAAGAGACTGTCAATGCTTGGGAGCAGGTAGATCCCTGGAAGGTAAGAGGTTCAGAGACCATCAATGCTTGGCAGCAGGTAGATCCGTGGAAGGTAAGATGTTCAGAGACTGTCAATGCTTGGGAGCAGGTGGTTCCCTGGAAGGTAAGAGGTTCAGAGACTGTGAATGCTTGGGAGCAGGTAGATCCCTGGAAGGTACAAGGTTCAGAGACTGTCAATGCTTGGGAGCAGGTGGTTCCTTGGAAGGTAAGAGGTTCAGGGACTGTCAATGCTTGGGAGCAGGTAGATCCCTGGAAGGTAAGAGGTTCAGAGACTGTGAATGCTTGGGAGCAGGTAGATCCCTGGAAGGTAAGAGGTTAAGAGACTGTCAATGCTTGGGAGCAGGTAGATCCCTGGAAGGTAAGAGGTTCAGAGACTGTGAATGCTTGGGAGCAGGTAGATCCCTGGAAGGTACAAGGTTCAGAGACTGTGAATGCTTGGGAGCAGGTAGATCCCTGGAAGGTAAGAGGTCTGCGGACTGTCGGTGCTTAGACGTAGGTGGTTCCCTGGATATCGAGAGGTCCAGAAACTGTTGCCAGGGCTCGGTGGCGCTCTGGGTTTCAGAAGCTGTAGTGTTCCTGAATGTCGTGACTTGCAGAAGTCAGTGAATGGAGCAGGTAATATGACCTAGAAGGTAACTTCAGATAAGAGGGCAATATATATGAATCCATGTGGGCATACCGACTATTGGGACAGATTGATGGTCATATGTGCTGTTGATGTATATGAAGCTGTGCGGACATATTTCATTGGACTGTGCAATATTCCAATCTCAAGTATTAGAGAAAAGCTGACACTCACCCAGATACTTTCTAAAAATTCCTCTTTATTTCATATCTTTAAAATTGATGCTGGTGTGAGGGGGGATGAATGCAGAAGACATCGGATACCAGCTGTTTCTCGCCCTCTCAGTGCTTCAACTGGTCCTATACAGTATAGAAACCTGGGTTTCAGTCTTAAGGTACCGTTATACACAGAGATATATTGCGTGCAACTCACTTTTTGCAGTGAAATCATGGACACATTGTTACATTTGTACACGGCAACAAGATACAACAATGTGTCCATGATTTCACTGCAACTGTGTGTAACTGTACCTTTAGGGACACTTTAAAAATCGAGAAAATGCAATTTTGTAATTAGAAAGAAACTGATATTTTTACAATAAATTTTTCTTAATATGTTTGGTAATTTTATAGGAACAATACAGTCTGATTATTTCTTCACCTCTAGAATACAGGGACATAGAGATACACTGCTATATACAGTTAGGGCCAGAAATATTTGGACAGTGACACAAGTTTTGTTATTTTAGCTGTTTAGAAAAACATGTTCAGAAATACAATTATATACATAATATGGGCTGAAAGTGCACACTCCCAGCTGCAATATGAGAGTTTCCACATCCAAATCGGAGAAAGGGTTTAGGAATCATAGCTCTGTAATGCATAGCCTCCTCTTTTTCAAGGGATCAAAAGTAATTGGACAATGGACTCTAAGGGCTGCAATTAACTCTGAAGGCGTCTCCCTCGTTAACCTGTAATCAATGAAGTAGTTAAAAGGTCAGGGGTGGATTCCAGGTGTGTGGTTTTGCATTTGGAAGCTGTTGCTGTGACCAGACAACATGCGGTCAAAGGAACTCTCAATTGAGGTGAAGCAGAACATCCTGAGGCTGAAAAAAAAGAAAAAATCCATCAGAGAGATAGCAGACATGCTTGGAGTAGCAAAATCAACAGTTGGGTACATTCTGAGAAAAAAGGAATTGACTGGTGAGCTTGGGAACTGTAAAAGGCCTGGGCGTCCACGGATGACAACAGTGGTGGATGATCGCCGCATACTTTATTTGGTGAAGAAGAACCCGTTCACAACATCAACTGAAGTCCAGAACACTCTCAGTGAAGTAGGTGTATCTGTCTCTAAGTCAACAGTAAAGAGAAGACTCCATGACAGTAAATACAAAGGGTTCACATCTAGATGCAAACCATTCATCAATTCCAAAAATAAACAGGCCAGAGTTAAATTTGCTGAAAAACACCTCAAGAAGCCAGCTCAGTTCTGGAAAAGTATTCTATGGACAGATGAGACAAAGATCAACCTGTACCAGAATGATGGGAAGAAGAAAGGGAACGGCACATGATCCAAGGCACACCACATCCTCTGTAAAACATGGTGGAGGCAACGTGATGGCATGGGCATGCATGGCTTTCAATGGCACTGGGTCACTTGTGTTTATTGATGACATAACAGCAGACAAGAGTAGCCAGATGAATTCTGAAGTGTACCGGGATATACTTTCAGCCCAGATTCAGCCAAATGCTGCAAAGTTGATTGGACGGCGCTTCATAGTACAGATGGACAATGACCCCAAGCATACAGCCAAAGCTACCCAGGAGTTCATGAGTGCAAAAAAGTGGAACATTCTGCAATGGCCAAGTCAATCACCAGATCTTAACCCAATTGAGCCGCATTTCACTTGCTGAAATCCAGACTTAAGACGGAAAGACCCACAAACAAGCAAGACCTGAAGGCTGCGGCTGTAAAGGCCTGGCAAAGCATTAAGAAGGAGGAAACCCAGCGTTTGGTGATGTCCATGGGTTCCAGACTTAAGGCAGTGATTGCCTCCAAAGGATTCGCAACAAAATATTGAAAATAAAAATATTTTGTTTGGGTTATGTTTATTTGTCCAATTACTTTTGACCTCCTAAAATGTGGAGTGTTTGTAAAGAAATGTGTACAATTCCTACATTTTCTATCAGATATTTTTGTTCAACCCTTCAAATTAAACGTTACAATCTGCACTTGAATTCTGTTGTAGAGGTTTCATTTCAAATCCAATGTGGTGGCATGCAGAGCCCAACTCGCCAAAATTGTGTCACTGTCCAAATATTTCTGGCCCTAACTGTACAAATGTATCTCTATGTAGGTGTATAATTTGCCTGTGCAGTCAGAGGTCCTGAGCCCCTGGTTCGAAGCTATAGCTCCTGCCTGCAATGTTGAAGGTTGTTGGTTTAAGTCCTAGGGTGGACATTTATAAAGAAATAAATTACATTTTTGTAATTGTTTCTCATTATATTTAGCTGACTTAACGAAACAATAAAATCTGACTTATTCTTCACCTGTAGAATACCAACCCCTCACTCCCACTGAGGAGGATCTACAGAGCCGGCTAGAAGAAGTGATAGAAAGTTAGGACAAATCTCTGACTGCCAGACTGAACCTTCAAATTGGGGCAGTCCTGCTACATCCGGGACGGTTTGGAGCTCTTACTGGAATTTTTTTAACTTTGAGCTTTCTATTAACCCCTTAAAGACCTGTGATGTACATTTTCACTGCAGGTCACGATCCCTTGTAACAGCAGCTAGCTTCAATCACTGCTGTTAACCATTTAGATGCCACTGTTAAACATCGGCAGTGGCATTTCAATGGAGCTGCAGTGGGATGCCTATGAATTACTATGAAAGTCAGGGTCCTGCTGAAAATCTATAACAATGTAAATCCCCCCAATTCTTTTTAACTGTTCAAAATTAAAAAAATAAACATATTTAAAGTGAACCTGTCAGCAGTTTTTAACATATAAACTGCGGCCTCCAGCAGTAAGGTCTTATATATGGCATTGTAGAACACAGTATATACGTCTCCAGACCAATCTGTATAACATAAAAAAAGAGATTATATTATACTTTCCTGGGAAAACCTTTCGATCTGATGGGCGTCACTTGTTTTGATTTGGCACCTCCTCTCTTCTTGTGGTTGTCGCCCCCCTTCTTGTTGATCATGCATCCTACGGCATCCACTCACTGGATGAATCTCTTGCTCTCTTGTACTGCACATGCGCAGTGTTCTTTGACCTTTCCCCACACATGCGCATTACAGTACTTTGCTCTGCCCTCAGCAGGACAGAGAGAAGTGTGCATGCGCAGGAGCCCAATGGAGGACACTGTGTGCAGCTGACGTAGGACGCATGAACCACAAGAAGCAATGGAAATATATTATAATATTAAATTATTTAAACCAGTGATGGCTAACCTATGACATGCTTGTCAGCAGTGACACACCGAGGCGTTTTTGCTGACACATGTGTCATGGTTTAGTTTCCCCCTCCGCTGATAACAGAATTAGCTCTACTGCATTACTATGCTGCCTTGTCCCGCCTTCGGATGCTGAGATGACACTGTGATTGCATGCAGTCAGTGTCAATCAAAGCGTCAGCATCCGGAGGCGGGACAAGGCGGCATCTTATTGAAGCTGAGAATCAAAGCGTCAGCATCCCGCCTCCGGATGCTGACACTGTGATTGACACTGAGTGCATGCAATCACAGTGTCATCTCTGCATCCGAAGGCGGGACAAGGCGGAGCGGTAATGCAGCAAAGCTATTTACATTATCAGCGGCGAGCTGCTGACACTTTGAGCGATGAAGAGGAACGAGGGATAGATGAGTTATATTGTTTATTATTTTAATGTCTACACTAGAATGTAGGGTAATGTACCAGGATGAGGGGGTTATATCCAGGATGGGGGGGTTCTATACCCCAGCATGGAAACTATATCTAGGATAAGGGGCTATATACTACAATGGGGGGCCATATCCAGGATGGAGGGTAATGTACAAGGATGGAGGGGAAGTGCTATATCTCAGTGTTGGGGCTATATCCAGGATAAGGGGCTATATACCAGGATTGGGGCCATATCCAGGATGGGGGGGTGATATATCCCAGCATGGAAGCTATATCCAGGAAAAGGGGATATAAACTACAATGGGGGCCATATCCAGGATGGGGGAGTAATGTACCTGGATGGGGGGTGCTATAATCCAATATATATCAGTATAGGGGCTATATCAAGCATAAGGGGCTATATACCAGTATGGGGGGGTAATGTAGCAGGATGGGTGGGGGCTATATCCAGAACAAGGGGCTATATACCGTAATGGGCACCATATCCAGGATGGGGGGTAATGTACCAGGATGGGGGCTATATCCAGCATAAGGAGCTATATACCAGAATGGGGGCCATATCCAAGATAACCTTTTTATTAATACAGCTATAAATATCAGAAAATGAGGGCTTTTTCTTGCAGTGACACACCACGTGAGTTCAACTCGTTTTTTCGATGAATAGGATACTTTTGCTGTAGCGCTTCCTCCATCCATTTCTGCCTAGTTGGCTGGATCGCACTTATTTCTTGTTAGGCGCTGACAGGTGTCATCTGCAGCAATTTGTAAAAGAATCTGGGAACACGTGTGTAATTCCCCGGTAGAATCAGCAAAGGGTAAAATACTGTATGAGTCCTCTGTAAAAGGGTCAATCAGCTCAGTATCAACTTAGCACGAAGCCGCCTAGGACACATAATACCTGGAAAACATGGACATTCCGTGTTCTAATTGCAGCCTCTGTTCTGTGGTCACGACTCTGGTAAGGTCGATTTTGAGACCCGACCTCCAACACCTGATCCTCCTGCCTACCCCCACCCCAATACCGTGAATAGAACTCAGACAATGATTCCATCTCCTTTGGATAAAATGGCCACAGCAGCCGTTTATTAACAATATAAGTAAAACATATCATTTAAACAATTGGTGAGGTCCTCGAAGCGCCAAAAAGTCTGGTGATTTCCCATGACATTGCCCCTCTCCCCACTATAACAAGACTTACCCTCAGCCGTGATCACCTGCTCAGGAGCACCGAGAATCCGAGGGAGAGGTTGTCCTCCAATACCGTCACGTTAAAATGAACCCAGGTATCACCCAAAACGTCACCAAGGTGAACCCGACGTTCTATTGCCAGGTATCACCCAAAACTTCACCAAGGTGAACCCGAGTTCTATTCCAGGTATCACCCAAGATTTTAACATACCACCATCCAAATAACCATCCAATAAAGGGATCACCTACTTAATGAATCCCCAATCCGGAATTTTAACCAACTTCGAGGACCCAACAACGCCACCAATGATCCCGGAATTTCTTCTTAGTGAGGCAGGTGGGACTTTGCTGTCTTTATCAGAGGTCAGAGGGCCACCCACCCTAGGGCAGTCCTATGTAAGTTTAATCCTGAGTCCTCACCTATAACCCTATGTCACTTCTTTTCCACCTCCTGAAACTACTACCCATAGGTCATCTTTCGTTCCCCCCTTTCTCCCCCACCTTCTCCCTCCTACGGTCACCTCCTCTCTCCCAGTGTCATGTCGGCCTCACCCTACACCCCCAGGGCTGAGACTCTATCTTGATACTTTGTGTTTACATGTGGAAGGAGCTTTAACAGCTGATCGGTACGTGTGTCAGGTATCGGACCTCACAGAGACCTCGCACTATACTGCTGCTTTCTAGTTACAAAACATAATTCAATATAAACTGAAGAAACATCGGCACTCCGTCCTCCTAAAATCAATGGTTTATTGAAGTTCCGTGTGCATAAATAATGAATCAGAACACCGACGCGTTTCAGATTACTATTCCATAGTCACAAATATGATACGTAATGTAATCCGAAACGCGTCAGTGTTCTGGTACTCATTGATGCACATGGAACTGCAATAAACAATTGATTTTAGGAGGTCGGAGTGATACCTTTGCTTCAGTTTGGATTTTACGTTCACGCCTAGGCTCAGGCCGCCGAGCAGACAGGATGATATTGAGGCAGGTGTGGTGAGTTGTCCTGTTAGCTGTTGGATAATTCAATTTAACACCAAAACTTACCTGGGATTGGTAACTGTTTGCAGATGACTCCATGTCACTGCGTGCTGGATGTGCATCATGTGTGCGTGTTTGCTGTATGTGTATAATATGTAAGTGCTATGTGCTGGATGTGCATCATAGTGAGTGCTGTGTGCTGGATATGCATAATGTGTGAGTGCTGTGCACTGGTGTTGCATTGCATATTGAGTATTGTGTGCTGGATGTGCATCATGTGTGGTGTGTGTGTGTGCTCAATGTGTGCTAATGTGTAGTGTGTGTGTGGATCGTGTATCATGTGTAGTGCTGTGTGCTGGATGTGATCATGTGAGTGCTGTGCTGGATGTGTAAATGTGAGTGCTGTGTGCTGGATGTGTACGAATATGTGAGAGCTGTGTGCTGGATGTGTATATTGTGAGCGCTGTGTGCTGGATGTCCATGATATGAGAGAGCTGTGAGCTGGATGTGCATCATATGTGAGGCTGTGTGTGCTGGATGTGCATCATATGTGAGCACTGTGTGTTGGATGTGCGTCATGTGGGAGCTGTGTGCTGAATGTGCGTCATGTGGGAACTGTGTGCTGGATGTGCGTCATGTGAGAGCTATGCACTGGATGTGCATCATGTGTGTGGTGTGTGCTCAATGTGTATAATATGTAGGTGCTGTGTGCTGGATGTGCATCATGTGAGTGCTGTGTGCTGGATGTGTATAATGTGAGCGCTGTGTGCTGGATATTCATCATATGTGAGCACTGTATGCTGGATGTCCATGATATGTGAGAGCTGTGTGCTGATGTGCATCATATGTGAGCGCTGTGTGCTGAATGTGCGTCATGTGGGAGCTGTGAACTGGATGTGCATCATGTGTGAGCGCTGTGTGCTGGATGTGCATCATATGTGAGCGCTGTGTGTGCTGAATGTGCGTCATGTGGGAGCTGTGAACTGGATGTGCATCATGTGTGAGCGCTGTGTGCTGGATGTGCATCATATGTGAGTACTTTGCGCTGGATGTGCGTCATGTGGGAGCTCTGTGCTGAATGTGCGTCATGTGGAAGCTGTGTGCTGAATGTGCGTCATGTGGGAGCTGTGTGCTGGATGTGCTTCATGTGGAGCTGTGTGCTGGATGTGCTTCATGTGGGAGATCTGTGCTGAATGTGCGTCATGTGGGAGCTGTGTGCTGGATGTGCGTCATGTGGGAGATCTGTGCTGAATGTGCGTCATGTGGGAGCTGTGTGCTGGGTGTGCATCATGTGGGGCTGTGTGCTGAATGTGCGTCATGTGGGAGCTGTATGCTGGATGTGCGTCATGTGGGAGCTGTATGCTGGATGTGCGTCATGTGGGAGATCTGTGCTGAATGTGGTCATGTGGGAGCTGTGTGCTGGATGTGCGTCATATGAGAACTGTGTGCTGGATGTGCGTCATGTGGGAGCTGTATGCTGGATGTGCGTTATGTGGGAGCTGTATGCTGGATGTGCGTCATGTGGGAGATATGTGCTGAATGTGCGTTATGTGGGAGCTGTATGCTGGATGTGCGTCATGTGGGAGATCTGTGCTGAATGTGAGTCATGTGGGAGCTGTGTGCTGGATGTGCGTCATATGAGAACTGTGCTGGATGTGCGTCATGTGGGAGCTGTGTGCTGGATGTGCGTCATGTGGGAGCTGTGTTGCTGGATGTGCGTCATATGAGAACTGTGTGCTGGATGTGCGTCATGTGGGAGCTGTGTGCTGGATGTGCGTCATGTGGGAGCTGTATGCTGGATGTGCGTCATATGGGAGCTCTATGTTAAATTTGTCATAATCTGAGATGCAGAATATTTTTCTTATGCTTGAAACATATTTTCATCTCTTGCTTCTTTCCTTCAATATTAATATCTTGTCTATTGCAGAATATTAAGATGCTCAACTATGAGTCAGATCAAGAGAGAGTTATAACACGGTAAAAGCCTGAATACAAACCTTTATCCCGGGTCGATTACCTCTAAATGTTGTTATAATTTACAGCTCAGGATCAATGAGTCCCTTAATCAGTCACTGGTGGGAATCTGTGTGATCCTGGAGGATTTCACCTCTGAATGCCGCAATTGTGATGGAAATGGATTAAGGACAATCGCTGGCCGCAGGCATCTGAGGAACCCTATTGCCCCATTGTATCAGCAGCTATTTATGTGAACTGGTCCATTGACGCCGGGTCACCGTTCACTGCCTCTCACCACCAATTAGGCTTGAAAGGGCCTGAACTGGGAACAATTTGTGGCCACTTATAGACTCAGAAGTGAAATTGCTGAGGTTTATCGCAAGAGAAAATCTTTAAGAAATAGCCATATTTCTCTACTGGTTGTTATTAACCCCTTAATGATCAATGGCGGCTTTGAACTGTCACTGCATGTAAACATTCTATTTGGTCAAAGAAATGCAGAAAATATCATCCTAAATTTACTACTAACATGAAGTCCAATATGTCATGAAAAATCAATCTTGGAATCACTGTGATATATTGAAGCGTTCAGAGTTATAACCTCGTAAAGTCACACTGGTCAGAATTGCAAAAATGAGGCTTGGTCCTTAAGGGGTTAAAGTGACCATGTCTACCCCCCCAGGGCTTATAAAGCACCACCTTCAGCAGCTTCTTCTATGCTGCATTCTCTGGCTCTTATCCCCCTACCTCCCCTGTACACCTAAATAATCACTTATTAAAGTTTCCCTCCGTGTATGTAAATTCAGACTTATAGGTCTGATGGGTCTTCACTCCCTCCGAACCTCACCACCTCTTCAGTCTTCCTCCGCCTCTTCTTTCTTCTGGGTGCCTCCTCTTCTCTTGTCCTAGTCCCATCTTCACCACCTCTTTGGTCTTCCTCCCCCTCTTCTTTCTTCTGGGTGCCTCCTCTTCTCTTGTCCTAGTCCTGTCCTCACCACCTCTTCGGTCTTCCTCCGTCTCTTCTTTCTTCTGGGTGCCTCCTCTTCTCTTGTCCTAGTCCTGTCCTCACCGCCTCTTTGGTCTTCCTCCCCCTCTTCTTTCTTCTGGGCGCCTCCTCTTCTCTTGTCCTAGTCCTGTCTTCACCACCTCTTCGGTCTTCCTCCGCCTCTTCTTTCTTCTGGACGCCTCCTCTTCTCTCATCCCAGTCCCATCTTCACCGCCTCTTCGGTCTTCCTCCGCCTGTTCTTTCTTCTGGGTGCCTCCTCTTCTCTTGTCCTAGTCCTGTCTTCACCACCTCTTCGGTCTTCCTCCGCCTCTTCTTTCTTCTGGGTGCCTCCTCTTCTCTTGTCCTAGTCCTGTCTTCACCACCTCTTCGGTCTTCCTCCGCCTCTTCTTTCTTCTGGGTGCCTCCTCTTCTCTTGTCCTAGTCCTGTCTTCACCGCCTCTTCGGTCTTCCTCCCCCTCTTCTTTCTTCTAGGTGCCTCCTCTTCTCTTGTCCTAGTCCCGTCTTCACCGCCTCTTCGGTCTTCCTCCGCCTGTTCTTTCTTCTGGGTGCCTCCTCTTCTATTGTCCTAGTCCCATCTTCACCGCCTCTTCGGTCTTCCTCCCCCTCTTCTTTCTTCTGGGTGCCTCCTCTTCTATTGTCCTAGTCCCATCTTCACCGCCTCTTCGGTCTTCCTCCCCCTCTTCTTTCTTCTAGGTGCCTCCTCTTTTCTTGTCCTAGTCCTGTCTTCACCACCTCTTCGGTCTTCCTCCCCTCTTCTTTCTTCTGGGCGCCTCCTCTTCTCTTGTCCTAGTCCTGTCTTCACCGCCTCTTCGGTCTTCCTCCGCCTCTTCTTTCTTCTGGACGTCTCCTCTTCTATTGTCCCAGTCCCATCTTCACCACCTCTTCAGTCTTCCTCCACCTCTTCTTTCTTCTGGTTGCCTCCTCTTCTCTTGTCCTAGTCCTGTCTTCACCACCTCTTCGGTCTTCCTCCGCCTCTTCTTTCTTCTGGGTGCCTCCTCTTCTCTTGTCCTAGTCCTGTCTTCACCTCCTCTTCGGTCTTCCTCCGCCTGTTCTTTTCTGGCGTCTCCTCTTCTCTTGTCCTAGTCCTGTCTTCACCCCTCTTCAGTCTTCCTCCGCCTCTTCTTTTTCTGGTGCCTCCTCTTCTATTGTCCTAGTCCATCTTCACCACCTCTTCGTCTTCCTCCCCTCTTCTTTCTTCTGGCGTGCTCCTCTTCTCTGTCCTAGTCCGTCTTCACCGCCTCTTCGTCTTCCTCCGCCTCTTCTTTCTTCTGGGTCCTCCTCTTCTTTATCCTAGTCCCATCTTCACCACCTCTTCAGTCTTCCTCCCCTCTTCTTTCTTCTGGGTGCCTCCTCTTCTTTGTCCAGTCCCAGTCTTCACTTATGTCTTCCTCCGCCTGTTCTTTCTTCTGGTTGCCTCCTCTTCTTTGTCCAGTCCGTCTTCACCACCTCTTCAGTCTTCCTCCACCTCTTCTTTCTTCTGGGTGCCTCCTCTTCTCTGTCCTAGTCCTGTCTTCACCTCCTCTTCGGTCTTCCTCCCCTGTTCTTTCTTCTGGGTCCTCCTCTTCTCTTGTCCTAGTCCAGTCTTCACCACCTCTTCAGTCTTCCTCCGCCTCTTTCTTTTTCTGGGTGCCTCCTCTTCTATTGTCCTAGTCCTGTCTTCACCTCCTCTTCGGTCTTCCTCCGCCTGTTCTTTCTTCTGGACGTCTCCTCTTCTCTTGTCCTAGTCCCATCTTCACCGCCTCTTCAGTCTTCCTCCGCCTTTTCTTTGTTCTAGGTGCTCCTCTTCTATTGTCCTAGTCCTGTCTTCACCACCTCTTCGGTCTTCCTCCGCCTCTTCTTTCTTCTGGTGCTCCTCTTCTCTTGTCCTAGTCCCGTCTTCACCGCCTCTTCGGTCTTCCTCCACCTCTTCTTTCTTCTGGGTGCCTCCTCTTTTCTCGTCCCAGTCCCGTCTTCACCGCCTGTTTGGTCTTCCTCCGCCTCTTCTTTCTTCTTGGGCCTCCTCTTCTCTCGTCCCAGTCCTGTCTTTGGTGACTGCGCAGATTCCTGTATGATCACACAGGCGCTCTGAGGTCATGCTTACTGTGGGTAGAGCTCATACTGCACTACGCGCAAGTGCCAGATGCGGTACATGCAGGCACAATAGTCAGACGCTCTGTCCGCAGTAGGGCAGAGCTCAGGGCGCCTGTGCGATCATACAAGAATCTGCGCAGGCACAAAAGACATGACTGGGACGAGAGAAGAGGAGGTGCCCAGAACAAAGAAGAGGTGGAGGAAGACCAAACAGACGGTGAAGATGGGACTGGGACAAGAGAAGAGGAGGCACCCAGAAGAAAGAAGAGGCGGAGGAAGACCGAATGGTCAAATGATACAGCACATGATGCCGGTTATAGAAAATCCATTGTAAAGCTGACCTTGTTGGAGTGAAGTGGTCTCCAATGGCTGCCAGTGTTTTGCTGTCGGGTCCTTCTGTTGGAGTAGTGCTGGCTGATAGCCTGGGTGTTTGGGCTGCAGCATTCAAGTTGGTGTATCCTTTCTGTCTTGATCCTAAAATCTGTCTATTTAGCCTGTGTGTGGATTACATCAGAGGTGTCATCTAGAAAACTAGCCAAGGATAGCTGAGGTGATAGCCAGAGACAAGGCATATGACGGTCAGCGAGGGGAAGGACCCACATAGGGATAACAGGGCAGCTAGGGATAGTCAAAAGCAAGTAGCAAGAGATGTCCCATCCCCCCGTTACCTACAGTCCTTCCTTCTCCTATTTTCATCTGGTTAAACCCATTGTGTTGCGCCGTACGTTGGACTTCCCGTAGTCCAGAGCGACAGTGGATTAAAAAAAAGGACACTCAGGGGAATAGCAGAAACCACATTGGAGTCCAATCTGGACATTTTTTATCTAGAGACAGATCCCCTTTAATTAACAAAGGTGCCCAATCTCCTTCAATACTAGTATTGGTCACAGTACGGTCGATCGGCTCTGGCCTGATAGCCAGCCAGCAGTGGAGCTTTGGAGCCCCGTTAGATGCTGATATTGAAAAATTGGGGCAACTTTGATACAGCTGAGAAAAGTATCACAGATCTGCTCTGCGTCATTAAGATTGGTCCAGGTGTGAGCCCTTTTTATCTCATGTTGCACTCATGTAAGTTATACGGCAGTGTGAGCCAACTAAAGTACAAGAATATTGGAACACACGTCAACTAATTCACTGAATTCAGGTTGTCATTCAGTCCCTTGGCCTCAGTGTTTACCATCCGGCCACGCACTATGCGTTTACAATAACTAACATGTGACAGAATGGCTCCTTCTAAAGAGCTCACTGATATCAGCGCAGACATGTAATAGGATTACTGGATGACCTGGTCTCTAATCTGAGCTGCTGTTAACCTGCGATTTCTGAGGCTGGTGACTCGGATGAACTTATCCTCTGCAGCAGAGGTGACTCTTGTCTTCCTTTCCTGGGGCGCTCCTCATGTGAGTTAGTTCTTTGTAGCCTTGATGGTTTTATGCACTTGGGGACACTTTCAAAGTTTTCCCAATTTTCCAGACTGACTGACCTCCATTTCTTACAGTAATGACGGACCGCTCGTTTTGTCTTTTACTTAGCTGCTTTTTTCTTGCCATAATACAGATTCTACCAGTCTATTCAGTAGGACGATCAGCTGTGTCTCCACCAGACTCTGCACAACACAACTGATGGTCCCAACCCCATTTATAAGGCAAGAAATACCACTTATTAACCCTGACAGGGCACCTGTGAAGTGAAGACCATTTCCGGTGACTACCTCTTGAAGCTCATCAAGAGAATGCCAAGAGTGTGCAAAGCAGTAATCACAGCAAAAGGAAGAACCTAGAATATAAGACATATTGTCAGTAGTTTCACACTTTTTTGTTCAGTCTATAATTCCACATGTGATAATTCATAGTTTTGATGCCTTCAGTGTGAATCTACAATTTTCATAGGTCATGAAAACAAAGAAAACTCTGAATGAGAAGGGTGTCCAAACTTTTGGTCTGTACTGTATATACATATATATATACTAGCTGTAGAGCCTGGCATTGCATATGTGTTAATATATGTATGCATGTCCCTCCATAAGCCCCACCCTTCATAACTCTGCCCCACCTGGTAACCATGCCCCTGTTGATAGCTCCACCCCTCAGGTAGCCACACCCCTGCCAGTAGCCCAACCTCCATATGACTCACCCCTCCAGATAGCCCCACCCCTTCATGGCTCCACTCCACTACTTAGTCCAGGGCAGGCACTGTGGAATGGGTGTGGCTATGCAAAGTGGTGTGGCTATATGGAGTAGGTGTGGCTATGGGGAGTTTGCCATGATGGGGTGTAGCTAATAAAGGTGTGTGGCTAATGAAGGGGCGGATCTATGATACATGCATATATATATACACACATACATGCACTCGGCTTTATTTATTAGACTAGCAGGACACCTGTAGCCTCATTTACTTATTGTCTCTCAATTCCTTCACTGTCCTGATGATAAGGGGGCGCTAGAGGGCTGCTTTGTGACAGTATAGAATTTGTTATTTTACACAATTAAGGATTATTTTTCAGTCCCTTTAAATATCAAGTAACTGAAATCCTCCTACCTAGAAATATGTAGCCTGTATTTCCTATCGTGAACATGAGAAATGAACACAATATTAACATGGGACTTGTTTTTAGAGCCGCATTATATAGGACTTATAAAAGCTCACAAACTGCCCTTCTACGCTCTGCTGTTGCTAGGCAACATCTCATTATTGTGGAGCTCGGAACCCCGACATTCTATGGAACGTATCAAATATTTACAAAGCGTTATTTTGTCAGTAATGTTTTCATTATGAACAGTTTGAGAAATGTGAGGTTTGTGTTCCCGAGGTGCCATTTCTCACCCAACGGATTTTAAGACAAATTAATTCAGGGGACAAAAATAACAAAACAGCAGCGAGTGCAAAACAGTCATTGGCTCACAGTAGTGTGGAGTAGGATTTTTGGGAAAGACACCGTTCTCAATAGTCAATTGTTCACATTTTATTTACACCGGTTTAGAAATCTATATTAAGTCATTACAATGTTTTCTGCTACCGTCATAATTGTAGATTAAATGGCCGGAAGTGAAAGGCTGGGACAGGGGGCGAAGCTGAGAGAGGGGGCGTAAATGGGCGTGCACCCACCCCACACCTGGGGGACTTACCCTCAGACCCCTGCTTCTTTCATAATCAACTTTATGACCCTGTGGAAACGACCTTCCACTATCTTCCATATTCCAGCTGCTCCTGCCTGCTCAGTTTGGCTGCTCATGCCCACCACATGGGGCCAGTTCCATACACCACATCAGGGCAGTCCGCTCAGTCACACCCATTAATCTTGGCCGCTCAGTCACACCCATTAATCTCGGCCACTCAGTCACACCCTTTAATCTCGGCCTCTCAGTCACACCCATTAATCTTGGCCGCTCAGTCACACCCTTTAATCTTGGCCGCTCAGTCACACCCATTAATCTTGGCCGCTCAGTCACACCCTTCAATTTCAGCCACTCAGTCACACCCTTCAATTTCGGCCGCTCAGTCACACCCATCAATTTCGGCCGCTCAGTCACACCCATTAATCTCGGCCGCTCAGTCACACCCATTAATCTTGGCCGCTCAATCACACCCTTCAATTTCGGCCGCTCAGTCACACCCATCAATCTCGGCCGCTCAGTCACACCCTTTAATTTCGGCTGCTCAGTCACACCCATCAATTTCGGCCGCTCAGTCACACCCATCAATCTCGGCCGCTCAGTCACACCCTTTAATTTCGGCTGCTCAGTCACGCCCTTCAATTTCGGCCGCTCAGTCACACCCTTAAATTTCGGTCGCTCAGTCACACCCTTTAATCTTGGCCGCTCAGTCACACCCATTAATCTCGGCCGCTCAGTCACACCCTTTAATCTTGGCCGCTCAGTCACACCCATTAATCTCGGCCGCTCAGTCACACCCTTCAATTTCAGCCACTCAGTCACACCCTTCAATTTCGGCCGCTCAGTCACACCCATCAATCTCGGCCGCTCAGTCACACCCTTCAATTTCAGCCACTCAGTCACACCCTTCAATTTCGGCCGCTCAGTCACACCCATCAATCTCGGCCGCTCAGTCACACCCATTAATCTTGGCCGCTCAATCACACCCTTCAATTTCGGCCGCTCAGTCACACCCATCAATCTCGGCCGCTCAGTCACACCCTTTAATTTCGGCTGCTCAGTCACACCCATCAATTTCGGCCGCTCAGTCACACCCATCAATCTCGGCCGCTCAGTCACACCCTTTAATTTCGGCTGCTCAGTCACACCCATCAATTTCGGCCGCTCAGTCACACCCATTAATCTCGGCCGCTCAGTCTCACCCTTTAATTTCGGCCGCTCAGTCACACCCATTAATCTCGGCCGCTCAGTCTCACCCATTAATCTCGGCCGCTCAGTCACACCCATTAATCTCGGCCTCTCAGTCACACCCATTAATCTCGGCCGCTCAGTCACACCCATCAATTTCGGCCGCTCAGTCACACCCTTCAATTTCGGCCGCTCAGTCACACCCATTAATCTCGGCCGCTCAGTCACACCCTTCAATCTCGGCCGCTCAGTCACACCCATTAATCTCGGCCGCTCGTCACACCCATCAATTTCGGCCGCTCAGTCACACCCTTCAATTTCGGCCGCTCAGTCTCACCCATTAATCTCGGCCGCTCAGTCACACCCATCAATCTCGGCTGCTCAGTCACACCCTTCAATTTCGGCCGCTCAGTCACACCCTTCAATTTCGCCCGCTCAGTCACACCCTTCAATTTCGCCCGCTCAGTCACACCCTTCAATTTCGCCCGCTCAGTCACACCCATCAGTTTCAGCCGCTCAGTCACACCCATTAATCTTGGCCGCTCAATCAACACCTTCAATTTCGGCCGCTCAGTCACACCCATCAATCTCGGCCGCTCAGTCACACCTTTAATTTCGGCTGCTCAGTGACACCCATCAATTTCGGCCGCTCAGTCACACCCATCAATCTCGGCCGCTCAGTCACACCCTTTAATTTCGGCTGCTCAGTCACACCCATCAATTTCGGCCGCTCAGTCACACCCATCAATCTCGGCCGCTCAGTCACACCCTTTAATTTCGGCTGCTCAGTCACACCCATCAATCTCGGCCGCTCAGTCACACCCATCAATTTTGGCCGCTCAGTCTCACCCATTAATCTCGGCAGCTCAGTCTCACCCATTAATCTCGGCCGCTCAGTCACACCCATCAATTTCGGCCGCTCAGTCACACCCATTAATCTCGGCCGCTCAGTCACACCCATTAATCTCGACCGCTCAGTCACACCCATCAATTTCGGCCGCTCAGTCATACCCATTAATCTCGGCCGCTCAGTCTCACCCTTTAATTTCGGCCGCTCAGTCACACCCATTAATCTCGGCCGCTCAGTCTCACCCATTAATCTCGGCCGCTCAGTCACACCCATTAATCTCGGCCTCTCAGTCACACCCATTAATCTCGGCCGCTCAGTCACACCCATCAATTTCGGCCGCTCAGTCACACCCTTCAATTTCGGCCGCTCAGTCACACCCATTAATCTCGGCCGCTCAGTCACACCCTTCAATCTCGGCCGCTCAGTCACACCCATTAATCTCGGCCGCTCAGTCACACCCATCAATTTCGGCCGCTCAATCACACCCATTAATCTCGGCCGCTCAGTCACACCCATTAATCTCGGCCGCTCTGTCACACCCTTCAATTTCGGCCACTCAGTCACACCCTTCAATCTCGCGCCGCTCAGTCACACCCTTCAATTTCGGCCGCTCAATCACACCCA
Organism: Allobates femoralis; assembly: GCA_033576535.1. NCBI lineage: Eukaryota > Metazoa > Chordata > Amphibia > Anura > Aromobatidae > Allobates > Allobates femoralis. The sequence continues at coordinate 108,052,988 of JARQOC010000007.1, read as the reverse complement.
TTAATCTCGGCCGCTCAGTCTCACCCTTCAATTTCGTCCGCTCAGTCAAACCCATTAATCTCGGCCGCTCAGTCACACCCATCAGTTTCGGCCGCTCAGTCACGCTCTTTGTGTTCCAGCTTCTCCGCCCACTGTGCCCGAACGATGACGCCCCCTCTCTCAGCTCTGCCCCCCATAGAGACCATTCAGCCGTCTAAGCTGCCATTTTGCCCTTTTACCATGATAAATAAAAATCTGCTATGGAAAGAAGTAGTTTGCTGCTTATGTTTCATGTTTTTTTTATGTAAAAAGGGCAAGGATTTGTCTCAGGGAATTAAAATGTGCGTAATATTAAAGCAAATCCATGGAAGAAACCCAAGGGTCAATCTCGGATTTCTACCATGAGAAATAAATATGTTGAATGTTCAGACCATCATGGTTTTACTGCTGGATTGTTTTGGACTCTCTCCAATGTCGGAAGCAGAGGAAGCTTTGCTGATGGAGAAGTGGCGGGCACTGAGGATGGCCGCTAGTGAGGAGCAAGTGTGCTGGTCACCGCTCAATTTGAGTATCGCGTGTGATTGAGCACGGTTTTAAGTCAATCAACATGAGGGGATTGCATGCCATACATTGTAATGCCATAACCATGTGGGCTACTGGAATTATAGTGATTGGCTGGTCGCACCGCATCATTGGGTCTTCTATAGGACCTGAGGGCACAATGCTCGGCACACTCTCCTCTAGAAGCAGTTCAGGGATATTTGATGCAGTAGGGAAAGCTTTGATTAGAGCAGCCATATAGGTAGGGTGTTACACTTGCATCCTTTAGTGCCTTTCATATGGCACTAAAGTGTGTTTGGGATTTAAACATGTTTAACCTGATAAATAATTAAAAAAAAACATTGTGGTTTTCCATTTTTGAAAACCAGCCAAGATAAAGAAGACAGCTGTGGGCTGGTATTATCAGTCTGGGACGGCTCGTGGTTATTTTGCCCTTCCAAGCCTAAAAATATCAGTCCACAGCTACCACCCAATTAGCACATCTCATTTGAGGCCAATTCTGACTCTTCACTTCAGCTCTTCCCAATTGCTCTGGTGCTAGGGCAATGGAGGTAATATTTCTTGGGGTTGATGTCAGATGCGTAATGTCAGCTGACATCAAGCTCAGGGGTTAGTAATGGAGAGGCATCTATCAAACACCCCCATTGCTGACCCAGTAATGTAAAAAATACACACACACAGGAAAAAATTGTTTATTTGAATAAAGAATCCACCTTTCCCCCCACCATCCCTCTTTCACCAATTTAGTATCAAATATGTTCCCACAAAGCTCGGTCACAATACACGTTCCTCGAATGCAACATCAGCAACTGTGAATAGCAGTAAAGTACAGGTAGTCACAGGCGCCGGGTAGTGAGGACAACATTCAGAGCCACCGGGTCTCACTGAACAAAGCATTAAATAAACATTTATTTGTTTCCCAGCAATGACCAGGGAGTCAGAGATGTGTCCAGGGGGTTTGCCCATGATGGTCCCATATCATTTGTGTGCTTTTTCCATCCATTTCAGCAATTTTCAACCCCCCCCACCCTCCTGGTAGAGTCTTTCAGAAAAATGCTTGCGATTCCCATTGACTTCCGTTACACTTGTTACTTGAGCTTGTCCGATCATGCGACCGGCTCGATTCGAGTAACGAGGTCTCGAGCATTTTAGTGCATTGCTTTTACAAGCACTTTGCAATTGTAACAAATTATAATGTTGGAACAACCCCTTTAACAAGACTGTCAAGAACATGTAAATTACTATAAAGGGAGTCAGTAAAAGTGTATAATATATTCACTGTTAAGATTCCGCTCTGTTTCAGTCTGTAAAGCTTCTATCGCTTACTTTATGGGTGTGATCTGTGGGCATGATACAGTTCTTCGAGGTCATCAAAGTTCACAGCCGACGCATCAGCAGTGACCTCAGATGACCCAATGAACTGTATATACAGCACCGGTACTGAGCAAGAGAAGCGCTGACTACATCTGAGTTCACCTCGGATAATCTCAGGTCTCTGACGTCGAAGTCATTTTCTTGGCGGTGTTCGTATTGACAGGATGTTCTTGTCTCTCTGCCTGTGGATTTATCGTCAGAGAGAGGGTTTTTTGTTAAAGATGGGAAACGGGGTTGTGTTTTATTTCTATTAAAATGTTTTTTCTCTGTAATGTATTTTTTTTATGTTTAGCAGAAGTTCATATTGGTCGGGTTTAATATTGGCCTAACACTATGAATTTCAGACTTAGTGCCAGCTGCCAATACAAAGCTGGCATTAACCCCCTGTGGTGAAGTGGCCCCTGGCCAGGTGCATCACACGGGTTATCGGTGCAGGTCTCTGTTCACGTGGGCCAGTTTTCCTGTGTGTGTGTGTGCTGTGTGAAACCTCTCCGGTGTACAGTGGGTTAACAGCTGAAGGGTTTTCATGAGCTGAGTGTGAGTGCTGAAGATCCGATACATTCATGAGCCTAATGAGCGGCTGAACCTGTGGGGATGAGTGCTTTGCTGGGCTAAACCTGAATGGTGCACAGGGGGTTAATCACATCTCAAGTCTGTGTGTGAGATGTGCTGATTGACTCACTGTGTTGCAGCTGTGGGTGAGGCAGCCTGGATAAGAACCTGCCAGGTGTCTGAGTGAGGAGAGGATGATGGGAGTCAGAAGTCCAGACCACTGCCGTGTGAGGAGGTGCTGGAAGTGATCCGTCCCCAGTGGGGGAAGTGATGGGAGCCTGCCAGCTCCATGCCGGTGGCACAAAGATGCGTGCATGCCAGCAAGTGTCCAGGACCGAGGACGGCTCAAGGGCCAGGCGGTCATATGTGTGATGAGGACCGAGGACGGCTCAAGGGCCAGGCGGTCACAGCCAACTTTGGGACTGACTGAGTGAGTCATGATATGGTCCCATTGATCCAGATGTTAGTGTCCTAGATCCCGGTGGATCCGTGGTGGTCTCGTGTGCACTGAGTGACAGGGTTCCTGATACTATTGTGGGCCCTGAGTATGTAGCATATTGGTTTATGTAAAAATGCCATGAATGCTGTGTCATGCGTGAGTCATAATGGTTCATGGAAAAGTGCCATGTGTGATGACTCTTGTGCAATAGGATGGGGAATGATCCCTGTCAGGGTGATAGACAGTGATAGCGTCTTTAGAACCAGACTGAGGTCTGCAAGGGTCGGTGGGTGACGCCTTGAAGTTCTGGGGAAAATGTATGTGAATGTCCTGTAATGTAATGTCATATGGGAATGTCATGTAATGCAATGTAAGGACATGCAGATTATATGTGACAATGGAAATACAGTGTTATGGTTTATGTGTTGAAAGCGGTTTATGACAGAAATTAATAAATCCGCTGGTTATGTTACGTTGAAATGTAGTCGCTGCTGTCATTTTCCCCGTGCCAAGCGGGTTCCTCTGGGGCGCTACCTCACACCCCTCATTACCAAGCATACAACCCCCACCAGGGCGGCTGGAAGAGTCTGGTAAAGCACCTGAAAATGGTGCTATGAAAGTATGCGCCATTTTCAGGGGTGGCTGTGGGCTGCGATTAACAGCGTGGAGGGCCCAGAATGCTTGGGTCTTACCACGCTGAGAATCCTAGCCCCCAGCTGCCTGGGTATTACCTTGGCTGGCGATCAAAAATAGGGCAAAACCCACACATTTTTTAATTTATTTTAATAATTAAAAAATATATTGGGCTTCTCTGTATTTTGATTGCCAGCCAGGGTAAAGTAAGGCAGCTAGGGGTGGCTGTCCACTTTATCCACGCTGACAATCAAAAATACAGCGAAGTGCTACACAAAATCTTTTTAATTATTTATATTTGCAGTAATATGATGTCAATGGGTGAGGGGTGCAACAGCCAATCACAGATGCTGTCACAGAGAATAGGAGTCTGTGATTGACCCATACATTCTAGTTTCTGGAACGTATGGGCAGCTTCCAGATTACTCCAACAGCCAATCACAGACGCTCATTTTCTGTCACAGCATCTCTGATTGGCTGTTGGGTCCCTCTGCAGTGTATATCCAGAAAGTTAATAAGCGGCTTCGGAAGTAGATACGATGGGACGCGGTAAGTATGAGCTGCTGTTTAATAACTATTTTCTTTATTTTTACAGCCACCAAACTGTAACACGAACTTCCCAGGGAAGTCCGTCTTCGGGATTTGTGCCCAAACCATAGGTGTTCGGTACAGACCCCGCACTTTACAGTTCGGGGTTCGCCCATTACTATTGATTTATGAAATAAAATTTAAATGAATGGTTACACTTTAAGCAGGTCATGTGTCACGATTCCTCCTACCAAGGTGTCTGGATGCAGTGAGTGACAGTTCAATTGTCCAATCTTGGGCAGGGGCATGCTGAGCTGTCAGTATGGTGATTGGCAGTTCAGTCATCCAATCAGAGGCAGGCGTAGGCTGAGCTGTCAGTATGGTGATTGGCAGTTCAGTCATCCAATCAGAGGCAGGCGTAGGCTGAGCTGTCATTATGGTGATGGGCAGCTCCTGTTTGGAGTGATTACATTGCTATTTAGTTGCCTCGCTATCCAGTCGTAGCTTTTGCTCAGTGGTGTCTGTGTGCCTGTTGTTCCTTTGCTCAGTCAGATGTATTTATATGAGTTTTTATAAAAAATGATGATCCATACGTTTGATTTCTCATATCCATATGTCATCCATTCATCCACTTTTGCCATCTGTATGATTTATCCTTAATATCTACAATTAAAAAAATTTTAATAGGCCTAAATCATTTTCCCAATAAATCTTTGCAGTGGATCCATTAAAAATGACTGTGACACGGATGTGCACGGTGTCTATTAGTCTCATTAATGATTGCCGTTTATTGATCAGGCGGTGCCGGTCTGCAGACCTGGGTTCACCCTGTTCTGTATCTATCTTATCTGAGTGATGTTATCCCGTGTGACTAATACAGATACTGGGATCCTTTATATCTCGGGTTCTCTCCTTATCTTGTGTTTACTGCACTTTCTTCTTCTTCTTCGATTTCACCATCGAGCGGCTTCTTTTTTTCTTATAATTTTTTATTTTGCAATAATTTCTCCATAACTAATATGATAAAAATGTAATGCACCAAAAGCAAAACAGCATTATCATGGGATAGTAAAGTATAGCTCCAGGTGAAACTGAATAATTCAAGAGCAGGAAAGTGTTTTATCTCTAATAATGGCAGCATCTACAGAATATCACTAACGGTGTAACATAAATGCACGGATTCCCCATAACAGACCCACCTTCCCACAGCAGCTCACCCATCACAGGGGCTTCCCTTTACATTGCAGATCTTGATGGTGGTGGACTGGGGTGGTAGCCATGGCCTGATCCTTGGATGCCCTGTCTACCGTCACAGTTTGGGAGATATTGTGTTTGATGGTGGTCTGCACCTGGATGGGAATGAGGGACTGTGTCATGCAGATCAGTGGTGTAAAGCTCATGGGTCCTGATGCAAAAGCTCCATCGGGGGCCCCCAATTATTGCAAATCTTTCATAGTATTAGTCTTTCTCTATAAGCCAAGGGAACCTTTGGGGCCCCCTAGGCTCCAGGGCTTGGGTGCGATTGCATCCCTGCACCTATTGTAGTTATGCTCCTGGTGCAGATCATACCTCTTCTAACTGCATCAGAGTTGGTGATTACCCCTACTGCATCGAGCTTGGTGCTTACTCCTGCCGCATCGGGCTTGGTGCTTACACCTGCCGCATCAGAGTAAAAACTCCACCTGATTGGCCAGGTGTGGTCAGCTGACTGCCACCTGATTGGCCACCTGAAATACAAAAGAAAAGGATGCGGATGCCATATTGGCACACCCAAGTGATGGTTGTGCCAAGATGGCGACCTCATGCTGTTTCTGTCCTCCAGGCTTTGGTCCTCCTCTTCTTTCACTGATGCCGCTGTTGCTGCGCCACCCCAGAGCCCACCCCCATCGTCACAACCCACACTTTGTCAATGTGCATGTGCCCGCCATATTTGTGCACTTGTCACGCAGAGTAGTGGAGCGGGTGTCCAAACATGGCGCACTGACAAAATGTGTGATGCCACGAGCTCATCTCCATCCTCACTTCACCGCGGTCGGACACCCATCTAGTAAGTAATAATAATGGTTTATAAAGCGCCAACATATTCCGCACTTTCAATTCGGAGGATCATATACAAACAGTCATAAGAAACAGTTCTAGAAAATACAATAATTGAAGCCAATAATAATGATGGCCTGCTCATAAGAGCTTACACTCTACAATGAGGTGGGGGTGACACAGTACAATGGCTTCGTTACAATGATGGTCCAGACATCATGAAGACATAGGGGATAGATAAGAGCTGCATGAGTCATCACCAGACATAGGTAAAAGAGTGTGGATATAGATGATAGAGCTGCGTGAGTCATCACCAGACAATCTGCGCAGAGCTTTTGGGTCTGGTGGAGTTTGAGTGAGAATTATGTTCAGGGAAGTAATAAATAGGCTATATAGAAAGGACTTTGATTAGGGAACATGATGTGGTTTTAGGGAAGGTCTGAAGCTATGTAAGTTGTAGTCCTAATTTATTGGGGTAGAGCATTCCAGAAAATTGGTGCAGCTTGAGAGAAGTCTTGGAGCCAGGAAGTGGGAGGTTCTAGATTAAGCCATGTTCATGTTTTGTATTGTTCTGAAACATTCTAAATAAAGATTATACACAAAAAAAAATGTATATCAATCTTATATCATATCAAACGTGATGGCACAAAATCCTTTTACAATAGGAACTGCGCGGCCATCGGGTATAAATCTAGAGAAGACCCTGTCCATGGTAAATACGGCACCCACTATAAATGAGTGAGTCCAGGGGTGAAACTACAACAGGTGCAGGGGTTGGCACTGCACCCGGGCCCTGGAGCCTGGGGGGCCCCAAAAGTCCCTTTGGTCTATAGAAAAAGACTATTGCTATTAAAGATTTGCAATAGCTGGGGGGGGCCGTTGGGGCCCATGAGCTCCAGGTTACACCCGTCCCGGCAGTCGCAGGGTCACCCCCGGTGCAGAGTTTCTCTTCTCGGAACTTTCCGGCTCCTTTTTCTGTGTTTCGGCCTCAGACACGAGCGGATTAAACCGTACAAAGAAAAGCAATTATCTCCGACAAGTCCGGACGCCGGCGCCGCTCTCCCCTTCGCCTGTCACAACATCTGCACTTTAATTAATACAACTATTTGGACAATAAAAGTTCCTAAATCGTTCTCCCATTTCACACATACGACCAATTCTGTGAGTCTCCCGGAGGCCGAGCCTCCGACAAGCAGCGACTCGTCCCAGATTCCCAGGACGGAGCCTTGTGCAATCACATAAGTATAACGTGCGGGATCCAGATCACCGGGATCCTGTGCTGACAGGGATCCGAGGCCGTCAGCCGCCATTGTACTGGGGAATTAATGACCGGGAGGATAATCTGCACACGGAGGGTGAGTCCTATAACCCGTCTATAGGAGGGTGACAGGCGTGATCTCACATACACTCATGGAGGGGGGCGGTTTAGCTCATCACCTATTACAGGATTTCCTGCAGAACCTTGTGGCTTCATGTTCTCCATCATCTTTCCAGAGAACAGGATAGAGAGGTAACACTATATACAGGTATACGCTCACACATCCTATCTGCACAGGTATACGCTCATACATCCTATCTGCACAGGTATACGCTCATACATCCTATCTGCACAGGTATACCTCATACATCCTATCTGCACAGGTATACGCTCATACATCCTATCTGCACAGGTATACGCTCATACATCCTATCTGCACAGGTATACGCTCATACATCCTATCTGCACAGGTATAACGCTCATCAATCCTATCTGCACAGGTATACGCTCATACATCCTATCTGCACAGGTATACGCTCATACATCCTATCTGCACAGGTATACGCTCATACATCCTATCTGCACAGGTATACGCTCATACATCCTATCTGCACAGGTATACGCTCATACATCCTATCTGCACAGGTATACGCTCATACATCCTATCTGCACAGGTATACGCTCATACACATCCCTATCTGCACAGGTATACGCTCATACATCCTATCTGCACAGGTATAATACGCATTCTATACATCCTATCTGCACAGGTATACGCTCATACATCCTATCTGCACAGGTATACGCTCATACATCCTATCTGCACAGGTATACGCTCATACATCCTATCTGCACAGGTATACGCTCATACATCCTATCTGCACAGGTATACGCTCATACATCCTATCTGCACAGGTATACGCTCATACATCCTATCTGCACAGGTATACGCTCATACATCCTATCTGCACGGGATGTATAAGCAAGCGCTCATACATCCTATTGCACAGGTATACGCTCATACATCCTATCTGCACAGGTATACGCTCATACATCCTATCTGCACAGGTATACGCTCATACATCCTATCTGCACAGGTATACGCTCATACATCCTATCTGCACAGGTATACGCTCATACATCCTATCTGCACAGGTATACGCTCATACATCCTATCTGCACAGGTATACGCTCATACATCCTATCTGCACAGGTATACGCTCATACATCCTATCTGCACAGGTATACGCTCATACATCCTATCTGCACAGGTATACGCTCATACATCCTATCTGCACAGGTATACGCTCATACATCCTATCTGCACAGGTATACGCTCATACATCCTATCTGCACAGGTATACGCTCATACATCCTATCTGCACAGGTATACGCTCATACATCCTATCTGCACAGGTATACGCTCATACATCCTATCTGCACAGGTATACGCTCATACATCCTATCTGCACAGGTATACGCTCAACATCCTATCTGCACAGGTATACGCTCACACATCCTATCTGCACAGGTATACGCTCATACATCCTATCTGCACAGGTATACGCTCACACATCCTATCTGCACAGGTATACGCTCATACATCCTATCTGCACAGGTATATACGCTCATACATCCTATCTGCACAGGTATACGCTCATACATCCTATCTGCACAGGTATACGCTCATACATCCTATCTGCACAGGTATACGCTCATACATCCTATCTGCACAGGTATACGCTCATACATCCTATCTGCACAGGTATACGCTCATACATCCTATCTGCACAGGTATACGCTCATACATCCTATCTGCACTTCTACCATTATTCTGTATTTGCTGTAAATGTATCTGTGGTTGCGGATGTGGAACTTGTGTCGTGATTCTGCATATTAATTAGTGCAGGATCCTGACAGTGATCTGATCCACTGTGACACATGATGTCATTACCCCCGAGGATAGAAATCCAGGTGGATTCAGCAACATTTCTTTCCTTTCTTATTTTTTTTTTCTTTCTTTCTTTCTTTCTTTCTTTCTTTTCTTTCTTTCTTTCTTTCTTTCTTTCTTTCTTTCTTTCTTTTTCTTTCTTTCTTTCTTTCTTTCTTTCTTTCTTTCTTCTTTCCTTCTTCTTCCTTCCTCCCATGGGTATACAAAATATGGCCCGTGGTGTCTCATGTTAGTCTGCATACGCATATTGCTCATTTCTTTCTTTTTTCTTTCTTTCTTTCTTTCTTTCTTTCTTTCTTTCTTTCTTTCTTTCTTTCTTTCTTTCTTTCTTTCTTTTTCTTTCTTCTTTCTTTCTATAGTTTTTTGTCCTTTGATTAGTTGTTTCTTCAAGATTTGGAGATTCCTCAACTAATGTAAAAGCATAAATCCACGCAACACATTTATTCCTGCTACTTATGTTGACCTTTGATACATTCAGAGCAAGAATGAATCTGTCGCGTGGATTTATGTCTTTTTACATTCCTTGAGGAATCTCCAAATCTTGAAGAAACAACTGATTGAAGGACATAAAACTATGCTTCTTATCTCTGGGCACTGATGTTTATTTACTGCCCCAGATGCTCTTTCTCCCTCCCAACTCTGACCAATGCTTCATCTCACTTGGTTCATTTACTGCACTATTGAACCCTGTGTATGTGTATATAGGTGTGTTCAGATGCAATTTTTTTTCTCTCCTGTATTTGGGATGAGAAAAACTCTCAGCATGCTGTGAGTGGAGGCGTAAAACCGATGAAATTCACCAGTGAAAGTCTATGGGTGCGAGAAAAAAACGGACTGCACACAGACCGTCCGTATGCTGTTTGTTTTTTATGGATACATTACCATTCTGGAGCATAGATGTCACGGGGGTACCATGACGGAGATTGGTATCCTTTAATTCAGGTGTTAGAAGAGCACAGCGTACATGCACAATGGCAATGGTTGGATCTGCTTTGCTTTACACATAGCTGTTCAGATTTTCCTTGATCCGGTACTGTGAGGGTTTAGCAGTTTTTTTGGTCTCCTATTGCTTTCCATCCTGGGTTATCTCAGCTGTTCTGATTTTTCCACTCCCCTCTGCTATAAATAGTCAACTTCTCAGCTTGGGTAGTGTCCTGTGATAGCTTTCTATACCTTGGTCGTGGTGTGGAGGTGTGAGCTGTTGACAAAGTAATTTAAAGCATAATCGCCGTTTAAATTTTTATTTGATAACAATATAGATCAAGTGATTTTAATAAACTTTCAAATATACTTTCATAAGAGAATTCTGGTTGAAAACCTTTCATAAACCTTCCACAAGGTGTCCCCACTACACTGTGTGTGAAGCAGATATATGTTCATTATTACTCAGATGCATCTTCACACTGAATACAGCCATATAACCATATAAGGGTAAAGGGGCGTGGGCTACACTGCTGACTGCAGCTGGTGAGGAAACAATGTATCAGATTACCTCAGCCTACATCAAAATACTGAGCAATGTCAGGATCAGTGTAAACTCCTCTTTCCTTGGCACAAGCTTCTGATCTGTCATCTGGCTCCACACAGCTCAGTCACGATCTCTGTTAACCCCTTCTCTGCTGTCACATTGCTCCCTATGAGCTGCTGGCCACACTTTAAGGAGCCCTATCCAGAGATTGGACGTTTGTTTGGTGTCTTCCAGTCATTGATTTCTTTTTGATTTGTCTCACTTACCCTTTCCATCTACTCCCCCCTGTAGTCTGATGTGCATTGTATGAATACTGTGTCTTTATCCTAGAGAGGGGCTAACATTCCTGCTGCCTGTGAACTAGCCAAAGATGTGTTCAGGGAAAGACAGTGATAGGAACATGATCACCGCACAGGGTGAAAGGACCCATCTAGGGACATCATGGAGGTCAGGGTAAGGGTCAGGGGTTGACCCACCTTATTCTTCCCGAGTTACAGTTTAACCCTTCCTCCCATCTCTTCTTGCACCGATCATCACGCCTGGTGGAGCGGAACAACCAGGAGCTGCCCTGGAGCGGTAAGCGGTGCCTATTATCCAGAGCGCGAGTCCAGATAGTTCCACCAGGGTCTTCTTCAAGCCCAGATAGGTCCACACGGTCTTCTCCAAGCCTAGATGGGTTCATAAGGGTCTTCAACAAGCCTAGATAGGTCCACCACAATCTTCTCCAAGCCTAGATAGGTCCACCAGGGTCTTCTCCAAGACTACATGGGTCCACTGGGCTCTTTTCCAAGCGTACATGGGTCCACCAGGGTCTTCTCCAAGCCTAAATAGGTCCACCGTGTTTCCTCCAAGCCTAGATAGGTCCACCAGGGTCTTCTCCAAGCGTACATAGGTCCACCAGGGTCTTCTCCAAGTCTAGATAGGTTGTCAAGGTCTTCTACATTCCTAGATAGGTACACCAGGGCCTTCTTTAAGCCTAAATAGGTCCATCAGGATCTTCTCCAAACCTAGACAGGTCCACCAATACCAAACATATTTCACTCATCCTACTCTCCTGGTCAGACCTTTTATGTGTTTGTGTAACCCCCGGGAATACTGTGACTAAGAAACCCAAAAATCCCCAAACAATAGGTCAAAATGATACATTCTTCTTCTTGCCTATCGGACAGATACAACTAAAGAAGTGAAACCTCGGTTCTGTTTGGCGGCTTTTAGCATTTTATTTCTTTTAGACATTTTGATAAATAATGGCCGATATTATCTCTTTTTTATCAGTTCTTGGCATAGAAGTCGGTAATTAATCAATGGCCTCTAATTGAGGAACAACAATTAAAGGCTTCAGACAATATTTATCTTGGCTTCCGTTGGTTTTACTAATTGTTTTTCAGATTTGTGCTGTTTGTTCAATCTTCAGCTGCTTTAATAGATGTGAACAAGCAAGTGCCCAAGGGAGAAAACCTTCTATATCTATGGGCAGAGCGGGCAGAGGAGGCAGAGCAGGCAGAGGGGGCAGAGCAGGCAGAGGGGCAGAGCGGGCAGAGGAGGCAGAGCAGGCATAGGGGGCAGAGCAGGCAGAGGGGCAGAGCAGGCAGAGGGGGCAGAGGGGGCAGAGCAGGCAGAGGGGCAGAGGGGGCAGAGCAGGCAGAGGGGGCAGAGCGGCAGAGCGGGCAGAGCGGGCAGAGGGGGCAGAGCAGGCAGAGGGGGCAGAGGGGGCAGAGCAGGCAGAGGGGCAGAGCGGGCAGAGGGCAGAGGGGGCAGAGGGGGCAGAGCAGGCAGAGGGGGTTAGAGGGGGCAGAGGGGCAGAGCGGGCAGAGCAGGCAGAGGGGGTAGAGGGGGCAGAGCGGGTAGAGGGGCAAGCAGGTGGAGGGGGCAGAGGGGCAGAGCAGGCAGAGTGGGTAGAGGGGGCAGAGGGTGTAGAGGGGGCAGAGTGGGCAGAACGGGCAGAGTGGGCAGAGTGGGTAGAGTGGCAGAGCGGGCAGAGTGGGCAGAGTGGGTAGAGTGGGCAGAGTGGGTAGAGGGGCAAGCAGGTGGAGAGGGCAGAGGGGGCAGAGCAGGCAGAGTGGGTAGAGGGGGCAGAGGGTGTAGAGGGGGTAGAGGGGGCAGAACAGGCAGAGTGGGCAGAGTGGGTAGAGTGGGCAGAGTGGGTAGAGGGGCAAGCAGGTGGAGGGGGCAGAGGGGGCAGAGCAGGCAGAGTGGGTAGAGGGGGCAGAGGGGGTAGAGGGGGCAGAGTGGGTAGAGTGGCAGAGCGGGCAGAGTGGGCAGAGTGGGTAGAGTGGGCAGAGCAGGCAGAGCGGGCAGAGGGGTAGAGTAGGCAGAGTGGGTAGAGTGGCAGAGCAGGCAGAGCAGGTAGAGGGGGCAGAGTGGGCAGAGCGGGTAGAGGGGGCAGAGTGGGCAGAGCGGGTAGAGCGGACCGGCTGTACACAGCTCTGATGCCGCATTGGACGTCTTGTTATATTGTGATGAAAAAACACTGTATACCGGGTTTATCAGAGGTTTTAGTATACAGCCCCCCTCTCCACATACTCGTTAGCTGGCAGTCACACAAACAATGTTTTGGCAGACAGGCATCTTGGCCGGCTCTCCCATACGGTTGTTCGGCGCCTTGAGAAAAGCGCCAATAGACATCTCTGCCGGATGTTTATCTCTGGAAGAAAAAAGCCGTCCAAAACCTGACAAGTCCAATTCACATCTTCCCCGACAATCTGTTGGCCGGTGCCCACATATCCATTAGAGTGTCGGTAGAAGCCATCGATATCGGTGGGTGCAGCCATTAGTCTAAAGGTGTAGACGGTATCATCCTTCCTCAGAATAAAGCCGCCCTATACTCCTTAGATGGCCTTCAACTGAACAATGGTTCGGCTAATTGTTAAGTCAGCACTCCTTGGTTGGCACTGTGTATGGAGCACTCCTTGGTTGGCACTGTGTATGGAGCACTCCTTGGTTGGCACTGTGTATGGAGCACTCCTTGGTTGGCACTGTGCATGGAGCACTCCTTGGTTGGCACTGTGTATGGAGGTCTCCTTGGTTGGCACTGTGTATGGAGCACTCCTTGGTTGGCATTGTGTATGGAGCACTCCTTGGTTGGCACTGTGTATGGAGCACTCCTTGGATGGCACTGTGTATGGAGCACTCCTTGGTTGGCACTGTGCATGGAGCACTCCTTGGTTGGCACTGTGCATGGAGCTCTCCTTGGTTGGCACTGTGTATGGAGCACTCCTTGGTTGGCACTGTGTATGGAGCACTCCTTGGTTGGCACTGTGTATGGAGCTCTCCTTGGTTGGCACTGTGTATGGAGCACTCCTTGGTTGGCACTGTGTATGGAGCACTCCTTGGTTGGCACTGTGTATGGAGCACTCCTTGGTTGGCACTGTGTATGGAGCACTCCTTGGTTGGCACTGTGTATGGAGCTCTCCTTGGTTGGCACTGTGTATGGAGCACTCCTTAGTTGGCACTGTGTATGGAGCACTCCTTGGTTGGCACTGTGCATGGAGCACTCCTTGGTTGGCACTGTGTATGGAGCTCTCCTTGGTTGGCACTGTGTATGGAGCACTCCTTGGTTGGCACTGTGCATGGAGCACTCCTTGGTTGGCACTGTGTATGGAGCACTCCTTGGTTGGCACTGTGTATGGAGCTCTCCTTGGTTGGCACTGTGTATGGAGCACTCCTTGGTTGGCACTGTGTATGGAGCACTCCTTGGTTGGCACTGTGTATGGAGCACTCCTTGGTTGGCACTGTGTATGGAGCACTCCTTGGTTGGCACTGTGTATGGAGCACTCCTTGGTTGGCACTGTGTATGGAGCACTCTTTGGTTGGCACTGTGTATGGAGCACTCCTTGGTTGGCACTGTGTATGGAGCACTCCTTGGTTGGCACTGTGTATGGAGCACTCCTTGGTTGGCACTGTGTATGGAGCTCTCCTTGGTTGGCACTGTGTATGGAGCTCTCCTTGGTTGGCACTATGTATGGAGCACTCCTTGGTTGGCACTGTGTATGGAGCTCTCCTTGGTTGGCACTGTGTATGGAGCACTCCTTGGTTGGCACTGTGTATAGAGCACCCCTTGGTTGGCACTGTGTATGGAGCACTCTTTGGTTGGCACTGTGTATGGAGCACTCCTTGGTTGGCACTGTGTATGGAGCACTCCTTGGTTGGCACTGTGTATGGAGCTCTCCTTGGTTGGCACTGTGTTTGGAGCACTCCTTGGTTGGCACTGTGTATGGAGCACTCCTTGGTTGGCACTGTGTATGGAGCACTCCTTGGTTGGCACTGTGTATGGAGCACTCCTTGGTTGGCACTGTGTATGGAGCTCTCCTTGGTTGGCACTGTGTATGGAGCACTCCTTGGTTGGCACTGTGTATGGAGCACTCCTTGGTTGGCACTGTGTATGGAGCACTCCTTGGTTGGCACTGTGTATGGAGCACTCCTTGGTTGGCACTGTGTATGGAGCACTCCTTGGTTGGCACTGTGTATGGAGCACTCCTTGGTTGGCACTGTGTATGGAGCACTCCTTGGTTGGCACTGTGTATGGAGCACTCCTTGGTTGGCACTGTGTATGGAGCACTCCTTGATTGGCACTGTGTATGGAGCACTCCTTGGTTGGCACTGTGTATGGAGCACTCCTTGGTTGGCACTGTGTATGGAGCACTCTTTGATTGGCACTGTGTATGGAGCACTCCTTGGTTGGCACTGTGTATGGAGCACTCCTTGGTTGGCACTGTGTATGGAGACACTCCTTGGTTGGCACTGTGTATGGAGCACTCCTTGGTTGGCACTGTGTATGGAGCACTCCTTGGTTGGCACTGTGTATGGAGCACTCCTTGGTTGGCACTGTGTATGGAGCACTCCTTGGTTGGCACTGTGTATGGAGCACTCCTTGGTTGGCACTGTGTATGGAGCACTCCTTGGTTGGCACTGTGTATGGAGCACTCCTTGGTTGCACTGTGTATGGAGCACTCCTTGGTTGGCACTGTGTATGGAGCACTCCTTGGTTAGCACTGTGTATGGAGCTCTCCTTGGTTGGCACTGTGTATGGAGCACTCCTTGGTTGGCACTGTGTATGGAGCACTCCTTGGTTGGCACTGTGTATGGAGCACTCCTTGGTTGGCACTGTGTATGGAGCACTCCTTGGTTGCACTGTGTATGGAGCACTCCTTGGTTGGCACTGTGTATGGAGCACTCCTTGGTTGGCACTGTGTATGGAGCACTCCTTGGTTGGCACTGTGTATGGAGCACTCCTTGGTTGGCACTGTGTATGGAGCACTCCTTGGTTGGCACTGTGTATGGAGCACTCCTTGGTTGCACTGTGTATGGAGCATTCCTTGGTTGGCACTGTGTATGGAGCACTCCTTGGTTGGCACTGTGTATGGAGCTCTCCTTGGTTGGCACTGTGTATGGAGCACTCCTTGGTTGGCACTGTGTATGGAGCTCTCCTTGGTTGGCACTGTGTATGGAGCACATCCTTGGTTGGCACTGTGTATGGAGCACTCCTTGGTTGGCACTGTGTATGGAGCACTCCTTGGTTGGCACTGTGTATGGAGCACTCCTTGGTTGGCACTGTGTATGGAGCACTCCTTGGTTGGCACTGTGTATGGACCTCCTTGGTGGCACGGTATGGAGCACTCCTTGGTGGCACTGTGTATGAGCACTCCTTGGTTGGCACTGTGTATGGAGCACTCCTTGGTTGGCACTGTGTATGGAGCACTCCTTGTGTATGAAGGTAACATAGTCAGTCTACATTATTCTGCAGACTATTTATGACTGTTATTTATTTACTGCTTAGTATTGTTGGTATTATTTGATCAGAGTATAGCTGTATTATACAGCCGCTATTATTATTATGTTATCAAATAACTAAGTGATATTTAATCTCTGTATAGTTTTATTTGTCAGTCACTATACGGTAATATTAATTAGCCACAATGGTGTTATTTTCATTAACTGTATGATGGAATTAATCAGTCACTGTATAGCGGTATTATTCGGTCACTGTATGGCGGTATTATTCAGTCACTGTATGGCGGTATTATTCAGTCACTGTATGGCGGTATTATTCAGTCACTGTATGGCGGTATTATTCAGTCACTGTAGGGCGGTATTATTCAGTCACTGTATGGCGGTATTATTCAGTCACTGTATGGCGGTATTATTCAGTCACTGTATGGCGGTATTATTCAGTCACTGTAGGGCAGTATTATTCAGTCACTGTATGGCGGTATTATTCAGTCACTGTATGGCGGTATTATTCAGTCACTGTAGTGGCGGTATTATTCAGTCACTGTATGGCGTTATTATTCAGTCACTGTATGGCGGTATTATTCGGTCACTGTATGGCGGTATTATTCGGTCACTGTATAGCGGTATTATTCGGTCACTGTATGCGGTATTATTCGGTCACTGTATGGCGGTATTATTCGGTCACTGTATGGCGGTATTATTCAGTCACTGTATCGGTATTATTCAGTCACTGTATGGCGGTATTATCGTCACTGTATGGGTATTATTCGTCACTGTATGGCGGTATTATTCAGTCACTGTATGGCGGTATTATTCAGTCACTGTATGGCGGTATTATTCGTCACTGTATGCGGTATTATTCAGTCACTGTATGGCGTATTATTCAGTCACTGTGGTATTATCAGTCATTATAGCGTTTTCGGTCACTGTATGGCGGTATTATTCAGTCACTGTATGCGGTATTATTCAGTCACTGTATGGCGGTATTATTCGGTCACTGTATGGCGGTATTATTCGAGTCACTGTATGGCGGTATTATTCAGTCACTGTATGGCGGTATTATTCGTCACTGTATGGCGGTATTATTCAGTCACTGTATGGCGGTATTATTCAGTCACTGTATGGCGGTATTATTCGGTCACTGTAATGCGGTATTATTCGGTCACTGTATATGGCGGTATTTATTCGGTCACTGTATGGCGGTATTATTCAGTCACTGTATGGCGGTATTATTATTCGAGTCACTGTAGATTTGGCCGTGGTATATTATTCAGGTCACTGTATGGCGGTATTATTCAGTCACTGTATGGCGGTATTATTCAGTCACTGTATGGCGGTATTATTCGAGTCACTGTATGGCGTATTATTCAGTCACTGTATGCGGTATTATTCAGTCACTGTATGGCGGTATTATTCGGTCACTGTATGGCGGTATTATTCGGTATGTTCGAGTCTGTCACTGTATGCGGTATTATTCGGTCACTGTATGCGGTATTATTCGTCACTGTATGGCTGTATTATTCAGTCACTGATGGCGGTATTATTCAGTCACTTTATGGGTATATGCTGGTATTATTCAGTCACTGTATGGCGGTATTATTCAGTCACTGTATGGCGGTATTATTCGTCACTGTATGGCGGTATTATTCGGTCACTGTATGCGGTATTATTCAGTCACTGTATGGCGGTATTATTCGGTCACTGTTGGCGGTATTATTCAGTCACTGTATGCGGTATTATTCAGTCACTGTATGGGTATTATTCGGTCACTGTATGGGGTATTATTCGTCACTGTATGGCGGTATTATTCAGTCACTGTTATGCGGTATTATTCAGTCACTGTATGGCGGTATTATTCGGTCACTGTATGCGGTATATTCAGTCACTGTATGGCGGTATTATTCAGTCACTGTAAGCGGTATTATTCGGTCACTGTACTTGGCGGTATTATTCAGTCACTGTATGGCGGTATTATTCAGTCACTGTATGGCGGTATTATTTCGTCACTGTATGGCGGTATTATTCGTCACTGTAATGGCGGTATTATTCAGTCACTGTATGGCGTATTATTCAGTCACTGTATAGCGGTATTATTCAGTCACTGTATGCGGTATTATTTCGGTCACTGTATGGCGTATTATTCGTCACTGTATGGCGGTATTATTCAGTCACTGTATGGCGGTATTATTGGTCACTGTAGCGGTATTATTCGTCACTGTATGGCGGTATTATTCGTCACTGTATGGCGGATTATTCGGTCACTGTATGCGGTTTTTCAGTCACTGTTATGCGGTATTATTCGGTCACTGTATGCGGGTATTATTCGGTCACTGTATGGCGGTATTATTCAGTCACTGTATGGCGGTATTATTCGTCACTGTATGGCGGTATTATTCGTCACTTATGCGGTATTATTGTCACTGTATGGCGGTATTATTCGTCACTGTAAGCGGTATTATTCAGTCACTGTATGGCGTATTATTCAGTCACTGTATGCGTATTATTCGGTCACTGTATGCGGTATTATTCGTCACTGTATGGCAGTATATATTGGTCACTGTAAGCGGTATTATTCAGTCACTGTATGGCGTATTATTCGGTCACTGTATGGCGGTATTATTCGGTCACTGTATGGCGGTATTATTCAGTCACTGTATGGCGGTATTATTCGGTCACTGTATAGCGTATTATTCGTCACTGTATGGCGTATTATTACTTTAGTCACTGTATGGCGGTATTATTCGGTCACTGTATGGCGGTATTATTCAGTCACTGTATGGCGGTATTATTCAGTCACTGTATGGCGGTATTATTTCAGTCACTGTATGGCGGTATTATTCGGTCACTGTAGGCGGTATTATTCAGTCACTGTATGGCGGTATTATTCAGGTCACTGTATGGCGGTTATTATTCGGTCACTGTATGGCGGTATTATTCAGTCACTGTATAGCGGTATTATTCAGTCACTGTATGGCGGTATTATTCAGGTCACTGTATATGCGTATTATTCGTCACTGTATGGCGGTATTATTCAGTCACTGTATGCGGTATTATTCGGTCACTGTATGGCGGTATTATTCGTCACTGTATGGCGGTATTATTCAGTCACTGTATGGCGGTATTATTCAGGTCACTGTATGGCGGTATTATTCGGTCACTGTATGGCGGTATTATTCGATGTATGCGGTATTATTCGGTCACTGTATAGCGGTATTATTCAGTCACTGTATGGCAGTATTATTCAGTCACTGTATGGCGGTATTATTCAGTCACTGTATGGCGGTATTATTCAGTCACTGTATGGCGGTATTATTCAGTCACTGTATGGCGTATTATATTCAGGTCACTGTATGGCGGTATTATTCAGTCACTGTATGGCAGTATTATTCAGTCACTGTATGCGGTATTATTCAGTCACTGTATGGTGTATTATTCAGTCACTGTATGGCGGTATTATTCAGTCACTGTATGGCAGTATTATTCAGTCACTGTATGCGGTATTATTCGTCACTGTATGGCGGTATTATTCAGTCACTGTATAGCGGTATTATTCAGTCACTGTATGGCGATTATTATTCGGTCACTGTATGGAGGTATTATTCAGTCACTGTATGGCGGTATTATTCAGTCACTGTATGCGGTATTATTCAGTCACTGTATGGATTATATTCGGTCACTGTATGGCGGTATTATTCGGTCACTGTATGGCGGTATTATTCAGTCACTGTATGCGGTATTATTCAGTCACTGTATGGCGGTATTATTCAGTCACTGTATGGCGGTATTATTCGGTCACTGTATGGCGGTATTATTCGGTCACTGTATGGCGGTATTATTCAGTCACTGTATAGCGTATTATTCGTCACTGTATAGCGTATTATTCAGTCACTGTATGGCGGTATTATTCAGTCACTGTATGGCAGTATTATTCAGGTCACTGTATGGTATTATGTCACTGTATGGCGGTATTATTCGTCACTGTATGGCGGTATTATTCAGTCACTGTATGGCGGTATTATTCAGTCACTGTATAGCGGTATTATTCGGTCACTGTATGGCGGATTATTCGGTCACTGATGGCGGTATTATTCGTCACTGTAGGCGGTATTATTCAGTCACTATATGCGGTATTATTCAGTCACTGTATGGTATTATTATTCGGTCACTGTATGGCGGTATTATTCAGTCACTGTATAGCGGTATTATTCGGTCACTGTATGGCATTATTATTCGGTCACTGTATGGCGGTATTATTCGGTCACTGTATGGCGGTATTATTCAGTCACTGTATGGTGGTATTATTCGTCACTGTATGGTATTATTATTCAGTCACTGTATAGCGGTATTATTCAGTCACTGTATGGCATTATTATTTGGTCACTGTATGGTGGTATTATCGTTCGGTCACTGTATGGCGGTATTATTCAGTCACTGTATGGCGGTATTATTCAGTCACTGTATAGCAGTATTATTCAGTCACTATAGCTGTGTTCATTAATTTGATTTTCCAAGGTATGAGGGCACAAAGACTGTAAGTATAAACAATGCTTGAGTTTGTCTATCTACAGTATAGAGAAGTAATGGATAATTTCCACAGGAGCAAATCCTCCGCATCCATTGTAATAGTCATCAATAAAGCCGAGCTCCCATACGGTGCAGAGGGCAATAAATACAATGTATCTGCTGAATCCTGGAGAATCTGCAAACACAATATATATTCATGAAACTGATTGCAGAAAAGATGGCTCCGGCACCTCGTGTGATAGGAAAAACAGCGAATATTAACATAAAGAGCGGTCATTAATGTGCAATATCTCAAGATGAAATTGTCCAGCATGAACTGTGAGAATAAAGCAGAACAATATCTGGGGGACAGTGATACCGGCCGAGCTATCGTCTGGGAATAGTAACATTTAGCTGGATATTAGATAGTGTATCATTTGTATATGTTGCGTTTAAAGTGTAAGCGCTGTTTACATTTTTATGTAATAATAATGTAGAGCAAGTGATTATAATAAACTTTCAAATATATTTTATAATGAAATCTGCAAGGAAACCATTCATAAACCTTCCACAAAGTGTCCCCACTACATTGATTCTGAAGCTGACATATGTTCGTTATCAGTCAGATCCGTCTTCAGGCTTCTCACACTGAATTCGGGGCATGTATCCATATAAGGGAAAGGGGGCGTGTCCAACACTGCTGACTGCAGCTGATGAAGAAACAATGTATCAGATTACATCAGATTACAGCACAGTGCGGAGCAATGTCAGAATGTCAGGATCACTGCAAACTCCTCTTTCCTAGCACAAGCTTCTGATCTGTCATCTGGCTCCACACAGCTCAGTCACGATCTCTGTTAACCCCTTCTCTGTCTTTTCACATTGCACTGCTCCCTATCAGCTGCTGTTCATGCCCTCACAGCCATAAAATGCAGCTTTTAAAAGAGCACAGAAAAATGTGAGAAAATAAGTCATATGGCATAAAAAAGCATCATCTTAGCTGCTATGTTGCCCATCATTAACAACAAGTGCAGGGTTTGTTTTTATTTTAATGAAACATTACGTTTCCACAATGAGTTTTTGGTGACTTTTGCAAAAAAAATGCATAGTGGATGGTTTTATAGAAATCCACAGCTGAAAAAAATGAGATAAAGCCATGTAAAAAAAATTGCAGATAAGTCAGAAGTAACCTAATTTAGTTCATTGGTGCGATTAGTGCACATGGTGACCCAGCATGGCTCACAGTAGAGTGAGGCGTCAGACAAGGCGGCATCCGGTCACCATTTCTCTTCAGCTTCTATGCAGAAGACTGGATCTGCCAAAAAAGAAGAAAGAATCAACATAATCAACAATCTAAAATACTCAGATGATACAACACTGATAGCAACAAGCGTACAGGGAATAAAGGAGATAAGGAGAGTCAAGATGAAAATCAATGTTGGACTGCTACACAACACAAGCTGCGGCAGAGTAAGAGGTGACACGCTGAGCTCGCCGGTGCCATAGTAACCGCCAGCTAGTGGTTATTATGGCAACGGTGTCTTCAGATGACCTCAGTTACTCCCGCTTACCCTGCTCAGCTTGTGTCATTCAGTGTTCAGAACCATGGGAGAGAAACGCTTTGTTCTTCACCGCGCGTCTCTGATAAAGCAGAGCTGAGAGTGCGATGTGGCCGGCGGTGAGAAGACATTGCAAAGGATGCCGCATGGGTATGAGGGTCGAGCGGTTCAATAAAGATGGAGTCCAGAAATGTCTTTGTGTTTTTATTTTTAATAAAATGTTTTTTCAATGTGTATTGTGTCTTCTTTACTATTCACTTCAGATTCTTAATGGCCGGGTCTAATATTGGCCAGACATTGAAGAATCTCAGGCTTAATGCCAGCTGGCAATACAAAGCTGACATTAACCCCTTATTACCCACAGCCACCATCCCCAGGGCTGCTGGAAGAACTGGGTAAAGCGCCTGGAAATGGCACTACGACGAATGCGCCAATTTCTGGGGCAGCTGTGAGCTGCTATTCTCTAGTGTGGGGGCTCTAAAATGATGGGCCCTCACCATGCTAAGAATACCAGCTCTCATCTGCCTAGTTTTACTTTGGCTGGCAATTAAAAAAAGGGTGAAGCGCTATGCATTTTTTTTTTTGCCAGCCAAGATAAAATTAGGCAACTTAGAATGGCAGCTCGCAGCTGTCCACTCTATCTGTGCTACACTGAAAAATACAATGAAGCCCTGTGCATTTTTTATTAAAATTATGTATTTATTTAAACGGCACTATGACGGCGGCACTAATGTGTATGGCAACCAAGCACAATCACCATTTAGATTGTGGAAATGCAGTCAGGTGCAACAGCCAATCACAGACGGTCTCACAAAGAGTGAATGCCTGTGATTGGCTGTTGCTGGTCAGTGCAGTGAATATGCATGAAGCTTAATGAGCGGCCCCGGGGGACAGCAGCAGGACACTGGTAAGATGATCTAGCTATTCCTGGATGAGATACAGTCAGAATAGTGAGGAGTAGTGGCACGCGTTGGGGACGGTCTCGTGACTCTACACCTTCGGCACTCCCCTGTAGATCTGAGCGGACCCAACTCCCTCCGGTCTGACCCATTATCTCTACTCTGATAAATTGCACACTTACCTTCACCATTTCAGAACGTGCTTTGATCTGGGAGTTTTGGGATGAAGGTTCTGTTGACTTCTGCCCACGGGGAAGATTTTAGATTAAATATCTCTGAGTCACTGAACTGTGTTTCATTAATCGTCTCCATACATGGTTCATCCGAAACGAGAACTGACAACTCTCCAGTGAGCGCGCCATCGTAAGGTGCCACCGCCGCCACCGCGTGAACGCTCCGGAGCAAGGGCGGGTAGTAATTCTGTTTCATGTAATTCTCTGTAATGTCTTTATTGTATAAATAGAAATATTTTACCTCTGCATATGGTTTGTTTAAATGGAAATGATAAAATATATCACGATTGATCCTAATTGTCGATGGACCAGGTTCAGCCCCGGTATCCAGTAGTGATCAGTGCCGATGGGAATATTGGCTTTAGATGAGCAGATGTAACATTGGCTGACTTCGGGTACCGTACATATTGCAACATTGCACGCATGTCACCGGCAATTTGCTGGTTGCAGTGAAATCATGGACACATTGTTACATTTGTACACTGCAACAAAATGTAACAATGTTTCGATAATTTCACTGCAACCAGCAACGGCACAGTGTAACGGTACCCTCAGGGTTCGTTCAGATTGTTGGGGTGCCGGTGAGTCGTGGCAGAGCAGCCCTGGGTTGGCGACACACGCTCCACAATCGCCCTCGTTGATTACCAAAGCTGACACCGATACAATGAAGCTTGACAACATTTCTTTACTCAATCAGGCTCATATAACTTGAACGTTTCTTTCTTTTAGGGGTATCCATTTCAATGCAATTTATTGCAGACTGTTCCTATCGTCCCGGTACCTCGAGGCTCTTGACCTCTTCCCTCAGCACCACGTCAACCCAAAGCAAACTCATCAAGTCTCTCTTGGCTCCAGTCCTGTCCCACCCACAGGGATCTGTCCAGAGAGACAATTAGAGAGAAAAGTTCCTTCATTGCTGCCACCCAATCAATGGCCCAAGTCTATGCTGAAATCCACTGTGAACAGCACCATAAGGGTACCTTTACACGTCGCAACATTGCATGCAATTTCACTTGCAACTCACTGGTTGCAGTGAAATCATGGACACATTGTTCTATTTTGTTGCTGTGTACAAATGTAACAATGTGTCCATGATTTCACTGCAACCAGTAAGTTGCAAGTGAAATTGCATGCAATGTTGTGACGTGTAAAGCTATCCTAAGAGTCCTCTTGCTCCAGGAAAGGCCTCACCAAGGCCGGGGTAGGGTGTCACTGAAGGGAGGGTTGTATCCAGGGGGTAACTGCAACAGAAGCAGCCCCAAAAGTCCCTTTGGCCTCTAGAAAAACACTAATACTATTAAAGATTTGCAATAATTGAGGGCCCCGTTGGAGCTTTGGCATTGGGGCCCATGAGCTTCAGGTGACACCAATGTATCCACACAGAAGGTCCCTGACTCAGAAGATCTGGCCAAATTGATTATGGATTACACTCCAGATCCCCGGCTCTATGCCCTGCTTTATACTGGGGGACTCTCCTGCTAAGCTACACTGCAGGCCCTTTTTATTGGCTACCGTAGGTCCCACCCCAGAGGAGTATAAATGATTATTAACTTTCGTAACTCACTGGCATCGGGGAGCAGTCTTCACCTTCACCACTACATGGCTGAAAACATGTAATTACACTAATTAACCTTACACACTGAATACACATCACTACAACACCTACAGGTGTACACTGTGTTTTCCAAAGTATTGGGGCAGGACCCCAGACCCCCTTACAAGGTGAATGTATTATACGGACACGCGCTGTCAGAGTAATAATTGGACGGCACACAAACCAATTCAATAGGGCTGTTCAGAAGCCACTTTTTTATCCATATGATAAAAAAAATCACGGCATGCACTATGCTCCTCCGAGTCTCAGATAAAAAACCCTATTCAAGTGAATGGGTGCATATTTTTTATTTTAACAGCCATAAGCTTGATCTGGAGCCATGGCAACTTGATGGATGAAAACTCTGTAGGAAGATCGATCTTGTGCAGCCCAAAGAGGTCCACTAGGATCTTCTCCAAGCCTAGATAGCTCCACCGGGTCCTTTCCAAGCCTAGATAGCTCCACTGGGTCCTCTCCAAGCCTAGATAGCTTCACTGGGTCCTCTCCAAGCCTAGATAGGTCCACTAGGATCTTCTCCAAGCCTAGATAGCTCCACCGGGTCCTTTCCAAGCCTAGATAGCTCCACTGGGTCCTTTCCAAGCCTAGATAGCTTCACTGGGTCCTCTCCAAGCCTAGATAGGTCCACCAGGGTCTTCTCCAAGCCTATATAGCTCCACCGGGTCCTTTCCAAGCCTAGATAGCTCCACTGGGTCTTCTCCAAGCCTAGATAGCTTCACTGGGTCCTCTCCAAGCCTAGATAGGTCCACCAGGGTCTTCTCCAAGCCTAGATAGGTCCACCATGGTCTTCTCCAAGCCTAGATACATCCACCAAGGTTTCCTCCAAGCCTAGATAGGTCCACCAGGATCATTTCCAAGCCAAGATAGGTGCACCAGGATCTTCCGTAAGCCTAGATAGGTTCACCAGGGTCTTCTCCAAGCTGAGATAGGTCCATCAGGATCACTTCCAAACCTAGATAGGTTCACCAGGGTCTTCTCCAATCTCAGATAGGTCCATCAGGATAATTTTCAAGCCTATATTGGTCTACCAGAGTCTTCTCCAAGCCCATATAGGTCTACTCAGTGCTCGCTGTGCTCAGTACACTCAGTGCTCGCTGTGCTCAGGTACACTCAGTGCTCGCTGTACTCAGGTACACTCAGTGCTCGGCCCAGTGTGAGCTGCTTGCAGTGTTTTGATCTGCTGCACTGGGGGTAAAATCGGCATTATTGGATGTAGGGTGTACAAAAAAAATGACAAATCCACGCCCTTCCCCCCTCCTCCTGGACAGAGAGCAGAACTGCCCAATCAGAGACTTTCAATGAGATTCGGGACAAGTTTGAGTCCAGAATAGAACTTTATGTAAAGGCCGAACCTTCAGAACCTGAACCTACATTGTCTCCTCACCTCTGACCGTGGCAGGACTCACTCCTCCTTCAGGGCTTAGGACTCATCAGACATCTGTTACTTTTTATTGTATTTTATCCATTTACTGCGTCAGATTTCACCTGTTTTTGGATAAAGTGTAAATTGTTACCACCAGGTCCATGTCTGTTGTCATATGAAAAGAATTGTACATTAATCAGTAAAACTACAGACCGTCCCTGCCTGACCCACATTTGTCATTCGTGCGCTGTTCATGATTTTCAATGATCCATACATTGGATGGATGATTATAATCAGTGTCACAGATCAAAAATTCACGTTTTAATCCAAAAAGTATCATAGACATGTGAACGGCCCCATAGATTGTGATTGGCGTGGGGATCTACCTGTGAAAAACACATATGGGACACGTATGTGCAAAATGGACATGTGAGGCCTCAAACATTCTGCAATCAACCAGAAAAGAGCGATCAGGTCGTCCGTCTGTGTGTGTCCCCGCTTCACCTGAGAGCAATGTGGCATCTGGGCCATGAGTCATATCTCTGATCTATGGATACATTTCCATTCTGCTGCAAGTTCTCCTGAATCAAAAGTTACATTTTGAAACAAGGATTCCTTTATATACATAGCAATGTTGTTTCAAGCTATTTTATGATTGGCCGCAGGGATCACATAACATAATGTCACACAAGCCCCAGGAGACACAGGATGTTTCGGTATAAGTGTTCAAACATAGGGATAGAGAAGGGGTTTTCTGAGTATTGTAGCTCCTTATGTAGCAAAATTAACTATACAGGACACGAAGCAGCAGTGATCTGCAGTGCAGGTGATCCTCGGGGGCGGTACTTCCTCCACTGCAGTCTGGTGGTCCTCGGGGGCGGTACTTCCTCCACTGCAGTCTGGTGGTCCTCGCTACCCTGTCACGCACACAGTAGGATAATGCTGGATAGAGTGAAGCCGCTGTGTAACCTTCCGGCAAAAAAATGTCAAAACAGCCACAAACAAAGTAACACAAGCTGTGATCCCGCTCTGCAGTTACAGTGTTGATCTACATTCTCTGGAAAAGGAATCAGTGCAAGTGTGAACACGACAGGTATTTCACCCGCAGCTATCGTTTCTCACAATAATGCAAAACATTCACGTTCCCCATTAATTAAACAGACGTTTTGGATTAATTTGTCGAAGTCCATAGTAAATATACAAACAGTGTCACATATGGGAAATGCTGTACGGCAGCGGCTGCTCCAGTGAATATCATAGGGTTATATTGTCACCTTAGATGTTGTGTCTAGGGGCAGGTTCACAGTGTTTCTTTTCCTTCCATTACCTTTTCTCATTTTTGTTGATTCATGTGCCCCGCAGCATGTTACCGCCCCCTACCAATAATTAATGTGCTCCACCCCAAGTTATTGTCGTGATTCCTCCGTGCAGGGCATCTCACACACAAAAAGAGTTACTGCTGTGTTTGGTATCTGGTGTGCTGAACTGTCAGTACTTGATTATCAGCGCAGGCTTTTATTCTGGTTCTGGGAGGTTCTGGGTTGCTCAGGTGTCCATCTTCCCTGTGATTGCTCTGCTGCTTTATTGAGCAGCCTTTCCCAGAATCTTGCCATTCAAACATTCCATTTGAAGTGGGGTTTGACCATTACTCCTGTGTCAGTCTGGTTCTAATCTTTGTTATGTGGACTGTTGCTTGATTTCCCTTTGTCTGTTTCCAGAACTTGTTGTGATTGTCTGGTATTTTGACCTCTGGACCATGACTTAAACAAGCCTCAGTTGACTCCCTGAATCATCTGCATGCTCTGCTGGAAACCTGACCCTGGACCATTCTATGACTATGTCTCTGTCTACTCCCTGAATACTATGAGCTCTCCTGGAATCTGGCCCATCCCATAACTATGTCTCAGTCTAGTCCCTGAATACTACAAGTTCTCCTGGAACCTGGACCATCCCATAACTTCATCTCTGTCTATTCCCTGAATACTATGAGCTCTACTGGAAACCTGACCCTGGACCATCCCATAACTACATCTCTGTGTACTCCCTGAATACTACAACCTCTCCTGGAAACCTGAGCTTGGACATTCTCATAACTACATCTTTGTCTACTCCCTGAATACTATGAGCTCTCCTGGAATCTGGCCCATCCCATAACTATGTCTCAGTCTAGTCCCTGAATACTACAAGTTCTCCTGGAACCTGGACCATCCCATAACTTCATCTCTGCCTATTCCCTGAATACTATGAGCTCTGCTGGAAACCTGACTCCTGGACCATCCCATAACTACATCTCTGTCTACTCCCTGAATTCTACAGCTCTCTGTAAACCTGACCCTGGACCAACCCATAACTACATCTCTGTCTACTCCCTGATTACTAGAGCTCTCCTGTAACTTGTCCCCGGATTACCTGACTTCTCTTTGGTCTATACCCCTGTAAGTAGTGACTGTGTCACACCCTAGCTATTAGTAGAGACTATTGTCACAGTTATTATGTATTAAAGATCTAAAAGGAGTAATTTTCTTTATACGACATTTCCTAGCACCGAACATGTTAACTTTCCAGTTTTTCAGGAAACCTCAGATTTACGTCACTCACAATCTGGTCATCTTGCATTGAATATTTGTTAGTTTTTAAACTAAACTCACTGATTTCATATGACAAAAGTGGAGAAGGACAGCAGAGAAAATTCCCTAAGTATAATCACAAGGGGGTGAATTGTACAAACCCAATGTCACAGGGCTGTAAGAAATATAGGGGGATTTCCGTCTCCTAGGCTGACCCTCAGGCTAGGGGGAGCCATAATTGTCCCTTATCCCAGAAGATACGCCTGATGGTGAGGATGCCTGAGCTGCCACCCTTGCCCTGCTCTAAAAACAACAATAGAGGAGTGGTAAAACTAGAACAACTGGGGAAAGCAAAGACTTTCTCTCATAGTTATACACACAGAGGTATAAGACAATATGTGCACAGGAGAAGAAAGAAAGAGCAGGAGTGAAATTAAGCAAACCTCCATACTCGCCCCCTTACAAAGTTACATTTTTACGCAGGTGGGATGATTTTCTGTTTGTTGGAAGAGTTACACCGTACCTTGTCATTTCAGGCTGAGCAGTTGCTGTACAAGAACTCGTATCCTGCATTCTTCACTAGTTTTAGTTTTCTCTGAGATGATGGATGTTAGTCCAGCTGCTACAATATTACACACAATACACAGATGATCCTTTTCTGTAGCAGCTTGGTTGATATTATGCAGCAGGACTGAGCAGGGTGGATGCAAATCACAAATAAAGTGACATATATTTGCTGAAAACTGCAGCACGATCCGTCTGTGTCTCCATGATCTCTACTGCAGGTTACCCTCTCTCCCCTCACATAGTAAAATGAAAAACAATACCAGGGAAATGTAAGGCTCACAAAGAACCACTGTTAATAACAACGCATTAAATATTATATGTTTTTTATCTGTACTCAGGGACACCCGGCTAGTGGTCGTCATGATGTCCCACAAAACACCTGATTAGTTGGTGACCCAGTTGCCCTTAAAGACACCACTCCACCAGGACTTCGTATAGTGGTGACACCAGGTGGCTTCCTTATAGTTGTGACACAGTGGCTCCTGATATTGTGACACAGTGGCTCCTGTATAGTTGTGACACCAGGTGCTTCCGTATTAGGGTGACACCAGTTGCTCCTGTATTATTGTGACACCAGTTGGCTTTCCTGTATTAGTTGGTGAACAGTTGCTTTCCTTATTAGTTGGTGACACCAGTTGCATTCTGTATTAGTTGTGACACCAGTTGCTTTCCTGATTATTGTGACACAGTGCTTCTTATTAAAGTTGGACACAGTTGGCTTTCCTGTATAGTTGGTGAACAGTTGCATCCTGTATTAGTGGTGACACCAGTGCTTCCTGATTATTGGTGACACAGTTGGCTCCTGATTAGTTGTGCACCAGTGGCTTCTGTATTAGTTGGTGACACAGGTTGCTTTCCGTATAGTGGTGACACCAGGTTGGCTTCCGATATTGTGACACAGGTGCATTCTGTATTAGTTGTACCCCCTTTCGATTAGTTGGACCAGTCCTGTATAGTTGTGACACCAGGTTGGCTTCCTGATTAGTTGTACACCAGTTGGCATTCCTGTATTAGTTGGTGACACCAGGTTGCATTCCTGTATTAGTTGGTGACACCAGTTGCATTCCTGTATTAGTTGGTGACACCAGTTGGCTTCCTGTATTAGTTGGTGACACCAGGTTGGCATTCCTGTATTAGTTGGTGACACCAGTTGCTTTCCCGTATTAGTTGGTGACACCAGGTTGGCTTCCTGTATTAGTTGGTGACACCAGGTTGGCTTTCCTGTATTAGTTGGTGACACCAGTTGCTTTCCTGTATTAGTTGGTGACACCAGTTGGCTTTCCTGTATTAGTTGGTGACACCAGGTTGGCTTTCCTGTATTAGTTGGTGACACCAGTTGGCTTTCCTGTATTAGTTGTGACACCAGGTTGCTTTCCTGTATTAGTTGGTGACACCAGGTTGGCTTTCCTGTATTAGTTGGTGACACCAGTTGCTTTCCTGTATTAGTTGGTGACACCAGGTTGGCATTCCTGTATTAGTTGGTGACACCAGGTTGGCATTCCTGTATTAGTTGGTGACACCAGGTTGGCTTCCTGTATTAGTTGGTGACACCAGGTTGGCTTCCTGTATTAGTTGGTGACACCAGGTTGGCTTTCCTGTATTAGTTGGTGACACCAGGTTGGCTTCCGTATTAGTTGGTGACACCAGGTTGGCTTCCTGTATTAGTGGTGACACCAGGTTGCTTCCTGTATTAGTTGGTGACACCAGGTTGGCTTTCCTGTATTAGTTGTGACACCATCGCTCCTGATGTTGTGCCAGTTCTTTCCTGTATTAGTTGTGACACCAGGTTGGCATTCCTGTATTAGTTGGTGACACCAGTTGGCTTTCCTGTATAGTTGGTGACACCAGGT
Organism: Allobates femoralis; assembly: GCA_033576535.1. Lineage (NCBI taxonomy): Eukaryota > Metazoa > Chordata > Amphibia > Anura > Aromobatidae > Allobates > Allobates femoralis. The sequence goes on along the minus strand of JARQOC010000007.1, from coordinate 108,021,325 downwards.
TGGCATTCCTGTATTAGTTGGTGACACCAGGTTGCTTTCCTGTATAGTTGGTGACACCAGTTGGCATTCCTGTATTAGTTGGTGACACCAGGTTGCTTTCCTGTATTAGTTGTGACACCAGGTTGGCTTTCCTGTATTAGTTGGTGACACCAGTTGGCATTCCTGTATTAGTTGGTGACACCAGGTTGCTTCCTGTATTATGTAAGTTTCTGGATGGCACCAGGTTGGCTTCCGTATTAGTTGTGACACCAGTTGCTTCCTGTATTAGTTGGTGACACCAGGTTGGCTTTCCGTATTAGTTGTGACACCAGGTTGGCTTCCTGTATAGTTGGTGACACCAGTTGGCTTTCCTGTATTAGTTGGTGACCCAGTTGCTTTTCTGTATTAGTTGTGACACCAGGTTGCTTCTGATAGTTGTGACACCAGTTGGCATTCCTGTATTAGTGGTGACACCAGGTGCTTTCCTGTATAGTTGGTGACACCAGGTTGCTTCTGTATTAGTTGGTGACACCAGTTGCTTCCTGTATTAGTTGGTGACACCAGGTTGGCATTCCTGTATTAGTGGTGACACCAGGTTGGCATTCCTGTATTAGTGGTGACACCAGGTTGGCTTTCCTGTATTAGTTGGTGACACCAGGTTGTTTCCTGTATTAGTTGGTGACACCAGTTGCTTTCCTGTATTAGTTGGTGACACCAGGTTGGCTTTCCTGTATTAGTTGGTGACACCAGGTTGGCATTCCTGTATTAGTGGTGACACCAGGTTGCTTTCCTGTATTAGTTGGTGACACCAGGTTGCTTTCCTGTATTAGTTGGTGACACCAGGTTGGCTTCCTGTATTAGTTGGTGACACCAGGTTGGCATTCCTGTATTAGTTGGTGACACCAGGTTGGCTTCCTGTATTAGTTGGTGACACCAGGTTGGCTTTCCTGTATTATTGGTGACACCAGGTTGGCATTCCTGTATTAGTTGGTGACACCAGGTTGGCTTCCTGTAACGGTATTAGTTGGTGACACCAGGTTGGCTTCCTGTATTAGTTGGTGACACCAGGTTGCTCTCCTGTATTAGTTGGTGACACCAGGTTGGCTTTCCTGTATTAGTTGGTGACACCAGGTTGGCTTTCCTGTATTAGTTGGTGACACCAGGTTGGCTTTCCTGTATTAGTTGGTGACACCAGGTTGGCTTTTCTGTATTAGTTGGTGACACCAGGTTGACTTTTCTGTAATAGTTGGTGACACCAGGTTGGCATTCCTGTATTAGATGGTGACACCAGGTTGCTTTCCTGTACTAGTTGGTGACACCAGGTTGCTTTTCTGTATTAGTTGGTGACACCAGGTTGGCTTTCCTGTATTAGTTGGTGACACTAGGTTGGCATTACTGTATTAGTGGGTGACACCAGGTTGGCATTCCTGTATTAGATGGTGACACCAGGTTGGCTTTCCTGTATTAGTTGGTGACACCAGGTTGTTTTCCTGTATTAGTTGGTGACACCAGGTTGGCTTTCCTGTATTAGTTGGTGACACCAGGTTGGCTTTCCTGTATTAGATGGTGACACCAGGTTGGCATTCCTGTATTAGATGGTGACACCAGGTTGCTTTCCTGTATTAGTTGGTGACACCAGGTTGCTTTCCTGTATTAGTTGGTGACACCAGGTTGGCATTCCTGTATTAGTTGGTGACACCAGGTTGGCTTTCCTGTATTAGTTGGTGACACCAGGTTGGCTTTCCTGTATTAGTTGGTGACACCAGGTTGGCTTTCCTGTATTAGTTGGTGACACCAGGTTGGCTTTCCTGTACTAGTTGGTGACGCCAGGTTGGCATTCCTGTATTAGTTGGTGACACCAGGTTGGCTTTTCTGTATTAGTTGGTGACACCAGGTTGGCATTCCTGTATTAGTTGGTGACACCAGGTTGGCATTCCTGTATTAGTTGGTGACACCAGGTTGGCTTTCCTGTATTAGTTGGTGACACCAGGTTGGCATTCCTGTATTAGTTGGTGACACCAGGTTGGCTTTCCTGTATTAGTTGGTGACACCAGGTTGGCTTTCCTGGACTTCCACATCTCTGCAGAATGCTAATTTTATGTCAGAAGTGATCTCCAGGGGTGAATGCAGGAAGAAGCCACCTCGCGCCCAATGCAGATAGGGGGCAAAGGAAAGCTGCGGTCTCCCAGCATGCACGCGCGGGCTCCCGCAGGTCCGGAGGCACTGCCTCCAACATGCAATGCCTCCGTATCGTGTGCACGTACCCTTATAACTTTCACACTTAATATCACAATACAATTTTTTTAATTTGTTTCACATTTCAGAAGGAACCAAGGAAACAGAACCGGCATAATTACAATTCAGTAATACGGTCACTTTTACCATGAAGTGGTTAATTATATTGACATCTAGGAGCCTTTTAAGCCATTTCAGTGTAACCGCCGTTTACATTTTTATTTAATTCTAATGTAGAGCACGTAATTTTAATAAACTTACAAATATACTTTATAAGTGAAAGCTGGTGAAAAACCCTTCATAAACCATCCACAAGGTGTCCCCATGGCGCTGTGGGTGAAGCAGACAAATGTTCATTCTCAGTGAGATCCGTCTTCTCACTGAATACAGACCTTGTAACCATATAGGGTAAAGAAGGCGGGGCCTACACAGGGTGTGAGCTCCTGACTGCAACTGATGAGGAAACAATGTATCAGATTACCTCAGATTACAGTACAGTTGCTGAGCAATGTCAAGATCACAGCAAACTCCTCTTTCCTTGACACAAGCTTCTGATCTGTCATCTGGCTCCACACAGCTCAGTCTCAGCTCTGTTAACCCCTTCTCTGCTGTCACATTGCACTCCACCCTATAGGCTGCTGGCCACACCCACACAGCCATAAAATGCAGTTTTTAAAAGAGCACAGAAAAATGTGAGAAAATAAGTCACATGGCACAAAAAAGCATTATCTTATCCGCTATGTGACCCATCATTAACAACCAGTGCAGGACTGGGGTTTTTTTTTTCAGTGAACTGACATTTACACTTTAAATAAACAGAACTGAATCCAACTCTTCGTCCCTTAGTTTATCAATTACTGAGAATATGGGTTTGTGGTGCGTGAAGTCTCGTCCGTTTCCAAGGATCCCGCCGGGAGCTCCCGAATCTCTGCGTCTCGGTGCCAATCTGCCTCTTTCTACAGTCTCACAAGTCCTGAGATTTACAAGTAATTACATCAATTAAAGGCTGAAACACAAGATATTTACCCAAATGTCACTGCCAGAATACACGAGACCTGTGAATCTGGACGTTCCTATAAGCCTCATTATAAAGAGGCCTAAGAACATTACCAGGACCAAGAAAGAGGTCACCTGTGCCACAATGGCCGCAGATTAACTGGAACTCATTTATCAATCGTACGGCTATTACTAATGAAGATTTATGTTCAGATGATTGTGGTGTCAGGATATTCAGATCTGCACATGAAAATGAGGAGGAAGGAGGAGGAAGGAGGAGGAAGAAGGAGGAAGAGGAGGAAAAGGAGAAGAAGGAGGAAGAACAGGAGGTGGAAGAAGGAGGAGGAAGAGGAGAAAGGAGGAGGAGGAAAAGCAGAAGGAGAAGAACAGGAGGTGGAAGGAGAAGGAGGAAGAGGAAAAAGAGGAGGAGGAAAAGGAGGAAGAAGGAAGAAGAGGAGGAAAAGGAGAAGAAGGAGGAAGAACAGAAGGTGGAAGGAGGATGCGGAAGGGAGGAGGAGAAGGAGGAGGAGGAAAAGGAGGAAGAAGGAGGAGGAGGAAGAGGTGGAAGAAGTAGGAAAATTAAGAGGAAGGAGGAGAAAGAGGAGGAAGAAGGAGGGAGAGGAGGAAAAGAAGGAGGAAGAACAGGAGATGGAAGGAGGAGGAGGAAGAGGAGGAGGAGAAGAAGGAGGAGGAGAAGGAGGAGGAGGAAGAGGAGGAGGAGAAGAAGGAGGAGGAGAAGGAGGAGGTGGAAGAGGAGGAAGAAGGAGGAAAATGGAGAAGGAGGAAGGTGGAGGAGGAGGAGGAGAAAGATGAGGAAGAAGGAGGAAGAACAGGAGGTGGAAGGAGGAGGAGGAAGAGGAGGAGGAAATGGAGGAGGAGGAAAAGGAGGAAGAAGGAGGAAGAGGAGGATGTGGAAGGAGGAAGAGGAGGAGCACAGGAGGAAGGAGGAGGAGGCACAGGAGGAAGGAGGTGGAGAACGAGGAGGAAGAGGAGAAAGAGGAGGAAAATGAGAAGGAAGAAGGAGGAATAGGAGGTGGAAGTAAGAAGAGGTAGGAGGAGGAAGAAGAGAAAGAGGAGGAAAATGAGGAGAAGGAAGAAGGAGGAAGAGGTGGAGGAGGAAAAGGAGGAGGAAGAATGAAGAGGAGAAGGAAGAAGGAGGAAAAGGAGGTTGTGGAAGGAGGAAGAGGAGGTGGCAGAGGAGGAAGAGGAGGAATAGGATGAGAAAGAGGAGCAGGACGGAGGAGGAGGAGGAGGAAAAGGAAGAGGAAGAAGGAAGAGGAGGAGAAGGAAGAAGGAGGAAAAGCAGGAGGTGGAAGGAGGAAAAGGAGGAGGCAGAGGAGAAAGGAGGAAGAATAGGATGAGAAAAAGGAGGAAGAGGAGCAGGAAGGAGAAGGAGGAGGAGGAAGAAGAGGAGGAAGGAGGAGGAAGAAGAGGAGGAGGAGGAGGAGGAAGAAGAGGAGGAAGAGGAGAAAGGAGGAGGAAGAGCAGGAGGAGCCAACCATCACTTGTAGTCAATGTTTTTTTAGCCTCTTGTGTTATTACGGAGCTTTTACTTTTCTTTTTCATGTTGCTCAGGGCTGGATAAAGGCATTTGAACACTCACAGGCAAAATTTGATACGTTTTTCTTTCCAAATAAACTGCCCTTAAAATGCACAAATAACGTATAGCTGCAGAGTTTCCTCCAGGTTCGGTTGTAGAACACTCTTTATTGCACTATCTTTGTTGCACTACCTTTGTTGCACTTTCTTTGTTGCACTATCTTTGTTGCACTTTCTTTGTTGCACTTTCTTTGTTGCACTTTCTTTGTTGGACAAAGGTTGATAATACCCACTTTTTCCATGTCCTTAAGGGCACAACATTACCTCCTTTTACCTCTCTAATAACTTTTTATTCTAAAAGATCCCTTTGCGGTTGGTAGCACTGTGGAGTCAGTAAGCCAAACATTCAACTCCTCAATTTCCCTGAATCTGACTCCGACTCCACCAAATTGGACTCCAACTCCAATGAGACCGACCCCTGTGTTTGTGAATGTCGACCACGGTGGGGGATGAGATTTAGCATGCTGAATTGTAAAATATCCTAAGAGGCAGCGTTTCCTGCCGCGTAACGCCTCACTTGCGGTAAGCCCCTATTCATTTCCTACGGGACTTGCAGTCAGGTGCGGCAAGTGCTTTTTTTTTTGCATTGTTGCAAGTGCTGGATCCGGCAAACCCGCAGTTGCCGCACCTGACCGCAAGTGCCGAAGGGAATGAATAGGGGCTTACCGCAAGTGAGGCGTTACACGGCAGAAAACGTTGATCTGAAGCAGCCTTATTCTTCATCCATGAGACGATCATGGCCAGATGGGTCCTGCAGGAACCTGTCCTCCTCCCTGTGGCAATAAATCTGCATCTATAACGATTCAATTTGTTCTATTCAGGTTAAGGAAGTTCCAACCCACAATATTGAATGTTGGCAAAAGCTACAGAATATTTTGTGCCACGTAATAAAAACTATTTATCATAAGAGATTTCAAAGTCCAATCTGTCTTCTGATAAGGGCTAGAACAAAGTGCATTTTGGAGACCCCCTTAGGCGTCCTAGGGCCCGGAGAATCGCCCCTCTGACCTTTCGATGGTCTTGTGCCGGTCACGGCTGTGGAGTCTATAAAGGTACCGTCACACGTGGCAATTTTGCAGGCAATTTCACTGGCAATTTGCTGGTTGTAGTGAAATCATGGAGACATTGTTCCATTTGTACACAGCAACAAGATATTACAATGTGTCCATGATTTCACTGCAACCAGCAAATTGCCACTGAAATTGCCTGCAAAATTGCCGCGTGTGACGGTACCTTTAGACAGATCCCCAACTCCTCAATTTCCCTGAATCCGACTGCAAATCCACCAAATTGGACTCCGACTCCATATCCAAGTCCACTATCAGCAGCTATATGGCCTGAACCAAATGCACTCAACAGGATGCAGTAGCCCCAGTTGTACAGGAAAAGGCAACACAGGTGCAGATACCAACTAACGCCCCGACTATTAGACTAGGCGGCATTTTTTTGCATTTGGTTTTTGTATGCGGGGTGTAGCTGGGCCATAGGGCATCTGTCATGTTGTGGTACATTGATTTGGGCACACTTTGCACCACACGTGTGTGACTGGCGTCCTATGGAACCTCATTCTATGTGCACAAAAAATGACCAGAAATCACCCCCTCCAAGAGAAGGAGGCTGAGAGTGATTGGAGTGTTGCCGCTATTCTGCCCCTGTGTTGTCTTTTCCTGTGTATGTCTTACTGTATCCTGCTGAGTGCATTTGCCTCATTTGCTGCTGATAGTGAGTAATTTAAGCAATGATAAAAGAGGGAGCCCTGTGCTCCCTCCTCCATCTTTCTCCCTCGGCGCCTGAGATTTGATGTTTCAGTGCGTCTGCGCTGAGATGTGCAGGGTTTCAGAACACACGCCACTGCAGACACCGGAGCACAGGGGAAATGAGGAAATGTGAGGGGTTTTTAAGTCAGTGAGGACTGATTTGGAGGACTATGGGTGTGCATTATAATGTATGGACAAACTATGGTGGGTGTATTATATATGGAGGACTATGGGGGTGCATTATAATATATGGAGGAATATGTGATGCATTATACTATATGGAGAACTATGAGGAACACTATATTATATGGAGGACTATGAGGAGCACTATAATATATGGAGAACTATGAGGAACACTATATTATATGGAGGACTATGAGGAGCACTATAATATATGGAGGACTATGGGGGGTGCATTATACTATATGGAGGACTATGGGGGGTGCATTATACTATATGGAGGACTATGAGGAGCACTATAATATATGGAGGACTATGGGGGTGCATTATATTATATGGAGGACTATGAGGAGCACTATAATATATGGAGTACTATGGGGGTGCATTATACTATTTGGAGGACTATGAGGAGCACTATAATATATGGAGGACTATGGGGGTGCATTATAATATATGGAGGACTGTGGGGGTGCATTATACTATATGTAGGACTATGGGGGTTGCATTATACTATATGGAGGACAATGAGGAGCACCATAACATATGGAGGACTATGGGGGTGCATTATAATATATGGAGGACTATGTGGGGCCATTATAATATTATGGAGAACTGTGTGAGACCATTATAATATATGGAGGACTATGTGGGGACCATTATAATATATGGAGAACTGTGTGAGGACCATTATAATATATGGAGGACTATGGGGGTGCATTATACTATATGGAGGACTATGGGGGTGCATATACTATATGGAGGACAATGGGGGATACATTATACTACATGGAGAACTATGAGGAGCACTATATTATATGGAGGACTATGGAGGTGCATTATACTATATGGAGGACTATGAGGAGCACTATAATATTTGGAGGACTATGGGGTTGCATTATACTTCTGTACGGTAGACTTTGGGGTGCATTATTATACTATATGGAAAACAATGTGGGGCCATTATACTACATGGAGACTATGTGGGAGCCATTATAATATTTGTAGGGCTATGTGGGAGCCTTTATACTTTATGGAGGGCTATTTGGTGTCCATTATACTGTATGTAAGCAATTATACAGTTTGAAGATTGTGTGGGGTCCATTATACTGTTTTTGGTCTAGTGGGGGCCATTATACAGTGTGAAGAGGTGTAGGGGCCATTATACTATATGGGGGGCCGTGTGGAGGTCACAGTTGGAGGGGTCATACTGTGTTGGGTTACCATTCATTGCCTGGTTAGTGGAGGAGGGTACAGTAGGGTCATCATGATGTGTGTGGAGGAATTTCCTGTGGGGACATCATTTGTTGGCATCACACTTTATGGCTGCAATGAGAGGGGAATCTAGGGGCTTCAATCTGAGGAACATGACTTTGAAAGGGCTGAAACGTTGTGAGAGATGTATTTATGTGACGTAGATGAATATGTATATTTTTTGTTGGGGATTGCAGTTAGAATCTACCATGGTGCCCTATGATTTGTGCATAGGTCGATGCCTATGGCTGATTACCTGACTTGAGACAAGAAGTAATAAACCTCCGCAAAGTCTGGTCTCCTCCGCCCGCTCAGATGTTCTTGTTTACCGCCGCCCCTTTAATGATTTAGCAGCTGACCCAACACAGCTAATATAATAAGTGATGGAACGTTACCGCCATCGCCCACCCATATAACATAGGGCGATACGCGGCTCCTTTGTGCCGTTCCGTCTTTCATTCTGATATAAACGATGTCTATTGTCTCCTGCGCAGGTGCAGCCATTGTGTAATGCGCCACATGATTGACGGGAGGAAGAAAGACGACGACGATCAAACAGGCTCATCATAGAGAAAATGTTTTGTCTCTGGAGTAAAGTTGTTTTCTGCCTTCTGTCATTTCTGAAATGCTTTAATGCCATAGAAATACCACTGCAAGGTAAGCTGGGGTCAGATGTATAATAGAATGACAAATATAATAACATATATCAATATTTTATTTATAAGAAAAAAATTGTATTTCTGATTTACCATCACAGATGTCAGGATTGCGGATTTTTAACTGTTGATGTCACTAATGGTTCAGACAAAAGCACATAAGGTCCACTGTGATCCCTTATAGTCGATCTGTCACTGCATTTCACAATGCAAAGTTCATACATTATTAAATTGATCTCTTAGGGCTGATGATGCTGGTGTACTTACTCTGAAAATCCATTATAGAACCACTTTATAAAGTTTCACATAGTTCCTCAATGTCCCTCCTCCTTGCTGAGATCTCACACCGCTCAGTACAAGCTGCAGCTGTCAGTCAGGCTGGGTGGTAGGAGACTGAATGCTCCCACTCTTTAGCTCGGCGCATAAACTGCCCAAACTTTTGTTGTCGTTGTAAGGGACCAGGCCCAGACTGGCAAGAGGGCAAACCGGGCATTTGCCCGATGGGCCACTGTGCCTGATCCTCTGACTGCCAGACAGCTTTACATCAATCTGCAGCCGCTGACGGGCACAGCCAGTGTCCAGGGAGTGGCACGCTGCATGCCGCACACAGCCTTCCACAGTTCAACACCATCAGTCCCTTAAAGGGACCGAGTCTCTTTCCTAAAACAAATTAGTGTATATAGAATGTTTTCTATCAGGAAGTTGCTGTCTACATCGCGTTTCACTCCTTTATTAGACATTTATAATACATTTGCTGGATTATTGTCACTCACCTCGTTTTATTACATTTTGTGTTACTCACGTCCTATTAGGTGACACCGGGCCCTCAGAACTGCAGACACAGGTCTGATACTCCTGTAATCAGCAGACACAGACTTATAATGGAGGATGTCTGAGCCGTTTACATCTGATGCCGTCACTCATTATCCTGAGTGATCGTCATCTGTACGAAGCCAAAGCTAGAAACCAGGGGTGCACACAGAAACCATGGGGGCCCCAGAGCAAGAGCCCATATTGGGCCCCCAAAAAGTATATATTGGGCAGAGTAGGCAGGGTCATGGCTCATAGACGCAGTCACAGAAGGGGCAACCAGCTGTTAAAAATATGGAGAGCAACAAGTATAACTACACACACACAATAATATGCTAGCCATATTGAGTTCTCCCACATAATATTTCCCCCCCGCACTCCCCACACAGTATGATGTCCCCCGGCACTCCCCACACAGGATGATGTCCCCCGGCACTCCCCACACAGTATGATGTCCCCCGGCACTCCCCACACAGTATGATGTCCCCCGGCACTCCCCACACAGTATGATGTCCCCCGGCACTCCCACACAGTATGATGTCCCCGGCACTCTCCACATAGTATGATGTCCCCCGACACTCCACACAGTATGATGTCCCCTGGCACTCCCCACACAGTATGATGTTCCTGGTACTCCCCACACAGTATGATGTTCCTGGTACTCCCTACACAGTATGATGTCCCCCGTCACTCCCCACACAGTATGATGTCCCCCACACTCCCCACATAGTATGATGTCCCCCGGCACTCCCCACACAGTATGATGTCCCCCACACTCCCCACATAGTATGATGTCCCCCAGCACTCCCCACATATTATAATGTCCCTCGGCACTCCCCGCACAGTATGATGTCTCCCAACACTCTCCACACAGTATGATGTCCCCGGCACTCCCCACACAGTATGATGTCCCCAGCACTCCCCACACAGTATGATGTCCTCCGGCACTCCCCACACAGTATGATGTCCCCCGGCACTCCCCACACAGTATGATGTCCTCCGGCACTCTCCACACAGTATGATGTCCTCCGGCACTCTCCACACAGTATGATGTCCCCGGCACTCCCCACACAGTATGATGTCCTCCGGCACTCCCCACACAGTATGATGTCCTCCGGCACTCCCCACACAGTATGATGTCCCCCGGCACTCCCCACACAGTATGATGTCCTCCGGCACTCCCCACACAGTATGATGTCCTCCGGCACTCCCCACACAGTATGATGTCCTCCGGCACTCCCCACACGGTATGATGTCCCCCGGCACTCCCCACACAGTATGATGTCCCCCGGCACTCCCCACACAGTATGATGTCCTCCGGCACTCCCCACACAGTATGATGTCCTCCGGCACTCCCCACACAGTATCATGTCCCCCGGCACTCCCCACACAATATGATGTCCCCCGGCACTCCCCACATAATGTCCCCGGCACTCCCCACACAGTATGATGTCCCCCGGCACTCCCTACACAGTATGATGTCCCCAGCACTCCCCACACAGTATGATGTCCCCCAGCACTCCCCACACAGTATGATGTCCCCTGGCACTCCCCACACAGTATGATGTTCCTGGCACTCCCTACACAGTATGATGTCCCCCGGAACTCCCCACACAGTATGATGTCCCCCGGCACTCCCCACACAGTATGATGTCCCTGGCACTCCCCACACAGTATGATGTCCCCTGGCACTCCCCACACAGTATGATTTCCCTGGCACTCCCCACACAGTATGATGTCCCTGGCACTCCCTACACAGTATGATGTCCCCGGCACTCCCCACACAGTATGATGTCCCCTGGCACTCCCCACACAGTATGATGTCCCCTGGCACTCCCCACACAGTATGATGTCCCTGGCACTCCCTCACACAGTATGATGTCCCCGGCACTCCCCACACAGTATGATGTCCCCGGCACTCCCCACACAGTATGATGTCCCTGGCACTCCCCACACAGTATGATGTCCCTGGCACTCCCCACACAGTATGATGTCCCTGGCACTCCCCACACAGTATGATGTCCCTGGCACTCCCCACACAGTATGATGTTCCTGGCACTCCCCACACAGTATGATGTTCCTGGTACTCCCCACACAGTATGATGTCCCTGGTACTCCCCACACAGTATGATGTTCCTGGCACTCCCTACACAGTATGATGTCCCCCGGCACTCCCCACACAGTATGATGTCCCCCGACCCTCCCCACACAGTATGATGTCCCCCGGCACTCCCCACACAGTATGATATCCTCTGGCACTCCCCACACAGTATGATGTCCACCGGCACTCCCCACACAGTATGATGTCCTCCGGCACTCCCCTCACAGTATGATGTCCTCCGGCACCTCCCCTCACAGTATGATGTCCTCTGGCACTCCCCACACAGTATGATGTCCCCCGCACTCCCCACACAGTATGATGTCCCCCGGCACTCCCCACACAGTATGATGTCCCCCGCACTCCCCACACAGTATGATGTCCTCCGACACTCCCCACACAGTATGATGTCCCCCGGCACTCCCCACACAGTATGATGTCCTCCGCCACTCTCCACACAGTATGATGTCCCCCGACACTCTCCACACAGTATGATGTCCCCCGGCACTCCCCACACAGTATGATGTCCTCCGGCACTCCCCACACAGTATGATGTCCTCTGGCACTCCCCACACAGTATGATGTCCCCCGGCACTCCCCACACAGTATGATGTCCCCGGCACTCCCCACACAGTATGATGTCCCCCGGCACTCCCCACACAGTATGATGTCCCCGGCACTCCCCACACAGTATGATGTCCCCCGGCACTCCCCACACAGTATGATGTCCCCAGCACTCCCGACATTCCTGAGAACAGAGAGGATTTTCAATAAGTGGTAGATTGCAAAGTTGCCTTTTTTTACAAGCTGTTTGTAGTTCTGCCCCTTTATGAGAATCACTGAAAGGGTTCTCCAGCAATTTACACAATCTGTGCCCGGAGGTTTGGGTGCTGAGTTCACTCTACGAAGAGTCAGTTGGGTCAGTTGGGTATGTCAAATGATAGATCCCCGTGAATGTTTTAATCAAATGAAAAATCCCCAATCACAGGCCTATAATTCCTGGCATACTTGCAGTATCGGGGACCTGAAGCTGGTGGGCATGAAGTGCGCCTCGGTGGGTGTGGGCCGACATTTCCTTCTGCACACTAGCTCTCATATTGCGAACCTCCCTTCCTTATTTATCATTTGTTGTCGCACATGTTACCTGCAAAGTGTTTATTTCTGTTGGTTCGTTAAGGCTTCATATCAGTAGTTGTAGCAGTATTAGCTGTCCATGGAATTAGCTGGCTGTGGCTCCTCATGTGAGCTGCTGCTGTGGTGGTTTTGTCAGGTGACACGGTTGTCCACTCCCCCAGCCTTTAAATAATCCCATTACCAATCAGCTGGTGTTGCTGAAAGAGTTCATTCACTCTTTGTCCTCTGAGCTGTGAGATGCCATGTGCCATTTCTGCTTGAGTTTTCTGAAACTGTCTTTATCCTGGGTGGAGTTGCTGTGACTGTCCTGGTCCCTGGGTGGAGGTGAGGGGGATAGCCCAGGGCTGGTCAGGAGCAGGGCAAGGGTGGCGGCCCAGACATCTTCACCTTCAAAGATACTTCTGGAAACAGGGTCAGCTAACGACCCCCAGTCTAAGGGTCAGACTAGTTCCCCTCTTTGCCTTTAGCCCACCACTGCCATCCTGCTTCTATACACCTTCGCCCGTTATAGCCACCGGTGACATTATCTGGCAGTGTTGGGGAATTGAAGCGAGGGACGTGGTGACCAGGGTCAGTCAGCAGAAATGACTGGCTAAAGGGCACTAAACAGGTAGAGCACACAGAAAGAAATTCTGGGCCACACCAACCAACCAAGTTAGTTAGGGCCACTAATTTCCAGTCCCCGATGCTGCAAGTATGCGTAACTCTCAATAATTCTCACTTCTGTGCTAACATTTACAGTTTTCCCTCCAAGTCTAAAAATCCTATTTGATATCTAATTGTTGATTAGGAGAAGTGATGTGGAGCCGTGTAAGTAATCATAAATATGTAGAGACCTGTCCCAGAGCCGAGACGTAGACAAGTACTGATCTGAGGATCGGCACCTTTGTTTCTATAGGAACATGAATGAATTTGACGTGTGCAAACACGGTACAAAAGTATGGAAATGTATCACCCCCGAACACGACGGGTTTATTAGGCAAACTCATAAATGATGCATAGTTTGTATCAACTATTTCCAAGGAAACATTGTGTTTAAACAAGTCTAAACCAAAGTCTAAAAGGAAAACTCCAGAGCGTAAATGATTGTCCTAATATACAATGAATTAGAATGTCAGTAAAAAGTTACTTTATTTCATTCATTCAATACATAAAGTGAAACGCATATATTATATAGAGTCATTACACACACCAGGACAAACCAAGGATCGGAGACAGTGGATGTAGTCTACAATGCCGGCAATTCAAAGACGTTCAGACCAAGGAGTGAAGATCATGCGATTTATTACAGTCAACACGTTTCGCAACCCACTGGTCTCTTCATCAGGACAAACCAAGGATTGGAGACAGTGAACATGGTCAACGCTGCCGACAATTCAAAGAAGTTCAGACAAAGACATGAGGAACATGTGATTTATTACAGTCAAGGCATCTCAAAACCCACTGCTTTCTTCATCAGGACAAACCATCATCAGGATGGTTTCTTCATCAAGATGGTTTGTGCTGAAGAATAAACCAAGGGGTTTTGAAACATCTTGACTGTAATAAACAACATGTTCCTCACATCTTGGTCTGAACTTCTTTAAATTTTTGGCAGCGTGGACCATGCCCACTGTCTCCTATCCTTGGTTTGTCCTGATGAAGAGACCAGTGGGTTGCGAAACGTGTTGACTGTAATAAACTGCATGTTCCTCACTCTTTGGTCTGAACTCCTTTGAATCACCAGCACTGTAGACTACATCCGCTGTCACCTATCCTTAGTTTGTACTGGTGAAGAAACCAGTGGGTTTGGAATCACAATGACCATAATAAACCCCGTGTTCCTCACTACTTCGTCTGATCTCCTTTGAATTGCCGGTAGAGCGGACCACATCCACTGTCTCCTATCCTTGGTTTGCCCTGATGAGGAAACCAGTGAGTTTCGAAACGCATTGACCATGATAAACCGCATGATCTTCACTCCTTGGTCTGAACGTCTTTGAATTACCCACAGCGCAGACCACATCTACTGTATCTTCGATATAGACAGAGTCTGACAGATATGGTGTTTATGTAGATAAGTGATGTGTATCGTCAGGTGACACTTTCACGTCATGAATCCCTTTTCCTTACAGTGGAGCAATTGCCATCAATTGTAGAAGTCACCAAAGGCGTCCAAGTTGCTTTTCCCGTAGGCGAAGATTTCACCATCAAGTGTAAAGCGAAAGGAAACCCGGCCCCCGAGTAAGTTCTGCTCTTACTGTCACTGATCACATTCTGCTGATTGACAAAGAAGGTCCAGGTATGTCCACGACGGGAACGAGGATATCGAACATGCTGATCAAGCCTTAAAGTGAATCTGTAACATCCTTTTACCTCTCATTACCATATAAGCCTCAGGCTATGCACCCAGCCCATAATATAGAAAAGGCTTTTAAAGCAGGGGTGGGCAATTAAATTTCCCAAAGGGGCCACACATGGGGGACCACCAAACCAATACCCTGAAATTAATTCTGCTCAATATTAATATTAATCCTAATTTAATTTTGACAAGAATTAAGTATGGTGACATCCCCCTGTATACCATATGAGCCCACACACTGCTCTCTACATACAGTATGAGCCCCCACAACATGTGGTCAAAATTGTTGGTACCCCTCGTTTAATGAAAATTGTACCAACAATTTTGATCACATGTGTACCTTATGAGCCACCACATAGCTCCCTATATACAGTATGATCACCCCACATAGATCCCTATATACCATATTAGCCCACATATAAACCTCTATATACAGTATGAGCCCCCACACAGCCCCTCTAGATGCGGTATGAACCTCAACATAGCCCCTTATATACAGTATGAGCCCACACATAGCTTTTCTATATACAGTGAGCACATAGCCTCTCTGTATACAGTAGGAGCCCCCACATAACTCCCTATAAAACTGAAAGAGCACACAGACAGCCCTCCTCTACAATTTGAGCCTTATAGCCCCTTTATATACAGAGAGACCACACAGACTCTCTATATACAATACGCACCTCCACACAGCCTCCTAAATACAGCATGACCCCCCAAAAGTCTCCTATATACAGTATAAGACCTCACATAGCCTCCTATATCCAGTCCTCACATAGCCTCCTCTTTATGAGCCACACATAGCCCCTATATACAGTATACACACATAATAATAAAAGCACCAAATACTCTCCTCGCTCCAATTCCTCCTGCGATCTGTTGCACTGACTCTCCGCACAGCTGACTCACATGCTCATTGGTGGAAGAAGGTGGCACCGGTCCCTCCTCCACCGATGTATGCATCAATAGCGGTGACATAGTGTGGCGGGCAGCAGAGATGGCGGAGGGCACGGTGCAGCTCACGGTCCACTGTACTGAGCTCTTCAGCTGTTTCAGTCCACGGATCAGACAGGAACAGCCACAGGGTCAGGTATGGCCCACGGGTTGCACTTTGCCCAGCCCTGTTTACAACCTTTACAGTTATATTGCTTACTTAGATACATCATATTCCGCAGCTCTTTAAAGACATTATCCTCACAGGTCTCTACAACCTAAATCCCTGTCCCCATCTCCAGAATGTAGGAGGAAACTGACACAAACACGGGGAGAACATGCAAACTCCACTGTCCCACTGATTCTAGAACTGTCAGGACTCTGGATCTTCTATTGGCATCCTGTGAGTCTGGCCCCTTTTCAAGATGGCGTCTGCTGCTTCGCTCTTGTTCATGTGATCCTCTTTCTGTTTTATAAACCTTTGCCTGTCTTCTAGCCATGCTTGAGTATTCAGTTTGATTTCCTGGCTCCCTGTTGCTTTACCAGTCTGCTCCACCTCCTGCCTGATCCCCTCCTGCTTCTCCATCAATTGCCATTGGACTCCAGCAATCTCACCTGCCTCCAGCCCATTACAGATTGTTTTTCATCCTCTTCTGTGTCCCACCTTTCCAATGTTATGCTCCCTGGAAATAAAGATTGAAATGTTCCATTCAACCACAGAATTTCTATGTGGGCGTTTACTTTTTCTCCTCTTATGCTGCGGCCAATCAAAACAAGGCCACACCCACAGATAAGTTTACAGTAGAAAAATATTGCACTTTTATTAGCCGAGGCATAACTTTGGAATGGAGGATGATACAAATAAGATAAAAACTGTTCCGGAATATGTAGATCAGCGGCAACTGAAGAAGGTACATTCAGTGAAAGATCGTTTTCAAGCGACTTCCGGGAACTTGTGTTTCCTACTTGACCAGTGGCCAGTCCAGTTCTAAGGTCAATGACAAGACCCTCCTGTCCTTTATCAGAGCTTTGGAATGATTTAACTTGTCAATTATAACATTTCTTCCATTTTTCTCTTTATTAGATATCATTGGACAAAGAATGGACATCCGTATAATCCATTCACAGACCAAAATGTAATGACTGTGAAGGATTCCGGCTCATTTACTATCTATAATGATGGTAACATATTATCCTACAATGGAACGTACCGATGCTACGCCAAAAATAAGCTCGGGGTCGCCATATCGGAAGAGACAACGTTTCTCATTCCAGGTACGTTACAGGACCGTGACATTTTGGGTCAATTAAAGCTAAAATTCAACCTTCTCAATGTTTGGCGACTCATTGGCTGAAATATGTTTAATTATTCCTGGCCCTTACTATTTCTCATAGTCCTAGGTGGATTATAATGAGGGCAATCTAGTGAGTATATGTTGCTTTTTTTTTGTTTATTTTTAATGTGTATATGGGATATTGAGGGTCATCCTGTATATATGGGATATGTGAGGGCTCATCCTGTATATATGGAGATATGTGAGGGCTCATCCTGTATATAGGGGGATATATGAGGGTCATCCTTATATATGGAGATATGTGAGGGCTCATCCTGTATATAGGGGGATATTTGAGGGCTCAACTTATATATGGAGATATGAGCGCTCATCCTGTAATAGGGAGATATTGAGGCTCATCTGTAATATGGGAGATATGTGAGGGCTCATCCTGTATATAGGGAATATGTGAGGGCTCATCCTGTATAATGGAGATATGTGAGGGCTCATCCTGTATATAGGGGATATATGAGGGCTCATCCTGTATATAGGGGGAATATATTTAGGGCTCATCTGTATATATGGAGATATGTGAGGGCTCATCCTGTATATAGGGGGATATTTGGGCTCATCCTTATATATGGAGATATGTGAGGGCTCATCCTGTATATAGGGGATATTTGAGGCTCATCCTTATATATGGAGATATGTGAGGCTCATCCTGTTATATGGAGATATGTGAGGCTCATCCTTATATATGGAATAGTGAGGGCTCATCCTGTATATATGGAGATATGTGAGGCTCATCCTGTATATAGGAGATATGTGAGGGCTCATCCTGTATATAGGGGATATGTGAGGGCTCATCCTGTATATAGGGAGATATGTGAGGGCTCATCCTGATATAGGAGATATGTGAGGGCTCATCCTGTATATAGGGAAATATGTGAGGGCTCATCCTGTATATAGGGAGATATTTGAGGGCTCATCCTTATATATGGAGAATGTGAGGCTCATCCGTATTAGGGAATATGTGAGGGCTATCCTGTATAATAGGGGATATTTGAGGGCTCAACCTTATAATGGAGATATGTGAGGGCTCATCCTGTATATATGGAGATATGTGAGGGCTCATCCTGTATATAGGAGATATGTGAGGGCTCATCCTGTATATAGGAGATATGTGGAGGGCTCATCCTGTATATAGGGAAATATGTGAGGGCTCATCCTGTATATAGGGAGATATGTGAGGGCTCATCCTGTATATAGGGGGATATGTGAGGGCTCATCCTGTATATAGGGAGATATGTGAGGGCTCATCCTGTATATAGGGAGATATGTGAGGGCTCATCCTGTATATAGGGAGATATGTGAGGGCTCATCCTGTATATATAGGGGGATATGTGAGGGCTCATCCTGTATATAGGGAGATATGTGAGCGCTCATCCTGTATATAGGGAGATATGTGAGGGCTCATCCTGTATATAGGGAGATATGTGAGGGCTCATCCTGTATATAGGGAGATATGTGAGCGCTCATCCTGTATATAGGGAGATATGTGAGGGCTCATCCTGTATATAGGGGGATATGTGAGGGCTCATCCTGTATATAGGGAGATATGTGAGGCTCATCCTGTATATAGGGAGATATGTGAGGGCTCATCCTGTATATAGGGAGATATGTGAGGGCTCATCCTGTATATAGGGAGATATGTGAGGGCTCATCCTGTATATAGGGGGATATGTGAGGGCTCATCCTGTATATAGGGAGATATGTGAGCGCTCATCCTGTATATAGGGAGATATTTGAGGGCTCATCCTTATATATGGAGATATGTGAGGGCTCATCCTGTATATAGGGAAATATGTGAGGGCTCATCCTGTATATAGGGGGATATTTGAGGGCTCATCCTTATATATGGAGATATGTGAGGGCTCATCCTGTATATATGGAGATATGTGAGGGCTCATCCTGTATATAGGGAGATATGTGAGGGCTCATCCTGTATATAGGGAGATATGTGAGGGCTCATCCTGTATATAGGGAAATATGTGAGGGCTCATCCTGTATATAGGGAGATATGTGAGGGCTCATCCTGTATATAGGGGGATATGTGAGGGCTCATCCTGTATATAGGGAGATATGTGAGCGCTCATCCTGTATATAGGGAGATATGTGAGGGCTCATCCTGTATATAGGGAGATATGTGAGGGCTCATCCTGTATATAGGGAGATATGTGAGGGCTCATCCTGTATATAGGGGGATATGTGAGGGCTCATCCTGTATATAGGGAGATATGTGAGCGCTCATCCTGTATATAGGGAGATATGTGAGGGCTCATCCTGTATATAGGAGATATGTGAGGGCTCATCCTGTATATAGGGAGATATGTGAGCGCTCATCCTGTATATAGGGAGATATGTGAGGGCTCATCCTGTATATAGGGGGATATGTGAGGGCTCATCCTGTATATAGGGAGATATGTGAGCGCTCATCCTGTATATAGGGAGATATGTGAGGGCTCATCCTGTATATAGGGAGATATGTGAGGGCTCATCCTGTATATAGGGAGATATGTGAGGGCTCATCCTGTATATAGGGGGATATGTGAGGGCTCATCCTGTATATAGGGAGATATGTGAGCGCTCATCCTGTATATAGGGAGATATGTGAGGGCTCATCCTGTATATAGGGAGATATGTGAGGGCTCATCCTGTATATAGGGAGATATGTGAGCGCTCATCCTGTATATAGGGAGATATGTGAGGGCTCATCTTGTATATAGGGGGATATGTGAGCGCTCATCCTGTATATAGGGAGATATGTGAGGGCTCATCCTGTATATAGGGGGATATGTGAGGGCTCATCCTGTATATAGGGAGATATGTGAGCGCTCATCCTGTATATAGGGAGATATGTGAGGGCTCATCCTGTATATAGGGAGATATGTGAGGGCTCATCCTGTATATAGGGAGATATGTGAGCGCTCATCCTGTATATAGGGAGATATGTGAGGGCTCATCCTGTATATAGGGAGATATGTGAGGGCTCATCTTGTATATAGGGAGATATGTGAGCGTTCATCCTGTATATAGGGAGATATGTGAGAGCTCATCATGTATATAGGGAGATATGTGAGGGCTCATCTTGTATATAGGGAGATATGTGAGCGCTCATCCTGTATATAGGGAGATATGTGAGGGCTCATCCTGTATATAGGAAGATATACGAGGGCTTATTCTGTATACAGGCGCTATGTGGGGGCTAATACTGTATATAGGGGTTATGTGAGGGCTCCTACTGTATATAGGGGTTATGTGAGGGCTCCTACTGTATATAGGGGTTATGTGAGGGCTCCTACTGTATATACCGGGACTATGGAGATGTTCATACTATATATAGGGGATTATGTGAGGGCTCTGACTGTATATAGAGAGATATGCAGAGGCTTCTACTGTACATATTGGGCTATGTGAGGGCTCATCCTGTATATTGGGACTATGTGAGGGATCATAATGTATATATTGAACTGTTTGAGGGCTCATCCTCTATACAGGGGCTATGTGGGGGCTCATCCTGTATATAGGGCCTACGTGAAATATTATATTGTATATATTGAGCTATGTGGGGGTTCATACTGTATATAGGGGGATGTTATTATATTCAACATTAAATGAGCCAATTCATATAAAATTTTAATTAGTATGTTAATATTAATATTGGACAGGATTAATTTCAGCCTATTGGTTTGGCCTCCACAACAGTTATGGTCTCTCATGTGGCCCCTCGGGGAGAGAGGACCTGGAGGAAGAGGGAGGAGCTAGAGGCCAAAGGAGGAGCTAGAGGCAGAGGGAGGAGTTAGAGACAGAAGGTTAAGCTAACGGGAGAGAGAGGAAGTAGAGGCAGAGGAGGAAATAGAGACAGACAGGAGATAGAGGCCAAGGAAGGAGCTAGAGGCAGAGTAAGAAACTAGGCTCAGAGGGGGGAGCTAGATGCAGAGGTTAGAGCTAGAGACAGAGGAAAGAGCTACAGGCAGAGGAAGGAGCTAGAGGTTGAAGAAGGAGCTAGAGGCAGAGGGAGGAGCTAGAATCAAGGGTGGAGCTAGAAGCAGAGGGAGGAGCTAGAGGCAAAGGGAGGAGTTAGAGTAGAGGGAGCAGCTCAAAACAGAGGAAGGCGCTAGAAACATAAAAGAGCTAAAAGTGTGGGAGGAGCTAAAGGCAAAGGAAGGAAGCAGAGGGAGGAGCTAGGGGATGAGGGAGGAGCTAGAGGCAGAGGGTGGAGCTAGAAACAACAATTACATTTTAAAATGTCACAGTTCCAGTCAGTTGACTATTAAAGAATAACAAAAACTTTGATCTACAGTATTTTGTTTATTTTTTAGGTGACCCCAGATTTCCCAAAGAAGACATCCCACCCATAGAATTAGAAGAGGGGGATTCATTGGTTTTGAGTTGTGACCCTCCTCCTGGCATCCCTCCGATCAGTGTAGTTTGGATGACACAAGGTACATCATGAATATTTACATTGTATTTATTTCTGTTTATTCTGCGGGCTTTTTGGTTTAAATAGAATCTGTCAGCAGGTTTTTGCTACCTCATCTGACAGCAAAATAATGTAGGCAAATAAACCCTTAATCCAACGATGTATCACATAGATTACTGGCTGCAGTCGTTATCACACAATCAAAGAATTTAATTTTAAGCATGTAGCAGAGCTGGGAGAGCTGCCCCCGCCCACACCAGGCTCTGTATACAATGTCTATAGACAGAGAGCTGCCCCCGCCCACACCAGGCTCTGTATATACAATGTCTACAGACAGAGAGCTGCCCCCGCCCACACCAGGCTCTGTATATACAATGTCTATAGGCAGAGAGCTGTCCCCGCCCACACCAGACTCTGTATATACAATGTCTATAGACAGAGAGCTGCCCCCGCCCACACCAGGCTCTGTATATACAATGTCTATAGACAGAGAGCTGCCCCCGCCCACACCAGGCTCTGTATATACAATGTCTATAGACAGAGCTGCCCCGCCCACACCAGGCTCTGTATATACAATGTCTATAGACAGAGAGCTGCCCCCGCCCACACCAGGCTCTGTATATACAATGTCTATAGACAGAGCTGCCCCGCCCACATCAGGCTCTGTATGTACAATGTCTATAGACAGAGAGCTGTCCCCGCCCACACCAGACTCTGTATATACAATGTCTATAGATAGAGAGCTGCCCCCGCCCACACCAGGCTCTGATATATACAATGTCTATAGACAGAGCTGCCCCGCCCACATCAGGCTCTGTATATACAATGTCTATAGACAGAGAGCTGCCCCCGCCCACACCAGGCTCTGTATGTACAATGTCTATAGACAGAGAGCTGCCCCTGCCCACACGAGGCTCTGTATATACAATGTCTATAGACAGAGAGCTGCCCCCGCCCACACCAGGCTCTGTATATACAATGTCTATAGACAGAGAGCTGCCCCCCCCACACCAGGCTCTGTATATGCAATGTCTATAGACAGAGAGCTGCCCCCACCCACACCAGGCTCTGTATATACAATGTCTATAGACAGAGCTGCCCCGCCCACACCAGGCTCTGTATATACAATGTCTATAGATAGAGAGCTGCCCCCGCCCATACCAGGCTCTGTATATACAATGTCTATAGACAGAGAGCTGCCCTCACCCACACCAGGCTCTGTATATACAATGTCTATAGACAGAGAGCTGCCCCCGCCCACACCAGGCTCTGTATATACAATGTCTATAGACAGAGAGCTGCCCCCACCCTCACCAGGCTCTCTATATACAATGTCTATAGACAGAGAGCTGCTCCCGCTCACACCAGACTCTGTATATACAATGTCTATAGACTGAGAGCTGCCCCCGCCCACACCAGACTCTGTATGTACAATGTCTATAGACAGAGCTGCCCCCGCCCACACCAGGCTCTGTATATACAATGTCTATAGACAGAGAGCTGCCGCCGCCCACACCAGGCTCTGTATATACAATGTCTATAGACAGAGAGCTGCCCCCGCCCACACCAGGCTCTGTATGTACAATGTCTATAGACAGAGAGCTGCCCTCACCCACACCAGGCTCTGTATATACAATGTCTACAGACAGAGAGCTGCCCCCGCCCACACCAGGCTCTGTATATACAATGTCTATAGGCACAGAGCTGCCCCCACCCACACCAGGCTCTGTATATACAATGTCTATAAACAGAGAGCTGCCTCCGCCCACATCAGGCTCTGTATATACAATGTCTATAGACAGAGAGCTGCCCCCGCCCACACCAGGCTCTGTATGTACAATGTCTATAGACAGAGAGCTGCCCCTGCCCACACCAGGCTCTGTATATACAATGTCTATAGACAGAGAGCTGCCCCCCCCACACCAGGCTCTGTATATACAATGTCTATAGACAGAGAGCTGCCCCCGCCCACACCAGGCTCTGTATATGCAATGTCTATAGACAGAGAGCTGCCCCCACCCACACCAGGCTCTGTATATACAATGTCTATAGACAGAGAGCTGCCCCCGCCCACACCAGGCTCTGTATATACAATGTCTATAGATAGAGAGCTGCCCCCGCCCACACCAGGCTCTGTATATACAATGTCTATAGACAGAGCTGCCCCGCCCACACCAGGCTCTGTATATACAATGTCTATAGATAGAGAGCTGCCCCCGCCCACACCAGGCTCTGTATATACAATCTCTATAGACAGAGAGCTTCCCCCGCCCACACCAGGCTCTGTATATACAATGTCTATAGACAGAGAGCTGCCCCTGCCCACACCAGGCTCTGTATATACAATGTCTATAGACAGAGAGCTGCCCCCGCCCATACCAGGCTCTGTATATACAATGTCTATAGACAGAGAGCTGCCCCCATCCACACCTGGCTCTGTATAGAGATTGTGTATTCACTGTGGGGTGTCAATTACAGCAGGGGGCGTGTCAGACTGCCCTGTGCATGAATTTTTAGTCCTGCTATGTTAATCACAGGGTAACAAACCCTTCAGTTTAAGTAAACAATTGCACAGAGCCTGATAAGAAAGAAAAGATTTGTTTTGATTTTTAACCCCTGCAGCATGCTGTTCTCAGCTTGTATAGCAAAAACCTGCAGACAGATTCCCTTTAATAGGAACCTGACCATTAATATATGCTGTCGGATCTCCGGGCCGCATGTATGAGTCAATGGCTGGACATGTTCAGCCAGGTATGTTTGACTCTGAAATGCTAAGTCATTAATAGCCATTGTAGACCGAGCCGCAGGGCAGACAGGTAGGTCTTCAGTGCCTTCTCCCCTCCTGATCCTGTACACTGACAGATCTCTCACAGCTCTGCTGTGTTTCTAAAACTGCATGCTTTGATTGTGTGAGAACGGCTGCAGCCCGTAATCTATGTGATAGATCGTTGAATTCAGGGTTTCTTTACCTACATTTTGTTGCTGTCAGATGATATAGCAAAAACCTGCTGACAGATACTCTTTCAACTTTACATTTAGGTTTCTCTGAGTCTTGGTAGTAAAGAAAAATGTATAATTATCTGTGTAACTTTTAATTCTTCTTTGTTCTAGATCTACGGCAGATCCCTCTGAGCAAGCGCGTGTCTGTGGGCCTGGACGGAAAGTTATATTTTTCACATGTGGTTCAGATGGACAGCAAGATAGATTACTTCTGTGTAGCTGTGTATTCCAGTATCAGACATATGTCGCAGAGAATGCCTGTGGAGCTCAACATAAGTCAGAGTAAGATACTTTTTTGTCAATCCTCCCTACTTTAATGTTCTGAGATAATGACCTTTGGGTTTTCATTAATCATCAACATTAACAGAAATAAACACATGAAATAGATCCCTCTGTGTGTAATGACTCTATATAATAGATATGGTCACTTTATGGATTGAATTACTGAAATAAAGTCACTTTTTGATGATCTTCTAATTCATTGAGATGCAGCTATATAATCAGAGGCAGTGGGAGAGTCTGCGCAGTTACCTCCACTTCAGACTTACATTAACTATTATGAAATAATAACTAATTGATGATCTTCTAATTCATTGAGATGCAGCTGTAGAATCAGAGGCAGTGGGAGAGTCTGCGCAGTTACCTCCACCTCAGACTTACATTCACTATTATGAAATAATAACTATTTGATGATCTTCTAATTCATTGAGATGCAGCTGTATAATCGGAGGTGGAGGGAGAGTCTGTGCAGTTACCTCCACTTCAGACTTACATTCACTATTATGAAATAATAACTTTTTGATTATTTTCTAAATCATTGAGATGCTCCTGTATAATCGGAGGTGGAGGGAGAGTCTGCGCAGTTACCTCCACTTCAGACTTATATTCACTATTATGAAATAATAACTTTTTGATTCTTTTCTAATTCATTGAGATGCAGCTGTATAATCGGAGGCGGTGGGAGAGTCTGCGCAGTTACCACCAGTTACGACTTACATTCACTATTATGAAATAATAACTTTTTGATTCTTTTCTAATTCATTGAGATGCAGCTGTATAATCGGAGGCGGTGGGAGAGTCTGCGCAGTTACCACCAGTTACGACTTACATTCACTATTATGAAATAATAACTTTTTGATGATTTTCTAATTCATTGAGATGCTCCTGTGTATTTTACAAGATACCGAGAGCCATAGAAAGGTTAACACACCATTGGTACTTAGCAATTATTTAGAACACCAGAAAAAATAAAAGCTTCCAAATTGTATTTATTTTACTAAACAATTTGTTATATTTCCAGGCAACGTAATAAAAAATCGAAAACCGAACATACTAACGACCCAGGGAGGAGTGGAGAGGCCGATCATTGTGCTGAGAGGTGACGTCCTGCAGCTGGAGTGTATCGCGGAAGGATTGTAAGTTACAGAAGAATCACTTTATTACAAACTTGTCCTAATTGATAATGAAGCGACGACCGGTCACAACATACAGAAATGTTTTTTCCCTGAAACAAAACAGTCTATAGCTGTTAAATGTTTGTACCGTGTTAGCCAGTAGATTGTAATATTCTTCTATCTGAGAGTCCTCAGTGGTTGATACCTTAAGATAGTAAACATAGCAAGCTTTCGAGACACTGTGGCCCCTTCATCAGGCTGATAATGATACAACTTCTGGAGACACACAAATATATATATGTACAAATGCAGGGTGGGGAAATTGCAATACATAACACAGATGATGTGGTCAGTTTGGAGGTGGAAGAAGCAGCTGGGGAAGTAAAATCATTGATAAGAGGAACAGACAGTTTTATAGTCCTTTGATTAGTGGTTGGTCCAAGAACAGGAATGAGAGGGGGAGTGAAATGGTTGTGATAACAGTTCACATAAGAAGTGTCAAAGTTTATTGTCCTCTAACTGGGGTCTGTTCAAAAATGTGATATCCCCAAATCCCCTTTCAATTGATGTAAAAAGAAATGAATGTTTCACATGGATTCATGTCTTTTTACATCAATTGAAAGGGCATTTGGGGTATCACATCTTTGAACAGACCCCAGTTAGAGGACAATAAACTTTGTCACTTCTTATGTGAACTGTTATCACAACCATTTCGCTCCCCCTCTCATTCCTGTTCTTTGACCAACCACTAATCAAAGGACTATAAAACTGTCTGTTCCTCTTATCTATGATTTTACTTCCCCAGCTGCTCCTTCCACCTCCCAACTGACCATTACATGCATCACATCACCTGTCTTACATATTGCATTATCCCACCTGGGCAGGGTGTGCAGAAGAAATAGTTCAGGGAAGGGTATAAAACATTGGGGTACACAGGCAGAAAAAGGCCCTTGTGCAAAAACCATATTTGGGCCCTTTGCAGCCCATGAGCTCATCAAAGTGCACAATTCTATCTACTTTAGAGGTAGTAATGGGCCCCCTGACTCTATGGGCCCCTGTGCAGCTGCACCGGCTGCGGCTGCACTGGTGATATGTCCGCCCCTGGTATAAAAGAGCATTCCATAATGAAGATGAATATATGTAAAAAGTTCACATTTATTTCTTCCGTAAAAGCAGAGAGCAATGAGACAGAAATATGAAAAAATTATTAAATAAATGACGCGTTTCAGCTATGCTGTTCACGGTTTGTCAACCATAGTAAAGCATTGCCGAAACGCGTCTTTTTTTATGGGTTTTTTGTATTTTTGTCTGATTGCTCACTACTTATATGGAAAAAAAAAGTAGTTTTACAATATATTACTTTTCATCGTGAAACAGTGTTTTCCCATCACTGGACTTCTCTTTCGTTCTATATGTTTGCTATGGTCAATGGTATGATTTCACTTCGTATTCTTCCATGGTAGATTGATATCTGCACAGTCTGTTACTTTGTATGTATGTAGTAACGAACTGCTGATTTTTAGGCCGACCCCGACTATTAGATGGCAAAAAGAAGGTGAGGACTCTATAAAGCACCGCGTCATAGTAGAGGGACACGGGACCCAGCTGAAGATCAAGGACGTCACCAAAGAAGATGAAGGAGTTTATATGTGTGAAGCCGAAAATGTGATGGGATCTGATCAGCGAATGTTTCATGTTGTTGTTGAAGGTATTAAATTCTTAGATGATCGCATTTCATAATAGTGAATGTAAGTCTGAAGTGGAGGTAACTGCGCAGACTCTCCCTCCACCTCCGATTATACAGAGCATCTCAATGAATGAGAAGATCATCAAAAAGTGACTTTATATCCGTAATTCAATTATAAAGTGAAGCACATCTATTATATAGAGTCATTACACACAGAGGGAGCTATGTCATGGGTTTATTTCTGTTAATGTTGATGATTAATGAAAACCCAAAGTCATATTATCTCAGAATAAAGTAAGGAGGATGAAGGGTCTGAGAGATAAAATATGACCTAAATAGGTATCAGAGGCTTCACCTTGTGTAGTTGTGAGAGTCACAACCACTATAAAAGCAGATCACGGCTGCTGCAGTCCCCAGCGTGGTGCCTTAGAGGAGTGAGGATGAAGGGTTAAACACCGCGCTGCCGTATTCCACCAGACATCAAAGGGTGAATATAATATTGATTTAATAGTCAATGCGTTTTCAGGGCTTCCAGTAACATGGCAATATGATATTGATTTTTTAATGATATTCTAAGTCATTGAGATGCACTAGTATGTTTATATATGTATGTATATACAGTATGTGTAATGTATTTCTTTGTCTATACATCATACAGTCATAGTAGCGTCATGGTAATAAATAGTTGCACCTGTTCACACTTAGCTTTATGCAGGAGGTGATTGATATTAGACAGACAGATAATAAGACCCCCGAGTTTGCTGATAATAATGTCTTTTTGGGGTATTTGATGGGTGATGTCAATACTTAGCCCCGGTCGGGTGCTGCTCACCTCTACTATGGTCCTATAATGTGCACAGCGTCGCTCTCCGTGTACCTGTAACATGAAGATGATGATTATTCCTCTCCAGGTCACCCCACAGTCTTCACCTCTTTTTTCTGCTATTTTTAGAGCTTCCAAGGTGGGAAAAAATACTAACAAGCTCCATCCAAGGAGTGGGATCCGAGGTGATCCTGAACTGTTCAGCCGCGGGGACTCCACAGCCCGAAATCCAGTGGCAAAGAAATGGGATCCCAATGACAAGTAAAATCACAAATTATCCAGGGTGTAAACCTGAACGTTCCCTGCATGACTGTAATCACTTTATTTGAGGATCACAGAGAGCTTTGCTTCATACGTTACTTCATTTTTACTATTTAATGATAAACTAATATTAATAGTCTCAGTCTGCACTTTTTGTCCTTCTTCGAAAAATGTAGCTAAAGAAGGTGAAATGAGATCGGGTGTAAAAATATTCAGGGTGTAAGCATACTCAGGGTGTATTATTTAAGTTGTAAACATATTCAGGTGTACACATTGTAGAGGTGTAAACACATTCATGGTGTAAATATATTCAGGGTGTAAGCATATCAGTGTGTAAAATATTGAGGGTGTAAACATATTAAGGGTATACACATTCAGGGTGTAACATATTCAGGGTATAAACAATTCAGGTATAAACATATTCAGGGTAAATTAAAACATATTCAGGGTATAAACATATTTAGGGTATAACATATCAGGGTCATTATAACATATTCAGGGTATAAACATATAGTATCAATGGGTGATATTCAGTTAACATATTCAGGGTGTAAACATATTCAGGGTTTAGTAAACACATTCAGGGTGCAAACATAACAGGGTCTAAACATTCAGGGTATAAACATATTCAGGGTTAAATATATTCAGGGTGTAAATATATTCAGGGTATAAATATATTCAGGGTATAAACATACTCAGGGTGTAAATATATTCAGGATGTAAATATATTGGGATGTGAACATTTTAGAGGTGTAAACACATTCAGGGTGTAACACATATTCAGTGTGTAAACATACTCAGGTTGTAAACATATTCAAGTTATAAACATATTCAGGGTGTAAAGATAGTCATGGTTTAAACATATTCAGGGCATAAACATAGTCAGGGTGTAAACATATTCAGGGTGTAAACATATTCAGGGCATAAACATATTAGGGTGTAAACATATTCAGGGTGTAAACATATTCAGGGCATAAACATATTCAGGGTGTAAACATATTCAGGGTGTGATTCACATTCAAACTGGTTGCAGAATTGGAAATTGAGTTTTAGCATCACATCTGGTGTGATAATTACCGTAGATGTCGAATGTGTGCTGCTGGAGCCAGATCTACCAGGCAAGTGTCCTGGTTTTCCGGCAGTCATCCTTCCTCCATCCCCTCCATTTTCTCTTGAGTGACGTCTCTTGATTTCTAACATTGGAGCCGTCACTAAAGAGTAAAGGAAACCAGTTATGGGGAGAAAGGACAAAAAGCCAAAGAAAGCAAAACCGGCAGAGAGCTGAGATGTGACATGTGGCCCGGGCCCCTTCATATTGACTCCCAGCCATCAAAACATCTGACAAGTCGAAGGTGTGAAAACCTCTAGGCAGCCTAATAAAGGGAACCTGTCACCGTCAAAATATTGTCTGCAGGCGCCGTGTCGTAGAGCGTTACATGGGGCAGATTGGACGACATTTTCATGGTGACAGGCTCTCACAGGTCACATATCTCGTTGTGTCGGCGGTGAGGACAGACCTCCTGTAAGAGGGATACTTTGTGATGGCCCTTCATTTCTCAGCCTATGGAAAAAGCTACAGGTTTCTCCTACAGCCACATTTCAAAATCATATGAACATGACCATGTAATGGACGGTCACTGCCCACAGGGGGCGCTCCTCACAGCAACCTTTCCCTTTTCCCATTATAATATCCAGTGACGGCCTTGTGTGCGTGAACAGCCGCATCGGGGGCCACAGCTGCTCCTGTGCTAAGGACTGTTACTGTAATAAATCTTGTAATTGTTCAGTTCTACCTTTTAGTTACTTCATAATTACCGTATTATTTATTTATAGAGCAGCATTAATTCCATGGTGCTGTACACGAGAAGGGGTTACATACAAAATTATAGATATAGATTACAGTAGACAAATTAACAAGGACAGACTGGTACAGAGAGGAGAGGACCCGGCCCTCATAGGCTTACAGTCTACAGGAAGGTGTTTTTTTTGCAACTCTGGTGGTAAAGCGCAATCTCCAGTGGTGGTGAAGCACTAGCTCCAGTGGGTAGGTGGTAAGCACTAGCGTCCAGTAGTGGTGGAAGCACTAGCTCCAGTGGTGATGAAGCCTAGCTCCAGTGGTGGTGAAAGTAGCTCCAGTGTGATGAAGCACTAGCTCCAGTGGTGGTGAAGCACTAGCTCCAGTGGTGATGAAGCAGTAGTTCCAGTGGTGGTGAAGCAGTAGCTCCAGTATGACTGAAGCACTAGCTCCAGTGGTGGTGAAGCACTAGCTCCAGTGGTGATGAAGCACTATTCCAGTGTGGTGAAGCACTAGTTCCAGGTGGTGAAGCACTAGCTCCAGTAGTGATGAAGCACTAGCTCCAGTGGTGGTGAAGCACTAGCTCCAGTGGTGGTGAAGCACTAGCTCCAGTGGTGGTGAAGCACTAGCTCCAGTGGTGGTGAAGCACTAGCTCCAGTGTGTGGTGAAGCACTTCAGTGGGGCTTCCAGTGGTGATGAAGCACTAGCTCCAGTGGTGGTGAAGCACTAGCTCCAGTGGTGGTGAAGCAGCTAGCTCCAGTGGTGGTGAAGCACTAGCTGCCAGTGGTGGTGAAGCACTAGTTCCAGTGGTGGTGAAGCAGTAGCTCCAGTGGTGATGAAGCACTAGTTCCAGTGGTGGTGAAGCACTAGTCTCAGTGGTGGTGAAGCACTAGCTCCAATGGTGGTGAAGCACTAGCTCCAGTGGTGGTGAAGCACTAGTTCCAGTGGTGGTGAAGCAGTAGCTCCAATGGTGGTGAAGCACTAGCTCCAGTGGGGTGAAGCACTAGCTCCAGTGGTGATGAAGCACTAGCTCCAGTGGTGGTGAAGCACTAGCTCCAGTGGTGGTGAAGCACTAGCTTCATGGTGGTAAAGCACTAGCTCCAATGGTGTGAAGCACTAGCTCCAGTGTCGTGAAGCACTAGCTCCAGTGATGTGAAGCACTAGCTCCAGTGGTGGTAGAAGCACTAGCTCCAGTGGTGGTGAAGCACTAGCTCCAGTTGGTGGTAAGCACTAGCTCCAGTGATATGAAGCACTAGCTCCAGTGGTGATGAAGCACTAGCTCCAGTGGGTGTGAAGCACTAGCTCCAGTGGTGGTGAAAGCACTAGCTCCATATGGTGAAGCACTAGCTCCAGTGGTGGTGAAGCACTAGCTCCAGTGATCATGAAGCACTAGCTCCAGTGGTGGTGAAGCACTAGCTCCAGTGGTGTGAAAGCACTAGCTCCAGTGTCATGAAGCACTAGCTCCATGGTGTGAAGCACTAGCCAATGGTCGTGAAGCAACTAGCTCCAGTGGTGGTAGAAGCGCATCTCCAGTGTGATGAAGCATAGCACCAGTAGTGGTGAAGTACTGCTCCAGTGGTGGTGAAGCACTAGCTCCAGTGTGTGAAGCTCTAGCTCCAGTGGTGGTGAAGCACTCGCTACAATGTGATGTAAGCACTAGCTCCAGTGGTGGTGAAGCAATAGCTCCAGTGGTGTGGAAGCACTAGCTCCAGTGGTGATGAAGCACTACTCAGTAGTGGTGAAGTACTGGCTCCAGTGGTGGTGAAGCACTAGCTCCATGGTGGTGAAGCACTAGCTCCAGTGGTGGTGAAGCACTAGCTCCAGTGATCGTGAGAATAGCCAGTGGTTAAGCATCCAGGTGTTTGGTGCAGCAATAGCTCCAGTAGGTGGTGAAGACTAGCTCCAGTGGTGGTGAAGCACTAGCTCCAGTGTGGTGAAGCTACTAGCTCCAGTGGTGGTGAAGCACTAGCTACAATGGTGGTAAAGCACTAGCTCCAGTGGTGGTGAAGCACTAGCTCCAGTGATCATGAAGCACTAGCTCCAGTGATCGTGAAGCACTAGCTCCAGTGGTGGTAAAGCACTAGCTCCAGTAGTGGTGAAGCACTAGCTCCAGTGATCATGAAGCACTAGCTCCAGTGGTGATGAAGCACTAGCTCCAGTGGTGGTGAAGCACTAGCTACAATGGTGGTAAAGCACTAGCTCCAGTAGTGGTGAAGCACTAGCTCCAGTGATCATGAAGCACTAGCTCCAGTGGTGGTGAAGCACTAGCTCCAGTGGTGGTGAAGCACTAGCTCCAGTGATCATGAAGCACTAGCTCCAGTGGTGGTGAAGCACTAGCTCCAGTGATCATGAAGCACTAGCTCCAGTGGTGGTGAAGCAATAGCTCCAGTGGTGGTAAAGCACTAGCTCCAGTGATCATGAAGCACTAGCTCCAGTGATCGTGAAGCAATAGCTCCAGTGGTGGTAAAGCGCAATCTCCGGTGTTGGTGCAGCAATAGCTCCAGTGGTGGTGAAGCAATAGCTCCAGTGTTGGTAAAGCACTAGCTCCAGTGATCATGAAGCACTAGCTCCAGTGATCGTGAAGCACTAGCTCCAGTGGTGGTGAAGCAATAGCTCCAGTGGTGGTAAAGCACTAGCTCCAGTGATCGTGAAGCACTAGCTCCAGTGGTGATGAAGCACTAGCTCCAGTGGTGGTGAAGCACTAGCTCCAGTGGTGGTGAAGCACTAGCTCCAGTGGTGGTAAAGCACTAGCTCCCGTTGTGGTGGTGAAGCACTAGCTCCAGTGGTAGTGACGCACTAGCTCCAGTGGTAGTGAAGCACTAGCTCCAGTGGTGGTGAAGCACTAGCTCCAGTGATCGTGAAGCACTAGCTCCAGTAGTGATGAAGCACTAGCTCCAGTGGTGGTGGAGCAATAGCTCTCCAGTTGGAATGAAGCACTAGCTCCAGTGGTGGTGAAGCACTAGCTCCAGTGGTGGTGGAGCAATAGCTCCAGTTGGAATGAAGCACTAGCTCCAGTGGTGGTGAAGCACTAGCTCCAGTGGTGGTGAAGCACTAGCTCCAGTGGTGGTGGAGCAATAGCTCCAGTTGGAATGAAGCACTAGCTCCAGTGGTGGTGAAGCACTAGCTCCAGTAGTGGTGGAGCAATAGCTCCAGTTGGAATGAAGCACTAGCTCCAGTGGTGGTGAAGCACTAGCTCCAGTAGTGGTGAAGCACTAGCTCCAATGGTGGTGAAGCACTAGCTCCAGTGGTGAAGCACTAGCTCCAGTGGTGGTGGAGCAATAGCTCCAGTTGGAATGAAGCACTAGCTCCAGTGGTGGTGAAGCACTAGCTCCAGTAGTGGTGAAGCACTAGCTCCAATGGTGGTGAAGCACTAGCTCCAGTGGTGAAGCACTAGCTCCAGTAGTGGTGAAGCACTAGCTCCAGTAGTGGTGAAGCACTAGCTCCAGTGGTCATGAAGCACTAGCTCCAGTGGTGGTGAAGCACTAGCTCCAGTAGTGATGAAGCACTAGCTCCAGTGGTGGTGAAGCACTAGCTCCAATGGTGGTGAAGCAGTAGCTCCAGTAGTGGTGAAGCACTCGCTCCAGTAGTGGTTGTGAAGCAATAGCTCCAGTGGTGGTGAAGCACTAGCTCCAGTGGTGGTGAAGCACTAGCTCCAATGGTGGTGAAGCAGTAGCTCCAGTAGTGGTGAAGCACTCGCTCCAGTAGTGGTGAAGCACTAGCTCCAATGGTGGTGAAGCAATAGCTCCAGTGGTGATGAAGCAATAGCTCCAGTGGTGGTGAAGCACTAGCTCCAGTGGTGATCAAGCACTAGCTCCAGTAGTGGTGGTAACGCGTCAGCTCTGGTGGTGGTGGTGGAGTGCCAGCTCTGGTGGTGGTGGTGGAGTGCCAGCTTTGGTGGTGGTGGTGGAGTGCCAGTTCTGGTGGTGGTGGTGGAGTGCCAGCTCTGGTGGTGGTGGTGGAGTGCCAGCTCTGGTGGTAGTGGTGGAGTGCCAGCTTTGGTGGTGGTGGTGGAGTGCCAGTTTGTGGTGGTGTGGTGGAGTACCAGCTGTGTTGGTGGTGGTGGGGTGCCAGCTCTGGTGGTGGTGGTGGAGTGCAGCTTTGGTGGTGGTGGTGGAGTGCCAGTCTCGGTGTGGTGAAGTGCCAGCTCTGGTGGTGGTGGTGGAGTGCCAGCTCTGGTGGTGGTGGTGGGAGTGCCAGCTTTGGTGGTGGTGGTGGAGTGCCAGCTCTGGTGGGTGGAGTGCCAGCTCTGGTGGTGGAGTGCCAGCTCTGGTGGTGGAGTGCCAGCTCTGGTGGGGGTGGTGGAGTGCCAGCTCTGGTGGTGGTGGTGGAGTGCCAGCTTTGGTGGTGGTGGTGGAGTGCCAGCTTTGGTGGTGGTGGTGGAGTGCCAGCTCTGGTGGTGGAGTGCCAGCTCTCGTGGTGGAGTGCCAGCTCTGGTGGTGGAGTGCCAGCTCTGGTGGGGGTGGTGGAGTGCCAGCTCTGGTGGTGGTGGTGGGTGCCAGCTTTGGTGGTGGGTGGGAGTGCCAGCTTTGGTGGTGGTGGTGGAGTGCCAGCTCTGGTGGTGGAATGCCAGCTCTGGTGGTGGTGGTGGGAGTGCCAGCTCTGGTGGTGGTGGTGGAGTGCCAGCTCTGGTGGTGGTGGTGGAGTGTCAGCTCTGGTGGTGGTGGTGGAGTGTCAGCTCTGGTGGTGGTGGTGGAGTGCCAGCTTTGGTGGTGGTGGTGGAGTGCCAGCTCTGGTGGTGGTGGTGGTGGGGTGCCAGCTCTGGTGGTGGTGGTGGAGTGCCAGCTCTGGTGGTGGTGGTGGAGTGTCAGCTCTGGTGGTGGGTGGTGGAGTGTCAGCTCTGGTGGTGGTGGTGGAGTCTCAGCTTTGGTGGTGGTGGTGGAGTGCCAGCTCTGGTGATGGTGGTGGAGTCTCAGCTTTGGTGGTGGTGGTGGTGGTGGGTGCCAGCTCTGGTGGTGGTGGTGGAGTCTCAGCTTTGGTGGTGGTGATGGAGTGCCAGCTCTGGTGGTGGTGGTGGAGTCTCAGCTTTGGTGGTGGTGGTGGTGGTGGGTGCCAGCTCTGGTGGTGGTGGTGGAGTGCCAGCTCTGGTGGTGGTGGTGGAGTGCCAGCTCTGGTGGTGGTGGTGGAGTGTCAGCTCTGGTGGTGGTGATGGAGTCTCAGCTTTGGTGGTGGTGATGGAGTGCCAGCTCTGGTGGTGGTGGTGGAGTGTCAGCTCTGGTGGTGGTGATGGAGTCTCAGCTTTGGTGGTGGTGGTGGAGTGCCAGCTCTGGTGGTGGTGGTGGAGTCTCAGCTTTGGTGGTGGTGGTGGTGGGGGTGCCAGCTCTGGTGGTGGTGGTGGGAGTGCCAGCTCTGGTGATGGGTGGTGGAGTGCCAGCTCTGGTGGTGGAGTGCCAGCTCTGGTGGGTGGAGTGCCAGCTCTGGTGGTGGAGTGCCAGCTCTGGTGGGGGTGGTGGAGTGCCAGCTCTGGTGGTGGTGGTGGAGTGCCAGCTTTGGTGGTGGTGGTGGAGTGCCAGCTTTGGTGGTGGTGGTGGAGTGCCAGCTCTGGTGGTGGAGTGCCAGCTCTCGTGGTGGAGTGCCAGCTCTGGTGGTGGAGTGCCAGCTCTGGTGGGGGTGGTGGAGTGCCAGCTCTGGTGGTGGTGGTGGAGTGCCAGCTTTGGTGGTGGTGGTGGAGTGCCAGCTTTGGTGGTGGTGGTGGAGTGCCAGCTCTGGTGGTGGTGGTGGAGTGCCAGCTCTGGTGGTGGTGGTGGAGTGTCAGCTCTGGTGGTGGTGGTGGAGTGTCAGCTCTGGTGGTGGTGGTGGAGTGCCAGCTTTGGTGGTGGTGGTGGAGTGCCAGCTCTGGTGGTGGTGGTGGTGGGGTGCCAGCTCTGGTGGTGGTGGTGTGGAGTGCCAGCTCTGGTGGTGGAGTGTCAGCTCTGGTGGTGGTGGTGGAGTGTCAGCTCTGGTGGTGGTGGTGGAGTCTCAGCTTTGGTGGTGGTGGTGGAGTGCCAGCTCTGGTGATGGTGGTGGAGTCTCAGCTTTGGTGGTGGTGGTGGTGGGGTGCCAGCTCTGGTGGTGGTGGTGGAGTGCCAGCTCTGGTGGTGGTGGTGGAGTGCCAGCTCTGGTGGTGGTGGTGGAGTGCCAGCTCTGGTGGTGGTGGTGGAGTGTCAGCTCTGGTGGTGGTGATGGAGTCTCAGCTTTGGTGGTGGTGATGGAGTGCCAGCTCTGGTGGTGGTGGTGTGGAGTGTCAGCTCTGGTGGTGGTGATGGAGTCTCAGCTTTGGTGGTGGTGGTGGAGTGCCAGCTCTGGTGGTGGTGGTGGAGTCTCAGCTTTGGTGGTGGTGGTGGTGTGGGGTGCCAGCTCTGGTGGTGGTGGTGGAGTGCCAGCTCTGGTGGTGGTGGTGGAGTGCCAGCTCTGGTGATGGTGGTGGAGTGCCAGCTCTGGTGGTGGTGGTGTAATTACAGGCTGTAGGCTGTTTCTGAAGAGTTGGGTTCCATTTGACAGTTCCTCTTGTAGGAGATAATCGGACGGTTCGAGGTGCAGAATTCCAGAGGATGGGGGATGCTCGGGTAATGTCTTGCAGGCGGTTAGATGAGGAACGTACAAGTGTGGAGGAGAGGAGGAGGTCTTTGGAGGATCAAAGATTGTGAGATGGATGATATCGGGAGATTAGCTCAGATATATGGAGAGGAGACATACTATGGACATACTATGGACATACTATGACATACTATGGACATACTATGACATACTATGGACATACTATGGACATACTATGGACATACTATGACATACTATGGACATACTATGGACATACTATGGACATACTATGGACATACTATGACATACTATGGATATACTATGGACATACTATGACATACTATGGACATACTATGACATACTATGGACATACTATGGACATACTATGACATACTATGACATACTATGGACATACTATGACATACTATGGACATACTATGGACATACTATGACATACTATGGACATACTATGGACATACTATGACATACTATGGACATACTATGGACATACTATGACATACTATGGACATACTATGGACATACTATGGACATACTATGGACACACTATGGACATACTATGACATACTATGGACACACTATGGACACACTATGGACACACTATGGACATACTATGGACACACTATGGACATACTATGACATACTATGGACATACTATGGACATACTATGACATACTATGGACATACTATGGACATACTATGGACATACTATGGACATACTATGACATACTATGGACATACTATGGACATACTATGGACATACTATGACATACTATGGACATACTATGACATACTATGGACATACTATGGACATACTATGGACATACTATGACATACTATGGACATACTATGACATACTATGGACATACTATGACATACTATGGACATACTATGACATACTATGGACATACTATGACATACTATGGACATACTATGGACACACTATGGACATACTATGACATACTATGGACACACTATGGACACACTATGGACACACTATGGACATACTATGGACACACTATGGACATACTATGACATACTATGGACATACTATGGACATACTATGACATACTATGGACATACTATGGACATACTATGGACATACTATGACATACTATGGACATACTATGGACATACTATGGACATACTATGACATACTATGGACATACTATGACATACTATGGACATACTATGACATACTATGGACATACTATGACATACTATGGACATACTATGACATACTATGGACATACTATGACATACTATGGACATACTATGACATACTATGGACATACTATGGACACACTATGGACATACTATGACATACTATGGACACACTATGGACACACTATGGACACACTATGGACATACTATGGACACACTATGGACATACTATGACATACTATGGACATACTATGACATACTATGGACATACTATGGACATACTATGACATACTATGGACATACTATGACATACTATGGACATACTATGACATACTATGGACATACTATGGACATACTATGGACATACTATGACATACTATGGACATACTATGACATACTATGGACATACTATGACATACTATGGACATACTATGACATACTATGGACATACTATGGACATACTATGGACATACTATGACATACTATGGACATACTATGACATACTATGGACATACTATGACATACTATGGATGGCTTTTTAAGTTAGTAGTTCATCACATTTGGCAGCATTTTACCAAAATTGTCATCACTGTCGCTATTGGGGCTCATAGGCTAAGTTCCCTATCAGTCCATGGAGTGTGGAGGAAACCAGAGAATCCAGAGGAAACACACAAAACACGGGGAGAACATACAAACTCCTGCAGATAACGTCTTGCTGGGATTTGAACCCAGGACCCCCGCACTGCAAGGCTGATCAGTTATTATTAGTGATCATTCACAGAAGAACAGGTAAAATGGGTTACATTGTATTAACAAGTCGTTACATTGTATTGTAATATTACATCAGTTATGTGACAATACCTAGATGACACGATGGAGTTATTGATAAGTGAAGAATTCCCGCTCTCCGCACAATACTCGCATCCATATTCTGCAGCCAATAATCACTCAGTGGAACCCAGTCGTGTAGTGTGAGCCGTCCGGGCCTTATTAATGAGGGGTATAATCACGCCTTCAGGGTCTCTTTGATCTTTGCTGTTTTCTTTGTGTCGTTTCCACAGAACTTTGAGATCTTTTCAATGATTCATAGTCATTTTTTTTGACTGTTTTTCTATTTCGTTCACATAAAGGAGAATCCCTTCCTCAGAACCATCAGATGATCGGAGGTGTAATGTTCATCCACTCCCTGGAGCTATCCGATAGTGCGGTGTATCAGTGTGAAGCCTCCAACAAGCACGGGACCGTCCTCACCACCGCCAACATTGATGTTCTAGGTGTGTCGCCTCAATGATTCCCAGCCTATGGAAAAAACTATAAAATCACATGTGCCGAGCGTCCGTACATTCTCTATGGGGAGAGAGGAGTACGTGTCATGGGTGTCTCCTGTCTGAGTCTGGTGATCTCAGCTTCACATTATTTAGCGAAACTCAAGATTTTATGTGTTTGCTTTCTGTGGGGTTAATGACTATGT
The DNA here is from genome assembly GCA_033576535.1 of Allobates femoralis. Lineage (NCBI taxonomy): Eukaryota > Metazoa > Chordata > Amphibia > Anura > Aromobatidae > Allobates > Allobates femoralis. The sequence goes on along the minus strand of JARQOC010000007.1, from coordinate 107,981,473 downwards.
TGATAATTCCTGGTCAGTTTTATCTCAGCTGTAGCCAGTGTGTGACCACTCCCCATCCCTATAATCACATGACCTGTCACCTGTTTGCCGTACTAGATTCATTGTATTCAGGAATCTTGGTGCAGCTGGTGGCGTTCTGTTGCCTGCAGTCCTGGCGTCTGGCTGCAGCTCTGAAGTAGTATATCACTTTGCTTTGTGTCCTTATCTGTATAACTTCCCCCGTCTTGTATTACAATAATGGTGACGTCTGGTGCACTCAATGGCCTTCGCACTAGTACAGAGACTAGGCACGTTATGTGGCGGGTAGAAGGACCTGTGAAAGTTGACTTCAATCACTTACTAGCCCATCCTAACCCAATACATTTTAGGCTTAACTTCACGATCTTTTGAACCCTCTCTGCTTGGGACACCTAGTTGGACAGATGGCATCTAGCTTTGTAGGGGACTCTTGGATCACGCCATCTCCCTCAGATCTCCGTTCCCTTATTATCTGCCACAAGTCACTCACTGCATGCAGTATTGATGACCTGTCAGACCATAGGTCTGCTCAAATTATGTGCCAGGCCCTATCTGAAGTCATGCAGGATCTGTCACTTACCCTGGACGATAACCCCTCCCATTGTGGGCCAGTCCCAACAATTAACTATTTCTTGCCCTATAGCATGGCAACTACTTGTGCACAAGTGCTGTTTATTATACAGGGTAAACATAACATGTTACATTAGTTGCACTTATCACACTTTACGTTGCATTATTATGTGATGTCTCTTGATGGTAACTCTCTTATTCCTCCTATAGATATCGTACCTTTAATATTCACCCAAGATAATAAGACGTACACCGCGGTGTGGGGACACAACGTCTCGCTGATCTGCAGTAGTTTTGCTTTTCCTGAGGCCGATGTCACCTGGTAAATGAAGTTTCCTTTACCTTATTATAGTATTAATGTGGAAATGAGGGCGTCTGTTTGATATTAAGGAATAAGTGTGCTGATCGCCTGCAGCGCTGGTATAACATTTCTGAGGTGTCCTAAAAACTGAGAGGTTTAACCTTAGATCTCTCCAAACTCCCCCTGTCACCCTGCGCAAGAGAATCAGGGCGCCTTAACTGACCCTCACATTAGGGGTCCCTAGACTATCCCTATCCTCAAGATTACCCCTGAAGATGGGGACACCTGGGTCTCATACCTTTGCTAAGCTCCTGAATATGACTCACGTAAATATCCCCCCTTGTCCCCACAAGGGGGTGAAGGGGTGGGGAACAAATATAAAAGGGCTCCAATGTCTGCTCTAGTTGGTAGCTTTACTGCTGCTACAGAAAAGGACACCTCAGTTTATCAGACATGTTCAGTAAAGAGAAGCTATATTTGGCATGGACTGAAGCCAGGAGTTGATAAATATAGCGGAAGGGAGTGATGATAAGAAGCTGCAGCTGGTATGTAAGGCTAAGTGAAGTCTCGATCAGAAAGGAGAGGGTCCTTAACTCCTTTTAATGTGACTTGCAGATATTTAGCTTACTAGATGGAGGCCCAATGCTATTGCATTGGGAAGGCAGTGACATCACGATAGGGGCATGTTCTGTGAAACAGGGGTGGCAGACGTCTCTCCCTTGTCTGCAGTCTCTCCCCCTGTGTGCCGTCTTCTCCCCTCTGTGCTCTCTCCTTTGACCTGTTTCCCCCTTGTGCGCTGTCTCTATCCCACTGGGCGTTCTTCCCCCTCTGTGCACTGTCCCTCTACCCCTGTGCACTCTCCTCCCTATTTCTTCTCCCATCTGTACTCTCTCCTTTGAGCTGTCTTCACTATGTGCCCATTCACCCCTGTGTGCTGTCTTTCTCCTCCCATGTGCTGTCTTTTCCCCTCTGTGCTCTCTCCTTTGAGCTGTCTTCCCACTGTGCGCTCTCTCTTTCCCATTGTGCGCTCTTTATCCCTTAATGCTCTCTTCCATCTGTGTGCTCTCTTCTCCCTGTGTGCTCTCTCTCCCCTGTGCTGTCTCTCCCTCGTGCGCTCTCTCTCCTCCCTGTGAGATGTCTCTTCCACCAGGTGTGTTCTCTCCCCACTCGTGCTGTCTCTTCCCCCTGTGCACTTTCTCCCACCGTGTGCACTCTCTCCCACCATGTGCACTCTTTCCTTTTGTGCTGTCTCTTGCCTCTGTGGGCTGTCTCTTTACCCTGTGTGTTCTCTCTCCACTTGTGCTGTCTCTTCCCCTGTGCACTCTCACCCACCATGTGCACTCTTTCCTCTTGTGCTGTCTCTTGCCTCTGTGGGCTGTCTCTTCACCCTGTGGGTTGTCTCTCTGCCTTGGCGTCGGTGGCATCAGGTCGGATTGTCAGCGGCACCACTGGTGGCACTATGCAGGGGGCCAGTACACCCAGCGGGTGCCATATTTGCACATCTTTGGGTGTGTAAATATAGCTGCCGTCGGCACATGATAGGAGGACGCCATGATGGAAGAGGATGACGGATGCCCCAAGCCAATTATGTAAGTAGATGATTAGTTATGCAGATTCTTATCGTGTAAATATAATTCTGTTATATTTTTGCATTTGAACCCTGGAAATTATATATTTCTAGATTGTATGAATCAGTAAAAGCCAATTTTGGAGATCTCTATTTAAAGAGCCTCTGTCAGGTCATTTTTCAGTATGATACTAATATTACCCTTGATTAGTGCCTGAGTAGCCCTTTTAAAAACATGTAAAATCATTATTGTACTATTTGTAGTTCTCTTGCTATAAGCATTTTCACACCCTGCAGAGATCTCCTGCATTAGTCCTCTCCATTACTTTAACAGTCGATTAGTCCTTCTGTGTAAATGTTATTTAAATATCCACGCCTATCCAAGCTGGTGTTCTGTCCCTCCACTCTGTGCTCTGGAGGGGGAAAGTGTGTTGCCCTGCACTGTGTGCTATGTATAAGAGATTTATATGTGTTTATATGAAAGTTGGTTTTCCTGCATACATGTAATGTGTGTGTGGCGCCCCTGTGACCAGGGTGGCCACATAGGGAACTGCAGCCAGGCAAGAAGGTAGACAGTTGGTGCACCAAACACCCTCACAGCACACACATCCACACACAGGAGCACAGCACCCAACCCGGAGCCCGGGAGTCTAGGCGGGCAAGGGGTGGTGGGGTTTAGAGGAAAGTGGGTGGGAAGGAACGAAGGTCAGGTGACAGATAGTATAAATAGAGGAAAAGAGGAGGAAGGAGTAGTAGGCCGGAGTGAGCCGAGCAGCCAAGAACAGACAGAAAGTGACACGTCCCGGTGGGATTGGGCTCCCTGGAGACGCAGAATCCACAGAGACACCGTTACATGAAGAGAAAGCTCATCCATAGCCGGCATCCCAGGGGAGTGTGAGGACAGAGACCGGACCAGCAGTACTGGGTCCGAGGAACACGGCAGCACCAACCAACTACAGGCGGGATAGATTCCCTGATTGCATCTGGAAGTCACATGGGTAGGAAACAGCCGGTGATCCCTTGCAAGATAGGGACACCTGAGCTAGGCTAACATCAGAGTGTTGGCTCTGAGGGGGACTGACGTTGCACACCGACTCCCCAGACAAACCGGTGGGGAACACAGATTCCAGATCCGTGTTCCCACCACAGGGTTGGAGGCTTACCAGCAGCATCCAGGAGGACCCGGCTTACAACCCACACACATAGGGGGAAGCTACACACAAGGGACCGAGCTGCCGCCATACAATCCGCAGAGAGAACAGAGAGAGAGAAAGAACCAGCCTCAAAAGGACATATAGAAAGAGTGAGGGGTCTCAGAGCAACAGCCTGGCTGCAGAGGGTTCAAGTGTCCGGAGTTAATGGAGTTGTGCATTGAACTGTACTGTGAACTGTGTTGTAAACTGCTTGAACTGAAGCACTTGAAAGTAAACCCGGTGAACCCTGCTCCAGTTTCCCGTGTCTGATTCCAGGTATTCTGAACTGTGCATTACATCTTTTACCTTGCCAGGAGCAGGCCGACCTGCAGCGGGCTCATCCATCTAGCTGCAGCCCATCCATCCCTCCATCCTCCTGGCAGAGCTGCGCTGCAGCGGTGGTCCCATCACTGACCACAACCCGTGGGGGCGTCACGACAAACTATCCCTGTAAATACCCCTTTTACTTGTGAGAACCCGGGACACGGTCCGGACCAAGACCGCCGTGATATCCCCAGCAGTACCCCGGTCTGCTACCGAGTACCCCGTCCCAGTGGGCTCCACATATGTAGCTGCTGAGCAAATGATCAAATGTTCATATAATCACATAGAAATATCTCAGACAGCACTGACTACACACATGCCTCAGATACACACAACAACATGAAGAGCTGTAGCTAAGAGCACACACCTCCTCCCCCCTCCTTTCTCCTTTGCAATTGGAGACACAGCATAACAGATCACAAGTGGGCAGGGCAGTGATGCATGAATATTCATTCATTGGGGAGTCGGCAGCAGAGAGCTCACTGTGATTGACAGATGGAATGAATCTTGTATTTTGAAGTTTACAGAGGATAGGAGGGAAGTATAAATAATAGCAATACATGAATAGAGAGAGCTTAGAGAGAGGAATTAGAAAATTATATGATACATATGGATTTTTGACCTGACAGTTTCTCTTTAATAGAGTGTATTTCTATTAGGTACCATGGGAAGAGAATAGTCCAACCGAAAAGTGGCCGCTACATAATAGACGCCAACGGAACCCTTCATATTCGGGATCTAAAGCCTGAGGACGCCGGATCATACACATGTGAGGTGTCAAACACTAAAGGACGCTCCTCACTCAAAGCAAAACTGTTACTCCGAGGTGAGAAACCTTCTCTATCGGGAGATTACAGTCGCCTCCTTTTCGGAGGGATGCAATAATCTTATCAATGTTTCTGGATTAGAACCTACAAGAGGTTTCGTGTCCCCGGAGAATCCCTGGATCAGGCGATGGCACTCGATAACCCTGACCTGTCGTGTTCAGTGCGACCCTCACCTGTGCCCCTCTCTGAGGATCAGCTGGATAAAGGACGGGCACGAGCTCCGAAAAGCCAACAAGAGGTAATGGGTGACGGCACAATCATCATTGTCAACGTGAATATTTAATTCTATTTCAGTTTTTTTTTTGGTGACAGTCCCATAAAGCAGGACTATAAAAGAAGCTAAATCTTATAAAGTCCAATGATTGAAAGCAAAATGTAATAATACCTGCTATATAAAAGCCCTATCCAGTGTGTGTGTCTGTAAGGTCGTCCCCAAAACAGCGCCACTTATAGGACATCATGTAAATTACAGTTAAACTGGAAAGTGAAGATGCCTATAAGTTTGGTTGATCAGACAAAGAAAACAGTTCCACCTATAGGACATCTGTGACGGGGGGGGGACACACGCCGTCCGGGACACTGGCCACAGCACAGGCATTCATTATCACCTGGGTCTGCTCCGTCATACCCCTGGGGTGGACCCATCCTGCTGCTGCCGCAGCTCCTCATCATGCAGGGGGAAAGAGATGTCGCACAGGGGTGAGTGAGACAGCGCACAACAGAGGGGGGAGAGACAGCACAAGGAGTGAGAGAGCGCAGAGGGAGGAGACAGCACAAGGGGTGAGACAGCGCACAGGGAGGAGAGAGCGCACAGGGAGGAGAGACAGCACAAGGAGGAGAGACAGCAAAAGGGATGAGAGAGCGCACAGGGAGGAGAGCGCGCACAGGGAGGAGAGACAGCATAAGGGGTGAGAGAGCGCACAGGGAGGAGAGAGCGCACAGGGAGGAGAGACAGCACAAGGGGTGAGAGAGCGCACAGGGAGGAGAGAGCGCACAGAGAGGAGAGACAGCACAAGGGGTGAGAGAGCGCACAGGGAGGAGAGAGCGCACAGGGAGAAGAGACAGCACAAGGGGTGAGAGAGCGCACAGGGAGGAGAGAGCGCACAGAGAGGAGAGACAGCACAAGGGGTGAGAGAGCGCACAGGGAGGAGAGAGAGCACAGGGAGGAGAGACAGTACAAGGGGTGAGAGAGTGCACAGGGAGGAGAGACAGTACAAGGGGTGAGAGAGTGCACAGGGAGGAGAGAGCGCACAGGGAGGAGAGAGCGCACAGGGAGGAGAGACAGCACAAGGGGTGAGAGAGCGCACAGGGAGGAGAGAGCGCACAGAGAGGAGAGACAGCACAAGGGGTGAGAGAGCGCACAGGGAGGAGAGAGAGCACAGGGAGGAGAGACAGTACAAGGGGTGAGAGAGTGCACAAGGAGGAGAGAGTGCACAGGGAGGAGAGACAGCACAAGGGGTGAGAGAGCGCACAGGGAGGAGAGACAGCACAAGGGGTGAGAGAGCGCACAGGGAGGAGAGACAGCACAAGGGGTGAGAGAGCGCACAGGGAGGTGAGAGCGCACAGGGAGGAGAGACAGCACAAGGAGGAGAGACAGCAAAAGGGATGAGAGAGCGCACAGGGAGGAGAGCGCGCACAGGGAGGAGAGACAGCATAAGGGGTGAGAGAGCGCACAGGGAGGAGAGAGCGCACAGGGAGGAGAGACAGCACAAGGGGTGAGAGAGCGCACAGGGAGGAGAGAGCGCACAGAGAGGAGAGACAGCACAAGGGATGAGAGAGCGCACAGGGAGGAGAGAGCGCACAGAGAGGAGAGACAGCACAAGGGGTGAGAGAGCGCACAGGGAGGAGAGAGAGCACAGGGAGGAGAGACAGTACAAGGGGTGAGAGAGTGCACAGGGAGGAGAGAGCGCACAGGGAGGAGAGACAGTACAAGGGGTGAGAGAGCGCACAGGGAGGAGAGAGCGCACAGGGAGGAGAGAGCGCACAGGGAGGAGAGACAGCACAAGGGGTGAGAGAGCGCACAGGGAGGAGAGAGCGCACAGAGAGGAGAGAGTGCACAGGGAGGAGAGAGCGCACAGGGAGGAGAGACAGCACAAGGGGTGAGAGAGCGCACAGGGAGGAGAGAGGGCACAGGGAGGAGAGAGCGCACAGGGAGGAGAGAGCACTTCAATCACTTCCAAAAGAGCCGCCAAGAGTGGGATTGAGTATCAGCCCAGTAAGAGAGACACTGGCCTGTCCCCCAGGCACACCTCCTAGTTTCCACACTCAGTTCCTGAGGGGCCTGATGTTCCTGTGGTACCTTTTCTCCTTTACTTGGTTGCACACACCTGCAGGTTTGTTTTGTTACATGAACCCCTCCCTAGTGTGTGGACTTAACAGCTAACCTAATAACACTAATGCTAGAGGAAACTCATAACTCCCCCCTTAAGGTGTGTACCCGCTCACTAGCTTATGTAACCCTAGTTCACCCGAGATACCAGGGAGCAGTAGCACAAACATATATACATTGTAAGAATACAGCAAAACCTCACTATAAAAACACAATATCCTTAATGGGGGGAAGGAAGAGCCTTATATCCCTCTATAACCTTACCATCTCAATTATAACCATTTTATAGGTGGTAAAATAATATTAGTGACTTTGGTGATCTTGGATACTTTCTCTTGGTTTTATCTTACACTTTGTCTTCTCTCCTGATTGCAGAATTCTAGTGAAATCAAACACTTTGACTATAAATGACGTGAGCTGGGAAGATGGAGGAACCTATAGGTGCATTGCCAACACTTGGCTGGACTCTATGGAAGCTGAGAGTCATCTAACCGTGCGAGGTATTTTTAGTATCTTGATCCCAGATGTTCTGTATGATTGTCAGTACTCCCAGGGAAGTGAGTGGAGAGAGACACTACTCTGTCTCTGGGTGTCACAGGGTGGCAAAGAGAGTCAGGTAGGGGGATAGTGAGGTTTGGCCTAAAGGCGAACAGGGGGACTAGTCTGACCCTGAGACTGGGGGTCCCAGGCTCACCCTGAATTACCTCTGAAGATGAGGATGTCTGTGTCACCACCCTTGCCCTTTGCTCTTGATCAGCCCATTACCTCCACCCATGGATTGGGTTAGTATCAGCAACACTAAAAAACTGCACCTGACCCTGCCGGTTCCTGTACAGACTGCAGATCCCGACCTCACAGTCCCAAGTGGTCTCCGCATGAGATGGGACAGCCCTGAACACAGGACTATTCCGCATGATTGGCCATCAAGTGCTTCACGTTCCTCCTAAAGAACCGGAGGGAAGAGCAGAGTGCAATTTACCTAGAGGGAAGGTTCTGTGGTAGAAGATGATCCCAGAGTGAGTAAAACACAACAAAATACAAGAGAAGGTATATACTGCTTAAAGGATATGCTAACTACGTCATAACAACAAACAGAAGATAGGTGCAGAGTAATGAAGATAAATAGCAGAGAGATGATTCTAGCTGGTCTACCTCTGACGGCCATAAATAAATGGCAATATGGCTGGACATCCACATGAGAATATCACCAGCAGGAACTACCACCAGGAGGAAAGTATTTAAAGCCACATCCGAAAGCTGATTTGGCTTAAAGTAGAACTCTTAGGCCACAGTGGTCAAAGGTATATGTGGAGAAAAAAGTGCACAGAATTTCAGGAAAAGAACATCTCATCAACCATTAAGCATGAGTGTGAATCACTTATGCATTCGGGTTGTGTTGCAGCCATTGGCACAAGGTACATTTCACTGATTGGGCAGACAAAGGAGTAAATGAATACACCTGTTACCCTATTGGAACTAAAGCAAGGATGAGAGAAACTAAACACCGGAAGGAAAGATGTATCTGCTGTGGTTTGGATGTTGTACCTACCTGTGCATATAATTTTTTTTTTATGCTAATGAAAAATAAGGTGTCTCTTAAAGGGACAGTACGGCAGTACAAAAGTGTTAACAACTTTGTAATTAAGTTGATAAGTATTGAAAAATGTTAGATGAGATATGATATATCGGTATCCATATTGTTCACATTTCATCAAGAAATTATATTTGTTTATAGATGTTCCGATGCCCCCGAAAATGTGCAGCTTGTGGAGAAGCAGGACCGGAGCGTTACATTGTCCTGGAGTCCGGGTGACAGTCACAACAGCCCCATCTCCGGTATGTTACTACTATTATTATTGTTATATTTATCTTTTATTCATAAGGCACCAACCTATCAACAAGTCTGAGGACAGGTATTCAGTCCTGCACAGTGCCGCTGTCCAAAACATGTACACACCGGAGCCTAGTGTGCGGAGCATCACATGGGTGACAATGAAAATAGTGTACAAGAAAAGCCCTGGAGATACAGAGAGGGGTCACCTTCTGACACTCCCCTGGGTCTGTACCCTTCCCTCACTAACATCCCTATAAGGGTCCTTCCCCCCTACCGTCATCTTGTGCCTAGGTTCTTGCTGGCCCTTAACTCACCCTTGTTAGTGTGTAGCCTGGGGAGGACACTAGTCTCACCACTGCAATAATACAACACAAGAAAAGGGAGACAGATAGGGAAAGTAGACACAAACAGGAAAATCACTCCAAACTCCTCCAATGCAGCTAAACACCACAGCTGCAATTGTCACAACACCTCAGCTCCTTCCAGGGACAAGCTCCCTCCAAAGTGGTTGGAATGGAAACGGATTCTATAACCGGCATCAGATGGTAAGACACTTGACTTTTTATAGCAGAGGGGAGTGGTCATTAAGCTACACCTGTGATTTAAGGCTACAAAGAGGAAACAGATAGGAAAGAGTCCTTAACTCCTACAGCACTTAAAGTAGATTCACTGTACTACAAGTTGTAGACCTTTGAACAATAAGGCGTTGTGACCGTCTGGTTCCAGACTCACCAGATGCCTCCCCACGGTGAGACACACTCATGACAGCTACATAAGTAAAAGATTCAGGACTTAGGTATATCTAGAAGGATGTTGCAGAGTAAAAGGTTTTCCTAAGTTAGCATATGTGTAAAGTAGTAATAATACAGCCACTTAGATATAGAGATGTCAAAGATGAAACATTGGTAGATCACCAGTAATTATTCTTGAGTTACAAATGTATCATTACCTTTATAGATTTTATCATCCAGTCAATGAAAAGCCGAGACAAGACCGGAGAATGGGAGGACGTAGGAAAGGTCCCTGGGAACGTCACCTCGGTCCACGTGCCGCTCACACCTAATTCTAACTATCAATTCCGAGTCTTTGCTGTGAATGGAATCGGAAACAGCCCTCTAAGTCTTGTCTCAGAAAGTTACGGCACGCCACCGGCAGGTAATCCTCTAAATATATACCATTGGTGACCTCGATCATGGAGAGATTGTTACTCTGCTGCATTTGCATTTAGTAGATTACAGAAGCACATAGTGTACAGGGTTCATATTAGAACATGGTCATATATCAAAGTCAAACATCAGAAATACTCTGATAATTGATTAAGATTTTGACTTTAACAAATTATTTTGATAAATGACTTTGATAAATGACTATGATAAATGATTTTGATAAATGACTTTGACAAATGATTTTGATAAATGACTTTGATAAATGATTTTGATAAATGACTTTGACAAATGATTTTGATAAATAACTTTGATAAATGATTTTGATAAATGACTTTGACAAATGATTTTGACAAATGGCTTTGATAAATGACTTTGATGAATGATTTTGACAAATGACTTTTACAAATGACTTTGATAAATGACTTTGACAAATGACTTTGATAAATGACTTTGACAAATGACTTTGATAAATGACTTTGACAAATGATTTTGATAAATGACTTTAACAAATGACTTTGATAAATAACTTTGACAAATGACTTTGATAAATGACTTTGACAACAAAATCATTAATCAAAGTCAAAGTCATTATCAGGTATCAGAGTATTCGTGATGTTTGACTTTAATATATTGACATGTCCTAAAATGAGCACTGTAATAGTGGTTATCTAACGACCTTAATGTGAATACTTTGTGCTCATTGCCTAAGTTCAGCTCTTTAAAGGCTATTTTACTGTTTATTATAAGTTGCACTCTATAATGCTATATAAACATGAACATGGGAAACTGAACTGATGAAACATAGAAAAACATAAAAAATTAAAATATGAGACACTTAGTGTACACAAATGGCCATCCTTATGAAGTAGCCACATCTAGACGTGTCTCCGTAGTATAGATAATGCCTCTCTCTGGGTTAAAAACCCTCATCTTGCATGGGCAAATAGGAACCTATTTGGAACCTAGTAAGAACCTAGGAACTAGGAGTAGGTACAGGGACCCAGTAAGACGATATGTGTCACGCGCTGATTTGCGCTGACTATCTGCAGTCTATGTTGGTGACTATCTGCGGTCTATGTTGGTGACTATCTGCGGTCTATGTTGGTGACTATCTGCGGTCTATGTTGGTGACTATCTGCGGTCTATGTTGGTGACTATCTGCGGTCTATGTCGGTGACTATCTGCGGTCTATGTTGGTGACTATCTGCGGTCTATGTCGGTGACTATCTGCGGTCTATGTTGGTGACTATCTGCAGTCTATGTTGGTGACTATCTGCAGTCTATGTTGGTGACTATCTGTGGTCTATGTTGGTGACTATCTGCAGTCTATGTTGGTGACTATCTGCGGTCTATGTTGGTGACTATCCGCGGTCTATGTTGGTGACTATCTGCAGTCTATGTTGGTGACTATCTGGGGTCTATGTTGGTGACTATCTGCAGTCTATGTTGGTGACTATCTGCGGTCTATGTTGGTGACTATCTGCGGTCTATGTTGGTGACTATCTGCGGTCTATGTTGGTGACTATCTGCAGTCTATGTTGGTGACTATCTGCAGTGTATGTTGGTGACTATCTGCAGTCTATGTTGGTGACTATCTGCAGTCTATGTTGGTGACTATCTGCAGTCTATGTTGGTGACTATCTGCGGTCTATGTTGGTGACTATCTGCAGTCTATGTTGGTGACTATCTGCGGTCTATGTTGGTGACTATCTGCGGTCTATGTTGGTGACTATCTGCGGTCTATGTTGGTGACTATCTGCGGTCTATGTTGGTGACTATCTGCGGTCTATGTTGGTGACTATCTGCAGTCTATGTTGGTGACTATCTGCGGTCTATGTTGGTGACTATCTGCAGTCTATGTTGGTGACTATCTGCAGTCTATGTTGGTGACTATCTGCGGTCTATGTTGGATTCTGCTGTGATTAAATGTGTGTGAATTTCTTCTGGAACTGTATGAGTTAATGTCAGTTCTGCTGTGTGCTGTGCTCAGGTGCTGGATGAAGTGTGAGTCATCTGGAGTCTCCTCCTCCTGCCTTTAAACCTCTCCCTCCACCAGGTGGTGTCGCTGTTAGAGTTTTCACTCTGCCTGTGACTGAGCTTCTGTGTAGACGCTTGTGCTTGTGTTGCAGTCTGTGGAAGTTTACCTTTTGCTGGATTGGCTGCTGACCCTGGTGGTGGGAGATGAGGGTTCAAGCATAGGGCTGTGTGGCGGCTCAGACCTCCTTGCCATCTGGGGTACCTCCGGTTGCAGGGACCCCAAGTTCAGGGCCAGATTAGCTTCTCAGGTGCCCTAGCCTGTTATACAATCCTGCATTATACCCTCCTGTGACAACACGCCTTGACGTGGCTACTGGGCGGATATACTGGTGGCCATTTGTGTACTCTAAGTGTCTTATATGTTGATTTTTCATGTTTTTCCATATTTCATCACTTCCATTTCCCATGTTCATGTTTTCATGACTTAGCATTACAGGGTGCAACTGTTTATTTTTGTAATCCTGCATTATGTTCAGTTTAGCACCTGTTCACATTGTACGTTGGGGAGCGCCAGCAGTTTTGTTTTGTGTATTTTACTGTTTATTACATTGAATTTTTTTCTCATTTACTTAAATGGGTAAAATTGTTAAGTGCTTATTAAAAAGCCTCTCCGTTCTCATGAAGGAAGTGATTTTTAATTCTATTATATACCTCACTTAGAGCCCCGCTGCCGGGAGGATGTGAACTTTATCCCTCCTGGGAAGGTTCAGCCTCCAGTCATAGGGGTGGAGCCGGCGCAGGTTCAGTCTCCAGTCATAGGGTGGGGCAGTTCAGTCTCACTCTGTGTATAGAGTATAGTGGATTTGTGTGTTGTGTTCTAAATATAAAGGACACCCTGAACGCCTGTATCTGTTTTGTTTTAGCTCCTGACAACAATCCCCAGACTTTATCCGTTGAAGCAAATAGTCCGGATGAAATGACAGTGAGATGGGAGGTGCAGTATCCGATCACTACATAAACTGTCTCATATTTTTTAAAAATAATAGTTATTATCTTCTTCAAATAGGATTTACTTGGTTTTTATATCAATTAATTTGATGATCCAAACATGTTCCTGTAAATCTAGTTATACCACGTAATTGTCACGTGTCGGCTGCTCTGCCGTCTCTGTGAATTGCTGCAGTAGTTAAATGGAGTTAATTTCCTTCAGTCTATGAAGGGTTAACTTCTGTGGGTCTTCAGGTGAGCTGTCGCTGTGTGTATCAGGTGATGTGGTTGTCCACTTCCCAGACTTTAATCCAATGACTCATCAACTGGTGTCACTGAAAGAGTCCATTCTCTGCAAAGCCCCTGTTCTAAGCTGATGCTGCGTGATGTTCTGCAAGAGTCTTCATGCAGTATACCTTTGTGGAGATTGTCATCTCTCTGGGAGCTGCTGTGCTTATCCCAGTCCCAGAGTGGAAGTGAGGGGGTTATAGCCTAGAGCTGGTCAGGAGCAGGGCAAGGGTGGCGGCCAGATATCCTCACCTTTAGAGGTAGTTCTGGGAATAGGGTCAGCCAGGTACCCCTAGTCTAAGGGTTAGTCTAGATCCCTGATCGCCTTTTGCCGTTACTCATCGCTGTCTAACCCCTTTTGGTCATTACTTGCCATTGCGTATAGGCGTCAGGTGTGGTACAATGTACAAAAATTGCATCCTTGCGGGTTCCTGTCATGGGTCTCGTTAGTCATTACCCACTCAACCAGTGTACGGTTGGTAGCTGGTTCATACTATTAGATGTAATTTCACAGTGGGCCTCGCATTTCTTCCATAATTTTAGCTGGTTATGTACAGATTTTCCATTACTTAAAGGGTAAAATTGGAAGTTTACCTGATCCAGGCTAGGATAAGGATGCTTGCCTCGTTCCTTTGAAGGCTCGTTAGAGCCTTCTCCTGACGTAGAATAGCCTGAGTGGAGAATGCAACGCCATAGGTCAATCAACAGAAGACATCGACATGATAGTGCTGTAGCAGGGACATAGTAACTGAGCTGCTCTCACCTAGGATTCTGGGCTGTCCCTATGCCCGTAGATCACTAATTGTACTCCACTCCGAGCACGTCCGGGCGCGTCAGTTCACTCTGTATGAGTGATGACGATCATCATCTACACGAATAGGGCAGAAGTGCATATTGAATACTTGGAGTCATTGTTTTGTTCGCTCGACACAATGCCCACAATCCGTTGTAACTTATCAAACGTGTACGTTAGTTAGAGGAAGTGCACATTAACTATCCCCTCACATGAACACTGCTATATTTTTTCACAAAATATAATCCTATGTGGTGCATATGATTTATTTGGGTTTTATTGCGATCTAGTTATGTACTAATATTCCCTTGAATCTCTTTTCCACCCACTCCCTGGGGTGGTGCTGGAGTGCATGGAAGAACCAGACAGATTCAGGAAGTAAAGATAGATAAACGCATTTTAATCTTCTCCAGTGGAAAACTTTGCAGCTGCAAAGGAGGGAAGCTTACGAACCGTGCTTCTAACTGTCACAGTATCAGTGAGTGCATAGAGGTCCATGGTTGAATAGCTGAGGTAGGATATCGCAAGTTGATGCTGGTAAGAAGCTACAGTAATTTCAGTGGAGTGGAAAGGTCTTTGTCCCTTTATATGAAGGGACAAGTCAGAGGACATGTCAAGTGAGCTTACGGGGGCACTCCTGACCCAAGTCCTCCGAGTTTGAGTGAGGATGCGATAGTCATGACACATTACAGTTAAGCAAGTCTATTGATTGCGCATGAAAATTTACCACTCAACTTTTGTCTCTCCACCATTCCCAGTCACATACATCGTTTCAATGTATTGATACAGTTTGTTACCAGGATTCCAATTATAAAAAAAATGCATTTATCGTAAAACTCCTATAAAGGAGATGGTATGGCTGTATAAGCTTGTTGGTGGTTCATCCTTACTTTCTCGCGAAACCGGCCATGTATTCTACAAAGTTCTGCTAGGCCTCTTGCACATGCGTAACCCACTGGCCGGAGAATCATGAGTGCGACATGGTGCTCAGTACAGATTACCGCTTTCCGGCAGGACCTGACCAACCCTGTTGGAAAACGTTCCGGCAGATTTCCGAGCATGTGAGAGATCAGAGCTTGTCGCAATTCTGGCGGGATCTGGAGTGCGCAGAGGGCCACACTTTATGTATCGGACGGCGGGCTCTCTGTTAGGTTCAGTTGCTTGTTTTATCTTGTTTCAGTCCTAGACTTGTAGCCAGAGAACGGTCCAGGATTCGAGTACAGAGTCAGTTGGCGTTTACAGGGCGCGGAGACAGACTGGCATCATAAGAGAGTAAAGCGGCCACAATTTACAATAAAGAACACTCCGGCCTTTGTGCCATATGAGATTCGTGTCCAGGCTGTTAATGACATCGGTGCTGGTCCAGATCCGGAAATACACACGGTGTACTCGGGAGAAGACAGTGAGCCTCTCTTACTACAATGTTGATACATGAAAGTTTCAATAGATATTATATTACCATTTATATTGAATTTGTGACTTGTGTTGCCTTCCTGACAATGTGCAGTCAGTCGGGGGTGACACATTGGCTGCATCGGTGAACTGCACTGTGCCCGAGTGGGCAGAGGTGATGCACGAGTCCACCAGCCGCAAGATCTGCAGAGCCAGTGCTAACGGCTGAGTCCTTCTGACTGTGCAGAGTGAGTATATACCCAGCTGACTGTACGTGCCCGAGGGGGCAGAGGTGACGCAGGAGTTCACCAGCCGCAAGATCTGCAGAGCCAGTGGCATCGGCTGAGTCATTCTAAGTTGGTGCAATTCCTGCGTCACCTCTGCCCCTTGGGCATGTGCAGAGGGAGTATAACCCAGCTGACTGTACATGCGCGAGGGCGGCAGTGGGGATGCAGGAATCTGCCAGATCTGCAGAGCCGGTGGTAACCGCTGAGTCCTTCTGATCATGTGCAGAGAGAGTATATACCCAGCTGACACACGAGCCCGAGGGGGGCAGAGGTGACGCAGGAGTCTGCCAGAGCGCAAGATCTGCAGAGCCAGTGGTAATGGCTGAGTCCTTCTGAGCATGTGCAGAGAGTATACACCTGTCTGACTGCACATGCCAAAGGGGGCAGCCTGTGATTCAGGAGTCCCCAGATCTGCAGAGCCAGTGGTAACCACTGGGTCCGACTGAGCATGTGCAGAGAGTATACACCAGCTGACTGCACATGCCCGAGAGGGTAGAGGTGATGCAGGACTCCACCAGCCAGTGATCTGCAGAGCTGGTATCCTCACTGGGCATGTGTACATAGAGTATACACCTGGGTGACTGCACATGACTGAGAGGGTAACAGTGACGCAGGAGTCCTCCAGATCTGCAGAGCCGGTGTGACGGCTGAGTCCTCCTGGCATGTGCAGAGAGAGTATACACCGGTGAATGCACATGACTGAGAGGTAGCAGTGACGCAGGAGTCCTCCAGACCTGCAGAGCTGGTGGTAACGCTGAGTCCTCCTGGGCATGTGCAGAGAGAGTATACACCGGGTGATGCACATGACTGAGGGTAACAGTGACGCAGGAGTCCTCCAGACCTGCAGAGCTGGGGTAACGCTGAGTCCTCTGGGCATGTGCAGAGAGAGTATACGCGGGTCACTGCACGTGCCTGAGAGGTACCAGTGACGCAGGAGTCTGCCAGACCTGCAGAGCCGTGGTAATGGCTGAGTCCTCGGGCATGTGTACATAAGTATACACTGGGTGACTGCACATTGTAGGGAGATAGAGCCTGGGGTGAAGCGGTCTAATAAATTGTGTATCATACCTGCAACAAATGTGTTTAGTCTGGAAAACTAACGCCTCCGCGTCAGTCACCGCTATGAGCAAATCGACACTGAAGTTATAACATTCTTTCGGCTTATGAAGAAATCATATAAGAGAAGGAATGTGAGCCAACTAGTGTAAAATATACAAAGTATATAAAATCGATAATAAATCACAGCTCTAATATAATCAGAATATGTGTAATAGCAGAAGTACAAGTGATGGGGCCGAACCACAGTTACATCACATTCTGACATAGCAGAAAAATATATATAGTAGTAAGTAAGAATGGGTATACAACCATATAATAAAAAGTGTTATATAAAAACATTCAAGGAACTTGATAACTGAACAATGATTGCACTGCAGTATATAACAGCAGGAGAGGGAGAAATCCAGTGAGTTACCGTTATGTTTGCCTTAGTAAGAAGGAAGGTCCAGGTCAAATCCATCACACCGACGCACGTTTCACAATCACACCCGACGCACGTTCACAATCACACCCGACGCACGTTTCACAATCACAGCCCGAGCACGTTTCACAATCACACCCGACGCACGTTTCACATTGGATTCTCTGTCCAGGTTTTTATGATCATTTCTTATTATACAGTTTTACAGGATGACCTGTCTTACTTACTATATATACTTTTTTTACATAGTTTATTATATCAATAGTAAAATTCACAAAACCAATACAATTAGAATATGTAAAATAGCAGAAGTATAAGAACAAGACTGAACCGAAATGTTACGATCACATTCTGACTATAGCGGAAAAAGTATATATAGTAGTAAGTAAGGCATGGGTATCTCCATACATTGGTTTAATTAGTGAAAACACGGAGCTAGTTTATGTCTATGTTGCAGCTAAAGGGTGATATCGCGTGTAATTCACCCTATGGTACCTTTACACGCAGCTACAGGTAACAGGTTTTCCACAGGTAACTTACTGGCTGCAGTGAAATCTGGAGACATTATTCCATTGTACACAGCAACAAGATAGAACCTTGTCTCCATGATTTCACTGCAGCAGTAAGTTACCTGTGGAAAACTGTTACCTGTAGCTGCGTGTAAAGGTACCATTAAGGTAACATATGTTTGATTTATAGAAGATGACCAGTGCTAACTCTTAAGTATGGCTAAAAAAGAAAGGGCAAGAAGTATATGGTTAACCCTTCTGTGGGATGTTTATTCAAAGTATTAAAATAAATTAAAATCTATTCAAATTAAAAATATTGTTTTGTTTTATAGTCAAGCAAGTAGCTGGGCAATCAAGTGGTGCTGGAAAGTACATTATCACACAATAGTAACTGCTCTTAGAAATAGCAAAATCCATCACCATCAACATCGCGAGATACCTTTACAACACCCGACGTGGGAGTTCAAAGAGCAGCAAGGACCTCTGAATAACCAATCTTGCACCACTTTGTTGGAGGTTACACCCAAAGTTAAAAACAGTACCTACTTTTTCAACACTCAAGACCTGTCCTACTTTTATTACATATTTGTAGTAATAACTAACTGTACAGAGAAATTCTCTAGATCTATCGTGTTCTGTATTTCTAATATACTTAGCACATTTAGTTTATATAGATCTACTATCTCTAAAGAACATTTACTATTGTATGATAATGTGCTTTCCAGCATCACTTGATCAGACAGGTGCTTGACTATAAAAACAAATATTTTAATTTTAATTGATTTTAATTGGTTTTAATACTTTTAATAAACATCCCATAGAAGGGTTAACCATATATCTTCTCGCCCTTTCTTTTTCAGCCATACTTAAAGAGTTAGCATTGGGTCATCTTCTATGAATCATCCCTATACATTGGTATAATAAAAAGTGCATTCATAAAACCTGGAATGAAGAATGCTTTGCGGAACGTGCGTCGGGTGTGTGGGGACTTGAGTCTGGATCTCCATACTTTAGGAAGACATAATGGATATCTTACTGGGATTTTTCCTTCTCCTGCCTTTATTTACTGCTGTGAAATACATGTTCTATTTCCTAAGTTCCTTGATTGTTTTTATATAACACTTTTTATTATATCGTTGCATACCCATGCCTTACATACTAGTATATTATATATATATATTCTGCTATAGTCAGAATGTGATGTAACTGTTGGTTCAGTCTTGTACCGGCCTCATCAGCTTGTACTTCTGCTATTTACACATATTCTAATTATATTGGTTTTATGATTTTATTATTGATTTTATAAACTTTGTATATTTATTACTAGGGGGCTCACATTCTATTTCTCTTATATTTGTTTCTATACCCTTTGGTATAAGAGACATATTGATAGGATTTCTTATATACAGTAGGTGTTTTTATATGACAAAATTAATAATATATATAATGTATACATGATATAAAGGTATAGTGAGGAAAGGTATAATGATAGTAATAAATACTTGGTGTCGGTTGGGGGGAGAAGCAGACAGGAGATCTTTGGAGGAAGGAGTTGTGCAATAGTGGATAATACTGTGGGTAAAGGTAGCTAGGGTTCACTTTTCAATGTAAGTCTATGAGAGCCTCCTTCTGGCTCAATAGACTTATATAGAGCACTTGTGACAAAACCTCTGAATTCAGGTGAGTCAGATATTACAGGCAGAAGATGGTTACAATGTGCACATAATACATTTAATAATCCGTCTTTGCAGCTCCTGACGCGGCTCCGTCTAATCTGTCGGTGATCCTTGTAAACAACATGATCGCCAATGTGACCTGGGAAGAAATGTCACAGGACCGGATACGAGGACATCTGTCAGGGTACAAGGTATAGAAATTCTGTTATTTCCATATAATATACATAAAACAGTGGAGGATACCAGTCAGGGAATCTGTCACAAGGTGTTTTCTTACCCTATCTGAGGGAGGAGACTGATTCCAGCGATGTGTGTCACTTGCTCAGCTGCTTGCTGACTTTTTACAGAAATCAATAATTATTGCTGCAGATATAGCATCTCTGATGCTGAGCTGTGTATGACCCACACCACTGATTGGCAGCTTTCTGTGAAACCCCGCCCAACCACTGATTGGCAGCTTTCTGTGTATAACCGCCCACAACACTTATTGGCAGCTTTCTCTGCGCAACCCCACCCATATCACTGATTGGCAGCTTTACTTTATAACCCGCCCTCACACTGATTGGCAGCTTTCTGTGTATAACCCCGCCCACACCACTTATTGGCAGCTTTCTCTGCATAACCCCACCGACATCACTGATTGGCAGCTTTCTCTATATAACCCCACCCACACCACTGATTGGCAGCTTTCTCTGTTTTACCCTGCCCACACCACTGATTGGCAGCTTTACCTGTATAACCCACCCACAATACTGATTAGAAGCTTTCTGTGTATAACTCCGCCCTCACCACTGATTGGCAGCTCTCTATGTATAACCCCACCCACACACTGATTGGCAGCTCTTTATGTATAACCCCACCCACACACACTGATTGGCAGCTCTCTATGTATAACCCCACCCACAACACTGATTGGCAGCTTCCTGTGTATAACTCTGCCCACAGCACTGATTGGCAGTTTCTGTGTACGCTGTGTATGGGCAGAAAGCTATCAGTGTTGGGGTAGGGTTATACAGAGAAAGCTGGCAATCATGTCATAATCTAACTTCGAAAAAAACTGCGGCACTCAATCCTGTTTATGTGCACAGGTGCACACCGAACACCATACATTGTAATAGACAAAACAGCGTCTCTCTGCTAAGACATAATAAAAAAGAGCAATATTTCAGCTAAGAAATTATTATTAGAAATGATTCCATAACTGGCATCCTGATGACTAATTAAGATGGAGGGGAGTGGTCACAAACCAGCTACACCTGAGATATGAGAAGCAAGGAACTATCAATGTGGAAAGAGCCCTAAGCCTTGCTGCACTAAAACAAAGCAAAGAATTTCACAAGCGAAATGTGAAACTCAGATCCCAGACCTGTCAAATGTGTCCCAAGGACAGAAAGGTCAATTCACCAGGTTATTGTGCAGATTTAGTCCGATTAGTGGTGGGTTCTGCCTGGTTTAGGTCCAAATGGTCAGAATATTCTGAAACATCTCTCGTTCTATCTAGATTATTTACTGGAAAGTAAAAAGTCTGCATGATGGAAAGATGCACCATGGGGAGCGCCATACCTTATCATTCACCGGTCAGAGGAACTCGGGGATCATCCCAATAGTTCATCCATTCTGCGAGTATCAGGTGTCTGTGGCAGCCTACAACACGCGAGGTGACGGCCCCGAGAGCGCCCCCGTCATGTTCCAAACTCCGGAAGGAGGTGAGAATATCTGATGGGAACTAAGGTCAATGATTGCACCAAAATACTTGTATATCTTTAATGATCAGTGAATAATGAAGCATCATTAAAGCTTTAGTTCCATTGATTTCCCAGTGCCGGAACAACCACAGTTTCTACGGATTGTAAGCTCTGACCAGGAGTCCTTCACACTGTCCTGGGGGCCACCAAGGAGAACTAATGGCATCCTTACTGGATACATTCTGCAACATCAGATAAGTGAGTACAGTTATACCGAATTCCAGAATACATAGAATGTGCAAAAATGATGTAAGAGTTACCAGTTATATATATGTATCCGAGTACCGAGGAATAGGGTCATCAACAAAGCACAGTCTCCTACACCCGGTAAGGGTTGACTGGGACCACCACGCTACCTAACGGCACCGACATGGGGTGTCGCAGAGAATTTACCTGCCTCACCCTGCCTAGCACCAGAGTGCAAAAACTACTCTAGTGACATAGTGTGAATTATTGGGTGCACAGAGCGGATAGTCAGGACAGCAGTTCACAATCTGATCCCCAATACTAAGCCTCCCCTCCTATGAAACCACACACAGCACAGGCTACCTGGGCCCCACACATGGGCACTGACTGAAGTATAAATTGGGAAAAATTCAGTTCCTTTCTCAATGGCCACAGCCTTCTGAATCTAGTTTGGCGCCAAACACTAGCTCTTGCGTGCACACTTCCCGCCAAAGATGTCCATGGCCGGGCCTGAGCTCAGGACTTACGATTAGAAGGTTTTGCAGTCTTTTCCGCTTATCTGAGTCTTGAAGGACGAGCTCGGGGTCTTGACTTGGCACCAGCCAACATCTGGTGAGAAATTCATGTCAATAGCACTTATAAAATTGGTATTGTGTTCGATACTTATTTCACCCGCTGTATGTGACCTCATCTTAAGTTTGTGCATCTAATTATGTTCTTATTTGTATCTTGTAGTAAATGAAAGTGACGTGATTGGGAGTTTATATAACATCACCATAACAAACCCAAAGGCAATTAGACAAAAGATTCCTCGTCTTGACCATGGAGCGAAGTACAAGTTCTACCTTCGAGCATGTACCCGGATTGGATGTAGTACCCTGTGAGCGAGGAGGGACTGACCATAACACAAGCAAGTAAGGAATCGGGAAACTCTGTAACGAGGGGTAGACATGGTCAGGAGAACAATGAGGGGGTCTACATGATAAGGGGAACAGCGAAGGGTCTACATGATCAGGGGAACAACGAGGGGTCAACATGATCAGGGGTACAGCGAGGGGTCTACATGATCAGGGGAACAACAAGGGGTCAACATGATCAGGGGAACAACGAGGGGTCAACATGATCAGGGGTACAACGAGGGGTCTACATGATCAGCGGTACAACGAGGGGTCAACATGATCAGGGGTACAACGAGGGGTCAACATGATCAGGGGTACAACGAGGGGTCTACATGATCAGGGGAACAACGAGGGGTCAACATGATCAGGGGAACAACGAGGGGTCAACATGATCAGGGGTACAACGAGGGGTCTACA
Organism: Allobates femoralis; assembly: GCA_033576535.1. Taxonomy (NCBI): domain Eukaryota; kingdom Metazoa; phylum Chordata; class Amphibia; order Anura; family Aromobatidae; genus Allobates; species Allobates femoralis. The sequence continues at coordinate 107,958,708 of JARQOC010000007.1, read as the reverse complement.
TGATCAGCGGTACAACGAGGGGTCAACATGATCAGGGGTACAACGAGGGGTCAACATGATCAGGGGTACAACGAGGGGTCTACATGATCAGCGGTACAACGAGGGGTCAACATGATCAGGGGAACAACAAGCGGTCAACATGATCAGGGGAACAACGAGGGGTCAACATGATCAGGGGTACAACGAAGGGTCTACATGATCAGGGGAACAACGAAGGGTCAACATGATCAGGGGAACAACGAGGGGTCAACATGATCAGGGGAACAACGAAGGGTCTAAATGATCAGGGGAACAACGAAGGGTCAACATGATAAGGGGAATAACGAGGGGTCAACATGATCAGGAGAACAACGAAGGGTCTACATGATCAGGGGAACAACGAGGGGTCTACATGATCAGGGGAACAACGAAGGGTCAACATGATAAGGGGAATAACGAGGGGTCAACATGATCAGGAGAACAACGAAGGGTCTACATGATCAGGGGAACAACGAGGGGTCAACATGATCAGGGGAACACGACGGGGGTCAACATGATCAGGGGAACAACGAGGGGTCTACATGATCAGGGGAACAAAAGCCGTAAATTCCATAACAGCCACAATGCAGACAATCACTGCCGCCTATCATTACTAAAGAAATACATTGTTATTAGGGTTTAAGGTGGACCACCTTCGATGAAAACAGATAATTGTCTGTATCACCTATAAAGCTTAATCAGGTTATGTCAGACGGGGCACACCTAGCAATAACCAGGATAATAACCAGGGACACACATGATTCATATCCAGATCTCCAGGAATGTGCTGAGTTACAGTATCTACTGTGAAAATTGTGTCTTAAAGGGAACCAACCACCAGGATGTAAGGCCCCTGTATATCAGTGCAAGCAGGTGATTGATGTGTGCAGCATGACATCACTGTTTGCCCTGTGGGCTTGTCTCTCTGCTGTAAGCTGAACCCCCTCCCAACTGAATGAGTCTGGATGAGAGGGAGGGGGTTTGGCTAACAGCACAGTGCCATGCCCACAGGGGAGGAATAAAACTAAAATCCAAACAGTGATGTCATGCTGCACACATCAATCACCTGCTGCACTGATTACAGGGGGTTCAATGCTGGTGGTTGGTTCCCTTTTAAGCTTTTGTCCATTTCATGTCTTACTGTACATCCCACGGGACAGGGATGGTTTTAGACAATTTGTGACCCTGAGCAAAAATTCCAATTAAAAAATTCATCATCACACAGAAATATTGAGGCCATGTCCACACACCTGCGCTATAAGTATTTAGCGTGTCTGCGCTAAATACTTAGGTTTTGTGAGAGAAGCGGAGGTGCGTGTGTGCCGGAGCTTCCTTGAAACGCAGCCCCTGGTTACCCGATGTGTATCGTGGTAACCACTTCACACTGCAGGCTACATAGTGTCTGCTTTCCCAGGGCGGACAGGGAAACGCTGCTTGCAGCATTTCCCTGTGCGCTCGGCATAAGCGGACACTATGTAGCCTGCAGTGTGAAGTGGTTACCACGATACACATCGGGTAACCAGGGGCTGCGTCACCAGTATTTTTCAATGTGGCTGTTGCACACACACACTCCGTGCTACATACACGCACACTGTCTGTTACATACACACACACTCCGTGCTACATACACGCACACTGTCTGTTACATACACACACACTCCGTGCTACATACACGCACACTGTCTGTTACATACACACACACTCCGTGCTACATACACGCACACTGTCTGTTACATACACACACACTCCATGCTACATACACGCACACTGTCTGTTACATACAAACTCGTGCTCATCCACACTGTCTGTTACATACACACACACTCCGTGCTCATACACAACTCAGCTACACACACGCACACTGTCTGTTACATACACACACAACTCCAGTGCTACATACACACACACTCCATGCTACACACACGCACACTGTCTGTTACATACACACACACTCCATGCTACATACACACACACTGTCTGTTACATACACACAACTCCATGCTACATACACACACACTCCATACCACAACATGTCTGTTACATACACACACACTCCATGCTACATACACACACACTGTCTGTTACATACACAACACTCCTGCTACATACACACACACTCATGCTACACACACGCACACTGTCTGTTACAATACACACACACTCCATGCTACATACACACACACTCCATGCTTACACACATCGCACACTGTCTGTTACATACACACACACTCCATGCTACATACACACACACTGTCTGTTACATACACACACTCTGTGCTACATACACACACACTCCATGCTACACACACGCACACTGTCTGTTACATACACACACACTCCATGCTACATACACACACACTCCATGCTACACACACGCACACTGTCTGTTACATAGGCTATGTTCACACACAATTTGTTTTTTTTTAGCACTCTTAAAAGCACTTGTGTTTTTTAAGAGTGCTAAAAAATGTCCCTTGTGTGTCTGAAAGGATTTGCCACGTTTTTGGACTTAGTCATTTTTTCACCAAAAACGCAGGCAAAAACGCAAGCGTTAACGCAGGGTGCATAAATGTGCCTTTTAAAAACGCATGCGTTTCCCATAGGGCCCCCATGTTAAAAAAAACGCATGTGCGTTTTTTTCAAAAACGCATGCGTTTTTTTAACATGGGCCCCTATGGGAAACGCATGCGTTTTTGAATGGCACTAAAAGGTACTAATGTACCATGCGTTTTTGCATGCGTTTCCCATAGGGCCCCATGTTAAAAAAAACGCATGCGTTTTTTGAAAAACGCACTCGCGTTTTTTTACAGCACCCAAAAACGCTGCATGCAGCGTTTTTTGGACTAGGGGTAAAAAACGCAAATGGAGCTGAAAAACGCATCTACACTCAAATGTACCCTGCGTTAACGCACCTGCGTTTTTTTTAACAGCCCAAAAACGCAGAGATGGTCAAAAAAACGCATGTGTGTGAACATGGCCATACACACACACTCCATGCTACATAGACACACACTGTCTGTTACATACACACACTCTGTGCTACATACACACACACTCCATGCTACACACACACACACTGTCTGTTACATACACACACACTCCATGCTACACACACGCACACTGTCTGTTACATACACACACACTCCATGCTACATACACACACACTGTCTGTTACATACACACACTCTGTGCTACATACACACACACTCCATGCTACACACACACACACTGTCTGTTACATACACACACACTCCATGCTACATACACACACACTGTCTGTTACATACACACACACACACTCCATGCTACATACACACACACTGTCTGTTACATACACACACTCCGTGCTACATACACACACACTCCATGCTACACACACGCACACTGTCTGTTACATACAGACACACTCCATGCTACATACACACACACTGTCTGTTACATACACACACACTCCATGCTACATACACACACACTGTCTGTTACATACACACACACTCCATGCTATCCAAACAGTCCATTCCAGCGCACCAGAGTTTCAATGTGCGCTGGCTATAGAGCTGATGTTTAAGCCTTCAGCACCATGGAGAGCGGCGGGTACAGTACGCAATTGGCATAAGCACCTGGGACAGCTCCTTAGTAAGGATGCTGCCCTGCACTGTGCTTACGCTCATTGCGTACTGATGCTCGTGCTGACAACCAGGAGCCGCCGACTTCCATTCATGATTTTTAAAAGCCGACAAATATCGTCTAAACCTTAATATACACAATGCCATAGGATTTGGGCACCATGTCTCTAGGGAGGGTGGACACTCCCTGGAGACATGTTGCCCACATATATTATACACATTAACCCTTCAAACAATGATCATCCCCGCAGCAGCAGGGTTAAAAAGAACATCCGGCAACCAGTCCGATTCTGTAATCGGACTGGCAGAGTCTGGCGCTCATAGACACCCATGTTATGACACGCCAGATTGCACCGGATCCAGCCCAATCCAGGTGGATCCGATTCAATCCGATTTCAGTCACGGGACACAAAATCCGTGTTTGGAAAGCAGGGGAACATTGTAATCACAAAAGCGTCTACCGCATCCGGTACCGGGTGCCACATTACGGAGACATCCAGTACTGCATGTGGATTTAGGGACACACTTTTTACAGGGCAAAATTAGTATGAAGGCACAGGAGATTACCACATCCGGAAATGGATGCGGTAACCGCATTCTGCCTTCCAAATGTAACTCTAGCCTTAATGCTACACACGCACAATGTCTGTTACGTACACTCACTCCATGCTACACACACAGAACATACACACACTCCACGCTACACACACATACACACTATGTCATGGCTAGGGTCACACTGGGCATATTCTAAGATTCCAGCGATTTCTGCTGAACACTTAGAGTCTTTTCCCGAGATGCTGCGTAGCGGGAGAACGCGGCCCCTACCAACCCGCTGTGTTCCCTGAATACCAGCTACACAGCATGCTGCGGGGAGTGCGATTCGCACCACGCACGCACCACGCACAGGGAAACACAGCATGAAGCGTTCCCCTGTGCGTGGTTTAAATCGCACTCCCCGCAGCATGCTGTGTAGCTGGTGTCCAGGGAACACAGCGGGTAGGTAGGGGCCGCGTTCTCCCGTACGCAGCCTGCGTTCAGGCTGCATCTCGAGAAAAGACTCTAAGTGTTCAGCAGACACCGCTGGAAACTTAGAATACGCTCAGTGTGACCCTAGCCTTACACACACACCCATAGGAGGTTTCGGGTTTATATCTCCCGGCAGCATAGCCTCATACAGGTCCGCTCCCCAGTGCCGGTGAATAGGATCTGTCCTGACTTTCATTACGTTGTGAGATTACTGCAATAAAACAACAATGTTTATACAGTAAATTGGTGTTTCCAATCATAGAGAGTATATGAGAACATAAATTACTAATAAAACAATATAGAGGATCCTTTCCACGAGGTCACAGACCTGTGCTACTCTCTGTATGTGTTACTGCAGCTGCAGCGCTTCACACTATCACCCTGTGGATTACACAAGTTCATTACAACAATGTATCACAAGAATCCTCTGGTGACAAAGTTGCGGAATAAAGGAAATTGTGTCACATATCTTCACAAACGTCTCATTTCTTTCAGGATTTTCTACTATTTCTTCTTCTCCAACTCAAACTTCTGCTTTTGCTGCCAAAGTTCCTGCTATAGGTTTGTGCTTCTGCTTTTATTGCTGTATGAATGTGTCAATGTTATATTTCTTTAATGTCTATCTTCAATATTGAAAAGTAAATGATTTGTACATAGGATAGTGGATACTATCACATAATAAAATTCAGTTTCAGTCTACAATGTTCATTCCTTCATTCATTTTCAGACCTCCTGATATGCAGTTTTCACTTTGATCTAAGATTCAGATATTTCTCTTGTGGGAGTGTCTCTCCCAGTAATATAGGCTGGATGTGAGGTATGTGTGTCTCTCCAATAGGTTTACTCTGTTGTCTCTCAGTAAATAATAGGGCTTAGGCTGGGTGTGAGCTCTGTGTGTCTCAACTGAGTCTTGCTTCCAGTAATATAGGCTGGATGTGAGTCTGTGTGTCCTCCCACTAATATAGGCTGGATGTGAGGGTCTGTGTGTCTCTCCAGTAATATAGGCTGGATGCGAGGTCTGTGGTGTCTCTCCAGTAATATAGGCTGGATGTGAGGTCTGTGTGTCCCTCCAGTAATATAGGCTGGATGTGAGTACTGTGTGTCTCTCCAGTAATATAGGCTGAAGTGAGGTCTTGTGTGTCTCTCCAGTAATATAGGCTGGATGTGAGGTCTGTGTGTCCCTCCAGTAATATAGGCTGGATGTGAGCTCTGTGTGTCCTCTCCAGTAATATGGGCTGTATGTGAGGTACTGTGTTCCTCCAGTAATATAGGCTGGATGTGGGTCTGTGTGTCCTCCCAGTAATATAGGCTGGATGTGAGGTCTGTGTGTCCTCCCATAATATAGGCTGGAATGTGTAGTCTGTTTCTCTCCAGTAATATAGGCTGGATGTGAGGTCTGTGTGTCTCTCCCATAATATAGGCTGGATGTGAGCTCTGTGTGTCTCTCCCAGTAATATAGGCTGGATGTGAGCTCTGTGTGTCTCTCCAGTAATTTTAGGCTGGATGTGAGGTCTGTGTGTCTCTCCCAGTAATATAGGCTGGATGTGAGGTTTGTGTGTCTCTCCCAGTAATATAGGCTGGATGTGAGATCTGTGTGTCTCTCCATAATATAGGCTGGATGTGAGCTCTTGTGTCTCTCCAGTAATATAGGCTGGATGTGAGTCTGTGTGTCCCTTTTCCAGTAATATAGGCTGGATGCGAGGTCTGTGTGTCCTCCCATAATATAGGCTGGATGTGAGATCTTGTGTCTCTCCAGTAATATAGGCTGGATGTGAATCTGTGTGTCCTCTCCCAGTAATATAGGCTGGATGTGGGTCTGTGTGTCCTCCAGTAATATAGGCTGGATGTGGGTCTGTGTGTCTTCCAGTAATATAGGCTGGATGTGAGATCTGTGTGTCCCCTCCAGTAATATAGGCTGGATGTGAGCTCTTGTGTCTCTCCAGTAATATAGGCTGGATGGAGGTCTGTGTGTCTTCCAGTAATATAGGCTGGATGTGAGGTCTGTGTGTCCTCTCAGTAATATAGGCTGGATGTGAGGTCTGTGTGTCCTCCAGTAATATAGGCTGGATGTGAAGTCTGTGTTTCTCTCCAGTAATATAGGCTGGATGTGAGGTCTGTGTGTCCTCTCCCATAATATAGGCTGGATGTGAGGTCTGTGTGTCCCTCCCAGTAATATAGGCTGGATTGAGTTGTGTTTCTTCCAGTAATATAGGCTGGATGTGAGCTCTGTGTGTCTCTCCCATAATATAGGCTGGATGTGAGGTCTGTGTGTCTCTCCCACTAATATAGGCTGGATGTGAGCTTGTGTGGTCTTCCAGTAATATAGGCTGGAGTGCGAGGTCTGTGTGTCTCTCCAGTAATATAGGCTGGATGTGAGGTCTGTGTGTCTCTCCCAGTAATATAGGCTGGATGTGAGGTATGTGTGTCTCTCCAGTAATATAGGCTGTAAGTGAGGTCTATGTGTGTCTCTCCAGTAATATAGGCTGGATGCGAGGTCTGTGTGTCTTTCCAGTAATATAGGCTGGATGCGAGGTCTGTGTGTCTCTCCAGTAATATAGGCTGGATGTGAGGTCTGTGTGTCCTCCCAGTAATATAGGCTGGATGTGAGGTATGTGTGTCTCTCCAGTAATATAGGCTGGATGTGAGCTCTGTGTGTCTCTCCCACTAATATAGGCTGGATGTGAGCTCTGTGTGTCTTTCCAGTAATATAGGCTGGATGCGAGGTCTGTGTGTCTCTCCATAATATAGGCTGGATGTGAGGTCTGTGTGTCCCTCCCAGTAATATAGGCTGGATGTGAGGTCTGTGTGTCCCTCCCAGTAATATAGGCTGGATGTGAGGTATGTGTGTCTCTCCAGTAATATAGGCTGGATGTGAGCTCTGTGTGTCTCTCCCACTAATATAGGCTGGATGTGAGCTCTGTGTGTCTCTTCAGTAATATAGGCTGGATGTGAGGTCTGTGTGTCTCCAGTAATATAGGCTGGATGGAGTCTGTGTGTCTCCAGTAATATAGGCTGGATGTGAGCTGTGTGTCTCTCCAGTAATATAGGCTGGATGTGAGCTCTGTGTGTCTCTCCAGTAATATAGGCTGGATGTGAGGTCTGTGTCTCTCCAGTAATCTAGGCTGGATGTGAGCTCTGTGTGTCTCTCCAGTAATATAGGCTGGATGTGAGCTGCTGTGTGTCTCTCCCAGTAATATAGGCTGGATGTGAGCTCTGTGTGTCTCTCCCAGTAATATAGCCTGGATGTGAGCTCTGTGTGTCTCTCCAGTAATATAGCCTGGATGTGAGCTCTGTGTGTCTCTCCAGTAATATAGGCTGGATGTGAGGTCTGTGTGTCTCTCCAGTAATATAGGCTGGATGTGAGGTCTGTGTCTCTCCAGTAATATAGGCTGGATGTGAGGTCTGTGTGTCTCTCCAGTAATATAGGCTGGATGTGAGCTCTGTGTGTCTCTCCAGTAATATAGGCTGGATGTGAGGTATGTGTGTCTCTCCAGTAATATAGGCTGGATGTGAGGTCTGTGTCTCTCCAGTAATATAGGCTGGATGTGAGGTCTGTGTGTCTCCAGTAATATAGGCTGGATGTGAGGTCTGTGTCTCTCCAGTAATATAGGCTGGATGTGAGGTCTGTGTGTCTCTCCAGTAATATAGGCTGGATGCGAGGTCTGTGTGTCCCTACCAGTAATATAGGCTGGATGTGAGGTCTTTGTGTCTCCCAGTAATATAGGCTGGATGTGAGGTCTGTGTCTCTCCAGTAATATAGGCTGGATGTGAGGTCTGTGTGTCTCTCCAGTAATATAGGTTGGATGTGAGCTCTGTGTGTCTCTCCAGTAATATAGATTGGATGTGAGGTCTGTGTGTCTCTCCAGTAATATAGGCTGGATGTGAGATGTGTGTGTCTCCAGTAATATAGGCTGGATGTGAGATCTGTGTGTCTCTCCAGTAATATAGGCTGGATGTGATTTCTGTGTGTCTCTCCAGTAATATAGGCTGAATGTGAGATCTGTGTGTCTCTCCAGTAATATAGGCTGGATGTGATTTCTGTGTGTCTCTCCAGTAATATAGGTTGGATGTGATTTCTGTGTGTCTCTCCAGTAATATAGGTTGGATGTGAGCTGTGTGTGTCCCTCCCAGTAATACAGGCTGGATATGAGGGATCAAAAGTGCTGCTGCCTTCACTTGCTTTTATGTATCAGCCCAACTCTAGAACTGCATTAATTTCCTCTCCTTGTACTTTCCTCCTTGACAAAAGCCTGTTTTTTTTTTCTCATCCCTAAAAAACTTTACCTATTCTTACCCCAATCCACTCTAGATCTGAGTCCCGCCTCCACCCCTCCTGCTATCTCTAACTCTGAGAGCAGGGGAAAGTGAGCTGTCAAACCAGTATATTAATATAGATTTCTTTACATTGCACCATCACAATCCTCAGCACTTCACAGACATATTTACCCTTGTTTTGACTTTCTATTGAGGATTAATAAAGATACTTTCTTTACGCTTGGCCAATTCAGAGCTATAAGACCTAATATTGGCAACGTTTAAGGATATGTTCAGTATTTGGTTGCAGAAATTTCTGCACCAAATTCTGACAAAAAAAATGCTCCAAAAACGCTCTGAAAATGCTACACTTTTTTACTAATTTTTTACGCGTTTTCAGTGTGTTTTGATGTATTTTTCAGAGGAAAAATGCTGCAAGAGTTAGCAATTTATAGATTTATTTCTGAACGAAATCAGCAAGAGCAAAACAAGCAACAAATTGCAAAGAAAAGTCAAATGAGCATTTTTGATTTTGCACAAAATTCACAACATGTTAAACAATTTGTCATAATAAGTCAATGAAAGATGAGAAAAGAAAAATGACTAAAAAAAATGCAAATGATGAATTGGGCCCGATACATGTGCAGTGTATGAAGTCTATATGTCTGGGTCGGCCTCCACTGAGCCGGGGTGTAATGGCCAACTGTCATGGTGGTCTCTCTAGCTGGCTGGCCGTCCTCAGCAGAATAAGAAGGGGTTAAAGTTGTGGATGAGGATAGGATTATGATGGTGGTGATATTACAGCTCTTCATAGTTGTTCAATATACAGAGTCGCAGCCTCCGATGGTGTGGGGAACTCAGCTCCCCTCACTCCCGCTGGTTATAGCACTATACTACGCCCTTGAACTTCTCTCTCCTCTTAGCCTAGACCTTGGCATCCACGGTACCTCAGGCTTACAGGAAAGTACCTCAGCTCTCCTTTACTACCGACAACACAGGTTTGCATCATGACAGCCCTCTATCTGATCCCTAGTAGTTGGGCACTACTGGGACAGCGCAGGGCACTATGTCAAATGCAGCTGCACAGATTTTTGTTTTGTCCCAACAGCGACCACAGCACAGGCTCAGGCTGCCTCCTTTCTCTCCAGCACCACTGAATCCAAGGACAGCACCATTGCTCCTCCTGGGCTCAGTAGTTCTCCTGTAGGGGCTGCTAACCACCAGACTTTACAATATCCCTATGCTCTAATCTCATCTGCGTGTATAAAAATTGCTAAAGAGCCGATTTCTCCCTTCCTCATTGGGGGACACAGGACCCTGGGTGCTGTGTCCCCCCAAAGAAGGCTCCGAGAAAAAGATTTTCCGGTGAGTACAAAAAAATCCCTGTTTCCTACATCACCAGTTTACAGATATTTGTGACGCCTGATTCTGCAGTGCACCACACATAGTATATGTAGAAATATAGGAGAATAGATATAGAGGAGTTAAGTCTTTTAAAAGAAATGGAATGTTGCAGATTGTACAAATATTAAGATTGTATCTGTGTTCTCTTCCTTTGCAGCTTACGCTAACGCATCTCAGAGCCTGGCGACCCGCGGATGGTTCATCGGACTGATGTGCGCGGTGGCACTTTTAACTCTTTTAGTGCTTATTGGTTGTTTTGTACAAATAAATCGAGGAGGAAAATATGCAGGTACAGTCCGGAGAGCTTCACATGACACAACGTCCTGGCATAGAAAGTAACGTGGACATGAATGATCCTTGACCCAAATGCGTCGGTCATTCGAATAACTCCACACTTCAGGTTTACAATCTTCAATATTCGCCATTTATTAAATGGATCACGGTTTAGTGATGAGGAATAAGAATTAATTTTTGTAGCTACTGGATGTCATTTTAGTGAAAACTTATGCAAATAAAGTTTGACGACTTTATCTAAGTACTGAAATTCTCTTTTCCATTTTATCAATAACTAGCTGTAGAGCCCGGGCGTAATACCCCTATATGAGGTAATATCGCCCATATATGGTAATATATGTATGTGTGTAAGTATCATAGCCCCTCCCCCTCCCATTAGCCCCACCCCTTCATAGATTCACCTTTACACATAGCCACACCCCTCCCGGTCGCCTTCCCCGTTCATAGCGTAGCCCAGCTTCTTCATAGCTCCACCTCTCCCCATACTCCTGTGGGTGGGGCTATGTGGAGGAGGCAGGGCTATGTGGAGGTGCAGGCTATTAAATGGGCGTGGCTATGTGGAGTGGGTGTGGCTATTCAGAGTGGGCAGGGCTAATGCCACATACGTACATACATACATACACTCAGCTTTATACATTAGATTCACATCATCAACGTAAAGCCTGAGCCGGCCTAGATGGACTTACATATGCCTTGGTGGGGACACTAATGATCCCATTTTCTTCTTTAGGTCAAGGGTCCCCAACCCTTTTGTACTTTGAGAGCTACATTCAGCTTTGAAAGATAATAGAATGTCAAACTGTAGCCAAGGAAATAGTGGAAGCCTTCTCTGCTCTTTTTAGGTTATAGTTTCCCGAGTGCCACCTTTTAAAAAGGAATCGGTCACGTGAAAAAACGCTATTAGCCTGCAAGTATGGGGTTAATCTGCAGGTTAAGAGCACTTGGAACCTGTCCAGTGTCGGTGCCGAGAGCCCCACTGCCAGGAGGAAAAGAACTTTAGTCCTCCTGGCAGCGTTCTTGTTTCAGTCATAGGGGAGGCACTGACGATGGTTCAGTCACCGCTCTATGGATGGAGAGAGGAGGTTGTAACAACGCCCAGGAATGATTGACAGCTTCCTCTAATGCTGAGTGGCTGTCAGTCAGTGCGGGGGGGGGTTAGGGTTATAGACGCTCTCCATACACAGATCTGTGACTGATCCTGTGCTGCCCCCGTCACTGAAACTGGAACACTGCCGGGTGGAATAAGGGTAATGTCCTCCCGGCACTGGGGCTCTAAATGCCGCATTGGGAAGGTTCAAAATTCTATTAACCTGCAGATTAACCTTATACCTACAAGTTAGTAGCTTTTTTTCATGTCATAGGTTCCCTTTAAAGCAAAACACCAAAAAGGAGACACACTACCTGACATCACTAATAGGCTGTTGTTCAGATACTGTGTATACACTTGTGCAGTGTTAACTAACCTGCCCTACCTAGTGTCACTAATAGACTGTTGTTCAGACACTGTGTATACACTCATATAGTGTTAACTAGCCCACCCTACCTGGTGTCACTAATAGGCTGTTGTTCAGACACTGTGTATACACTCATATAGCCTTAACTATCCTGCCCTACCTGACATCACTAATAGGCTGTTGTTCAGACATTGTGTATCTCGCTTATCTATGTAACAGGCGCCCTATGCTGCCTTATTAGTGTGCATCTTATGCTATGCAGCCGCTCCCTCAATTTTGGAAGGCTATGAGTGGCTGCCTCATCAGCATTTTGCACCTGGGCTGCACCCATCTCTATGATGGAGGTTCTCTGCATCCTGTTGGGTCCTGAGGAAGATGGCAATTCGCCGTTGAAAGGCGTTGTGGAATCTAACAATATATTTAAATATAATTAGTGCCCCCTCCTGTGTTCTCTATTTGAGTGCTCTCAAGCCACGCTTAATTTTCTAAAAGAGGAAGAGCCAGAGGCAGAGGGAGGAGCTAGAGGCAGAAGGAGGAGCTAGAGGCAGAGGGAGGAGCTAGAGAGAGGAGAAGGTAGAGACAGAGGGAGGAGGTAGAGGCAGAAGGAGGAGCTAGAGGCAGAGGGAGGAGCTAGAGGGAGGAGCTAGAGGCAGAGGGAGGAGCTAGAGGGAAGAGCCAGAGGCAAAGGGAGGAGCTAGAGGCAGAAGGAGGAGCTAGAGGCAGAGGAAGGAGCTAGAGAGAGGAGAAGGTAGAGACAGAGGGAGGAGGTAGAGGCAGAAGGAGGAGCTAGAGGCAGAGGGAGGAGTTAGAGGCAGAGGTTGACTAGAGGCAGAGGGAGGAGCTAGAGGCAGAGGGAGGAGGAGCTAGAGACAAACAGAGGAGCTGGATGCAGAGCTCCACCCTCTCCCTCTTATCTATATAGACTCTCATCAGCACCATCTGTCATCTCCTATGATAATGGGAGAAGGGAGGAGCTAGAGACATAGCTCCGCCCCTCCCTCTTCTATCTCCATAGACTCTCATCATCCCCATCTGTCCTCTCCTATGATGGAGGGAGGAACTAGAGGGTGAGGGAGGAGCTACATGCAGAGCTCCACCCCCTCCCTCTTATCCCATAGACTCCCATCAGCCCCCTCTGTCCTCTCCTCTCAGTGATGGGAAAGTCTTCACTGAATACAGAATTGCGGATTCTGCTGATGACGGATCAGTTCTGGAGGAGAAAGCAGCGGATCCCTCTGATAAGCTCTAATACAAAGTTTCTTTTTTTCACATGCACTATTCATTTATGAAATGAAAATTAATAGGACGGTCACACTTTAATTTACATTTAATCCATTCCTTTCTCTTAACTAAATTTTTAGCCTCCACCACGGTAAGAAGGGAACCGTAGTTTTGCGTAAATGCAGATTACTTTGATGCCATCACCTTGAGATCAGCCGTCACGTTATAGCGCGGAGGTTATTGTTATAGTTCTTGAATATTAATATGACTTCTCAAGGTTTGGGGTCACTGGACAGATTGAATTTTTATCCATTCTGATGTCCAGCGACCGAGGCTCCACTGAAGACTCCTCATACAATTTCACACCCTGCTGTTCTTTCTTAATTGAAACTGAATGGACCATATCACATCATACAAACTTTCATTATATTCTATGTGGTGTGACGGCTCCGACTGCTCCAACATCAAAGGATCTCAATACGTTGCATTTTATTACACAGTTGTTGCATCGCAGTCGTACTTTTTTATGACTGAATATGAAGTAACTGAACACCGAGTGCAGCTGATCCCACGGCCCATTGTGCGGCAGATCCCATTGCCCGTACATCGTGCGGCAGATCCCGCAGCCCTTACGTCGTGTGGCAATCCCTTCCAATTTCTTAGCATTCATGATCTGGCGGCCTTAGATGCCCCAACTCAAGATCCAATACCGTTAATACGTTCGTTGCATCGCAGATCGTACTTTTGTTGACTGAATATGGTACCTGTAACGCGTGGCAGCTGATCCCACGCCCACTTTCGTGCGCAGATCCCGGCCCGTACGTCGTGCGCAATCCCGCAGCCCTTACGTCGTGGCAGTCCCGCTCATATTCGGCCGATCGCGGCCTGTATTGTCAGATCCTGCCGTACGTCGTGCGCAGATCCCGCCGTATCAGTATGCGTGCCGGCAGTCCATGGCCCTACTCGTGCAGGTCCCGGCATCCGTCACTCGTGCCAGATCCTCGCCGTACGTCATGCGTCACATCCGCGCCTGTACGTCGTGCAGATCCCGCGGCCAAACGTCGTGCGGCAGATCCGCGGCCCGTACATCAGGCGGCAACCCGCCTGACGTCATGGCAGATCCCACAGGCCCGTACTCGTGCGCAATCCCGGCCAACGTCATGGCAGACCCTGGACCCATCATCGTCAATCCCGCGCCCTACGCATGCGGCAGATCTGGGCCATACTTAGCAGCGCAGAAATAAAACAAATAACGAAAACTTTATTGAACTTTCAATTTACAAAATAAAAGGAAAATTAGAAAATGAGGAAAACAGTGATGATACATGAAATATAATAAAGTCCCTGTATAAAATATATGTGTCATTAATCATTAATCCTTTTCTTTCAGTGAAGGAGAAAGAAGAACTCCATCCTGAGCCGGAGGTGCAGTCTATGAAGGATCAGTTCTTTGATGACTACAGGTCAGTGATGGCCGAAGTTCTCACCAGCAATTTGTAGATGCTTCAAAGGGAACCTGTCATGTAAAAAACAAACACTATTAAGCTGCAGAGACGGGGTTAATCTGCAGGTTAATAACATTCTGTGTAATGCAATATAGAATTACTCAGGGATCTAATAGCAGATGGGAGCAGAGACAGACTGAAACCAAGTTTAAAGGTGAACAAGTCTATAATTATCGGACAACCATTTGTTGGCGTGGGGTTTCATTTATAGAGCAATATATTACATTTTAGAGATTTAATCCAAAAAAATTGGCAGTGTTTACAACAACATACAAAATATTACAGAGACAATTTACAGTATGTTGTAGAAAGTTACATTAAAATAAGAGGGATTAAAACAGAAACTTACTAAATGTGTGTCACAGGGATGACTGTCAGATAAAGGGAGGGAAGAAATGTGATTCTGACCCCCAGCATGGATCTCCGCTGTCTCTCCATGGATCTGAAGACCCTCCCAATCCAGTGTGTGGTTTTTAAATTCAGCCCTATAAGCAGAACTCCCACACTGCTGACCTCACATTAAAGGGAACCTGTCACCCCAAATCGCCTTCCTAACCTATTAATACCTGTCCCTGCAGCCTTACAATACTTTCTAACACATCCCTGTCTCACCTTTTTTACTAATCTATGAGTACAATAATGTAGTTAGCAAATTACAAAATTTCTGTCAGAGGGGCGTTCCTCCAAGTGTTTTCGACTGGTGGGCGGGTCCCCTGTGCCGCGCTACCCCTGCCTCGCCGTTCTAATATGCCCTAATTGGCGTCATTACACAATGCATAGCGCGGGCACGATTACATTCTTGCACCCGCAAAGTCACTGCTGCGACGTGGTCATGTGACACCAGGATCTCGTCACTTCCGGTCACACACAGGCAGACTTCAGCATGCAATCTGCGCATGCGCGAAGTCTGCCTGTGAGAGACCTGCGACCGGAAGTGACGCAATCCCGGCGTCATATGACCACGTCGCAGCGAGAATGTAATCGTGCCCACGCTATGCATTGTGTAATGACGCCCACTAGAGCGGCGAGGCTGGGATAGCGCGGCACAGGGGACCCGCCCACCAGTCAAAAACGCTTGAAGGAATGCCTCGCTGACAGAAATTTCGTAAGTTTGCTAACTTCTTTATTGTACTCCTAGATTAGTAAAAAAAAGGTGAGACAGGGATGTGTTAGAAAGTATTGTAAGGCTGCAGGGACAGGTATTAATAGGTTAGGGAGGTGATTTGGGGTGACAGGTTCCCTTTTGTTTCTGGGAGGTACAGTTGATTCTGGAAGTTATCAATTTCTCCTGTTGTCCATATCTTTGGTCTTGAGGGTCACAGGCCAAAGACATTAGCATCATCTTTCTGCTTATGATTTTATATTTTGATTGAGATTAAACATCGTATGGCTGTGACGTGCATAATTCTAGTAAATGCATTGCCTCTTATTATACCATCTTCAGCCTTTAACTTCATCGTCTCCTTTAGTTCCAGTGATAAGAAGGCGACAAACGGCAGCATGGACTCGCTAAGCCTCGATATTAAAACCTACGACAGCGTGGACAGCCTCGTCCAGTACAGCGACGGAGAACACAGTCACTTCAACGAGGACGGATCCTTCATTGGAGCTTACACAGAATCGAAGGAGAAAAATCCCGAGGACGGGACTCCGCACATCACGTCTGTGCGCTCCTAATAATCCATGAAGAACATGATCTGACATATTGTTATTCTTCAAGGGACACGGAAAGCACAAGAACACGTTGGCTTGGATATTCCATTGGTGAGAACTTAAGTCGCCACAAAATGTTCTGTTCTTTCTTCAAGATTCTCTTAAAGAATGGATAAAGAAACGAAGCCCTGAATATCCCAATATAGATGATCCATGAAGGGCGAGATTACATAGCACAACAGTGGGATCAGAAGAGGCCGTGTTGCTTTCCATTAAACACATTGAAACATCCCATTTATGCCATCTGTGCATGTGAAAGGAAGATCCAATTTTATACCCTATAATGTTGCTATAAACAGAAACTGGTAACATTGTACAGATGTATCACACTTTATTGTATCATAAGGAGCCCCAACACCTGTCATTGGAGAGGCCGTCCATACACACATAATACAGGAGCAGCTCAATGAATGAGAAGATCAAAGAGTGACTTTATCTCAGTAATTCAACACATAAAGTGACCACATCTATTATATAGAGTCATTACACACAGAGGGAGCTATGTCATGGGTTTATCTCTGTTAATGTTGATGATTATGGAAACCCAAACATCATTATCTCAGAACATTAAAGTAGGGAGGATGAAGGGTCAGAGAGATAAAATATGATGTGCAGTTGTGGCCAAAAGTATTGACACCCTGCAGTTCTGTCAGATAATCCTCAGTTTCTTCCTGTAATGATTGCAATCACAAATTCTTTGCTATTATTATCTTCATTTAATTTGTCTTCAATGAAAAAACACAAAAGAGAATGAAGCAAAAAGCAAAACATTGATCATTTCACACAAAACTCCAACAATGGGCCGGAGAAAAGTATTGGCACCCTCAGCCTAATACTTGGTTGCACAACCTTTAGCCAAAATAACTGCGATCAGCCGCTTCCGGTAACCATCAATGAGTTTCTTACAATGCTCTGCTGGAATTTTACACCATTCTTCTTTGGCAAACTGCTCCAGGTCCCTGATATGTGAAGGCGCCTTCTCCAAACTGCCATTGTTAGATCTCTCCACAGGTGTCTATGGGATTCAGGTCTGGACTCATTGCTGCCACCTTAGAAGTCTCCAGTGCTTTCTCTCACACCATTTTCTAGTGCTTTTTGAAGTGTGTTTTGGGTCATTGTCCTGCTGGAAGACCCCTGACCTCTGAGGGAGACCCAGCTTTCTCACACTGGGCCCTACATTATGCTGCACAATGTGTTGGTAGTCTTCAGACTTCATAAAGCCATGCACACGGTCAAGCAGTCCAGTGCCAGAGGCAGCAAAGCAACCCCAAACCATCAGGGAGCCTCCACCATGTCTGACTGTAGGGAGCGTGTTCTTTTCTTTGAATGCCTCTTTGTTTCTCCTGTAAACTCTATGTTGATGCCTTTGCCCATAAATCTCTACTTGTGTCTCATCTGACCAGAGAACATTCTTCCAAAACGTTTTAGGCTTTCTCAGGTAAGTTGTGGCAAACTCCAGCCTGGCTTTTTTATGTCTCGGGGTAAGAAGTGGGGTCTTCCTGGGTCTCCTACCATACAGTCCCTTTTCATTCAGACGCCGACGGATAGTACGGGCTGACACTGTTGTACCCTCGGACTGCAGGGCAGCTTGAACTTGTTTGGATGTTAGTTGAGGTTCTTTATCCACCATCCGCACAATCTTGCGTTGAAATCTCTCGTCAGTTTTTCTTTTCCGTCCACATCTAGGGAGGTTAGCCGCAGTGCCATGGGCTTTACACTTCTTGATGACACTGCGCACGGTAGACACAGGAACATTCAGGTCTTTGGAGATGTACTTGTAGCCTTGAGATTGCTCATGCTTCATCACAATTTGGTTTCTCCAGTCCTCAGACAGTTCTTTGGTCTTCTTTCTTTTCTCCATGCTCAATGTGGTACACACAAGGACACAGGACAGAGGTTGAGTCAACTTTAATCCATGTCAACTGGCTGCAAGTGTGATTTAGTTATTGCCAACACCTATTAGGTGCCACAGGTAAGTTACAGGTGCTGTTAATTACACAAATTACAGAAGCATCACATGATTTTTCTAGCAGTGCCAATACTTTTGTCCACCCCCTTTTTTATGTTTGGTGGAATTAGATCCAATTTGGCTTTAGGACAATTCTTTTTGTGTTTTTTCACTGAAGACAAATTAAATGAAGATAATAATACCAAAGAATGTGTGATTGCAATCATTTTCAGGAAGAAAACTGAGTATTATCTGACAGAATTGCAGGGGTGTCAATACTTTTGGCCACAACTGTAAATAGGTATCAGAGGCTTCACCTTGTGTGGTTGTGAGAGTCACAACCACTATAAAAGCAGATCACGGCTGCTGCAGTCCCCAGCGTGGTGCCTATAGAGTAGAGAGGATGAAGGGTTAAATACTGCGCTGCTGTATTCCACCAGACATCAAAGGGTGAATAGAATATTGATTTATTAGTCCTAGCCTCTTCCTCAGGACAAATCAATATCATATTGTCACAGGGAGCTTTGAAACATGTTGACTAATAAATCAATATTATAGTCACCCTTAGATGTCTGGTGGAATATGGCAGCGCGGTGTTTATCCCTTCATCCTCCCTACTTTAATTTTCTAAGATGATGACCTTTGGGATTTCATTAATCATCAACATTAACAGAAATAAACCCATGACATAGCTCCCTCTGTGTGTAATGACTCTATATAACTGATGTGGTCACTTTATATATTGAATTACTGGAATAAAGTCACTTTTTGATGATTTTCTAATTTATTGAGCTGCTCCTGTATCTGCCCAAACAAGAAACATCTGTAAATACCAGCATTTATCTGGAGCTTGGGGGGAACTATCTGTTTAGTTTTGCCCCAACATTTCTTTTGACCAATGCCGGTTCCAGGGTGATTTGCTGGCAGGTCATTTCTCTCCATTGTTGATAACACTTTGGTTTGTTGGAGCGTGCCGTGTATGTGGGAGTCAGGAATTATACTATAGCTGTCATTCAGAGTCTATAGCACCTCTTCAGAGGGATTGTCCACCTTTGGGGATAATTTTTTTACTTACTTAAAGGGGTTGTGCCAGGGACAATTCTACATTGTAATGAAGAGATCTTAGAATAATTATAAGTTCCTCAATTGGATGTTAAAAAAAATGTTCCTGTGTGGAGACATTCTTACATATGTGTCCCTGTGTAATGGATGTGACTGACCATGGAGAGACAGGTGAGATATACCACAGCTCCTGGGAACGGGTGGGATATACCACAGCTCCTGGGAACAGGTGGGATAGACCACAGCTCCTGGGAACGGGTGGGATATACCACAGCTCCTGGGAACAGGTGGGATATACCACAGCTCCTGGGAACAGGTGGGATATACCACAGCTCCTGGGAACAGGTGGGATATACCACAGCTCCTGGGAACAGGTGGGATATACCACAGCTCCTGGGAACAGGTGGGATATACCACAGCTCCTGGGAACAGGTGGGATATACCACAGCTCCTGGGAACAGGTGGGATATAGCACAGCTCCTGGGAACAGGTGGGATATACCACAGCTCCTGGGAACAGGTGGGATATACCACAGCTCCTGGGAACAGGTGGGATATACCACAGCTCCTGGGAACAGATGGAATTATACCACAGCTCGTGGGCACAGGTGGGATATAGCACAGCTCCTGGGAGCAGGTGGGATATACCACAGCTCCTGGGCACAGGTGGGATATACCACAGCTCCTGGGAACAGGTGGGATATACCACAGCTCCTGGGAACAGGTGGGATATAGCACAGCTCCTGAGAACAGGTGGGATATAGCAAGCTCCTGGGCAGGAGGGATATATCACAGCTCCTGGGAACAGGTGGGATATAGCACAGCTTTTGGGAACAGGTGGGATATAGCACAGCTCCTGGGAACAGGTGGTATATATCACAGCTCCTGAGAACAGGTGGGATATATCACAGCTCCTGAGAACAGGTGGGATATACCACAGCTCCTGGGAACAGGTGGGATATACCACAGCCCTGGGCAGGAACAGGTGGGATAGACCACAGGAGGATTGTAATGACCGACACAGAGGTGAATAGCTGACCCCCGGCTGTCATGCCATTCCATCAGTGCCCCGCGATCACGTCACGTGGCTGCTGATAGGAGCAGGGAATAATCCCTTACTGGTGTGTGTTAAATCTCACTGTCAGAGATAGACAGCGAGATTTAACTTGTTAACAGCCATGGACAGATCTTCAAATCACCCGTGCCTGTTAGAGGCACATGATGGTGGATTAAATCAGCCATCATGTGCAAGGAAAGATGGGTTCAGTGTATGAGCTCACATCAAAGGCACAGACTGGATATATGATGGAAGTGAATGAGGTTAATTTGCAAGAAACAAAGACTAAAAGCCAAACAGTCAATTTTTTTATGACACTAAACTGTAAAAAAATGATTTATAGCCCCAAATACATACTTTTATGTAAAAAGAAAATATTGTTCGAGGGGTGGAAAGCCAAAAATAGAGGGACAAAGCATCTTTAATGACAACTATGGACACAATAAGTTACCGACTGATCAAAGCCCCTTGTGTGTTACTGTTTTGCTCCTTTACTCCTTGGTACAGTTGAATTAGCCTGGACTTAGCTTGGAGCTTTTACATCTCGTGGCCCTATATCTGTAGCAATACCTCAATCCCAGGTTGCACTGAGAGTCTGCAGTTAGTTAGCATATCATTATCACAGCATAGGTTGGAGAACTCTATGCTGGAAACCAGTGATATAGATGGTAAAGTAGAGGGGTCTCAAAAACTCAGCTACACATGGCGGTGTGTTTGTAGATGGAATATACATTATATGAACTAAAGTATTAGACACCTCCACATTCCACCTCCCAAGCTACGTCCGCAGACATTATTGGGGTGTTGGTGTCTCTTTGTAGCTATATCAGCTTCCTCTCTTCCGGGAAGGCTTTCTACAAGATTTTGGAGGTGTCTGTAAAATATTAGAATCTGAGAGTCCTCAGTGGTTGATACCTTTTAATGGCGAACTGAATAGATGATAATAGCAAGGTTTCCAGACTACCATGGTACCATCCTGATGAAAAGACCCTAGTAGTCTCAGAAGCTTGCAATTCATTACCATGCCTGATGAAGAGATCTGAGCAGTCTCGGAAGCTTGTAATTTATAACCAGGCATGATGAAGAGATCTGAGTAGTCTTGGAAGCTTGCAATTTATAACCAGGCCTGATGAAGAGATCCGAGTAGTCTCAGAAGCTTGCAATTTATAACCAGGCCTGATGAAGAGATCCGAGTAGTCTCGGAAGCTTGCAGCTTATTACCATGCCTGATGAAGAGATCCGAGTAGTCTCGGAAGCTTGCAATTTATTACCATGCCTGATGAAGAGATCCGAGTAGTCTCGGAAGCTTGCAATTTATTACCATGCCTGATGAAGAGATCCGAGTAGTCTCGGAAGCTTGCAGTTTATTACCATGCCTGATGAAGAGATCCGAGTAGTCTCGGAAGCTTGCAGTTTATTACCATGCCTGATGAAGAGATCTGAGTAGTCTTGGAAGCTTGCAGTTTATTACCAGGCCTGATGAAGAGATCCGAGTAGTCTTGGAAGCTTGCAGTTTATTACCATGCCTGATGAAGAGATTCGAGTAGTCTTGGAAGCTTGCAGTTTATTACCATGCCTGATGAAGAGATCTGAGTAGTCTCGGAAGCTTGCAGTTTATTACCACGCCTGATGAAGAGATCCGAGTAGTCTCAGAAGCTTGCAGTTTATTACCACGCCTGATGAAGAGATCCGAGTAGTCTCAGAAGCTTGCAGTTTATTACCATGCCTGATGAAGAGATCCGAGTAGTCTCAGAAGCTTGCAGTTTATTACCACGCCTGATGAAGAGATCCGAGTAGTCTCAGAAGCTTGCAGTTTATTACCATGCCTGATGAAGAGATCTGAGTAGTCTCAGAAGCTTGCAGTTTATTACCACGCCTGATGAAGAGATCCGAGTAGTCTCAGAAGCTTGCAGTTTATTACCACGCCTGATGAAGAGATCCGAGTAGTCTCAGAAGCTTGCAGTTTATTACCACGCCTGATGAAGAGATCCGAGTAGTCTCAGAAGCTTGCAGTTTATTACCACGCCTGATGAAGAGATCCGAGTAGTCTCAGAAGTTTGCAGTTTATTACCATGGCTGATGAAGAGATCCGAGTAGTCTCGGAAGCTTGCAGTTTATTACCATGCCTGATGAAGAGATCCGAGTAGTCTCGGAAGCTTGCAGTTTATTACCATGCCTGATGAAGAGATCTGAGCAGTCTCGGAAGCTTGTAATTTATAACCAGGCATGATGAAGAGATCTGAGTAGTCTCGGAAGTTTGCAGTTTATTACCATGCCTGATGAAGAGATCCGAGTAGTCTCAGAAGCTTGCAATTTATAACCAGGCCTGATGAAGAGATCCGAGTAGTCTCAGAAGCTTGCAATTTATAACCAGGCCTGATGAAGAGATCTGAGTAGTCTCGGAAGTTTGCAGTTTATTACCAGGCCTGATGAAGAGATCCGAGTAGTCTCAGAAGCTTGCAATTTATAACCAGGCCTGATGAAGAGATCCGAGTAGTCTTGGAAGCTTGCAATTTATAACCAGGCCTGATGAAGAGATCCAAGTAGTCTCAGAAGCTTGCAGTTTATAACCAGGCCTGATGAAGAGAACAGAGTAGTCTCAGAAGTTTGCAATTTATAACCCGGCCTGATGAAGAGATCCGAGTAGTCTTGGAAGCTTGCAATTTATAACCAGGCCTGATGAAGAGATCCAAGTAGTCTCAGAAGCTTGCAGTTTATAACCAGGCCTGATGAAGAGAACAGAGTAGTCTCAGAAGTTTGCAATTTATAACCCGGCCTGATGAAGAGATCCGAGTAGTCTCGGAAGCTTGCAATTCATAACCAGGCCTGATGAAGAGATCTGAGCAGTCTCGGAAGCTTGCAATTCATAACCAGGCCTGATGAAGAGATCCGAGTAGTCTCGGAAGCTTGCAGTTTATTACCAGGCCTGAAGAAGAGATCTGAGTAGTCTCGGAAGCTTGCAGCTTATTACCATCTTTTCAGTTCGCCATTAAAAGGTATCAACCACTGAGGACTCTCAAATATTAATATTTTTCCATCTACTGAATAACGGTACAAAGATACATTTTACCTTATCACAATGGAGGTGTTTAGGAATTTTTTACCATTTGTGAAATTAGAAACTGATGTTGGGGAGAGGATCAGGCTCACAATGTCCTTTATGGTTGATCCCAAAGGTATTGGTTGGGGTTGAGGTCAGGGTTTTGTGTTCTTCCACACTAAATTCCCGCATCCATGTCTTTATGGACTTTGCTTTGTGCATTGTCAAAGGTTCATTCATCTCTTGGCAAAACCAAGCACTGAAAAACCCCCAGTGTTATCCCTCCTCCAATAAACTGTTCAGCTGGCACAATATAGTTCAGCAGTTAGTGTTCTCCCCCATTATTCACCAAACACAGGCCCACCCGTCAGACACAGAGAAGTGTGATTATCAATGAACAGAACATATTTCGACAGCTTCCCAGTCCTTTGGTGATGGCTTTACACCACTACTTCCGATGCTCGACATTGTGCTTGGTGATGTAAGGCTTCACACGCAGTTGCTCGGCCATGAATCTCCCAGCGGGGGCGTAGTCTGTGCTGATGTTATTACCAGAGGTGGTCAGGACTCTGCAGTGATGGAGTCACCAGAGTGTTGGTGACTTTTCTATCCTCTGCTCCACAGCACTCGCGCACCCCACTCTGTAACTCTACGTGGTCTCCAGTTCATGGCGGAGCTGCTGCTGTTCCTTCCTCCTTTTTGATGTGCTCAATACTTTTGTCCATATACTGTATGAAGAGTTGACATTCATTGTTGCGACTTGTATTAATGCCACCTTCACTCTGCATGATGAGTATCCAGAAAAGAATAGTGATAAGAGAAGGAATCATAGACGCTGTTGAAATGAAAGAAGGTCAAAGCTTTGTGTTTGTCTTATTTGTATTTTGTTCTTTGATAAAAAAGTAAGAAAAAAAATTAAAGAAAAAAATCATTGACTGTTCCTCGATTACTTGGAAGAAGTGTTTTTTTTACAGGATTTCTACATGTATATGAAATACTGGTAATAATTATTAATAATAATGAGGAGTGAGGTCCCTGATCACAAGAGCTTACAATCTATGAGGAAATAGGGGAGGCACAAAAGGTAAATGGTAAAATCTGCCGTCATATATGGTCCAGCCATCAATATAATAAGTAGGGGATTCACGTAATGCTGCATGAACCAGTCACTGTACAGATAAAGTGCTATATAGTGTATGGGGGGGTGAAGACAGATGACACAAGAGGCCAGATTTGGAAAAGGGAAGATAGTTAGGCAAGTGAGGTGAGGTGATAGGCCAGTGTAAAGAGATGCGTTTTTAAGGTTCACTTAAAACTATTAGTATTGGGAATTAATTGAATTGATTTTGGTAACCCGTTCCAGAGAATTGGTGCAGCTCGTGAGAAGTCTTTGAGAAGGGAGTGGGAGGTTCGGATTGTAGCTGATGTCAGGCTTAGGTCACTTGGGGAACGGAGGGCACGTGTAGGGCGATAGACAGAGATGAGGGAGGAGATGTAGGGTGGAGCAGAACTGTGGAGAGGATGGGTAGGTGATAGAGATGACGAGGAGATGTAGGGCGGAGCAGAACTGTGGAGAGGATGGGTAGGTGATAGAGATGACGAGGAGATGTAGGGCAGAGCAGAACTGTGGAGCAGATGGGTAGGTGATAGAGATGAGGAGGAGATGTAGGGTGGAGCAGAACTGTGGAGAGGATGGGTAGGTGATAGAGATGAGGGAGGAGATGTAGGGCGGAGCAGAACTGTGGAGAGGATGGGTTGGTGATAGACAGAGATGAGGAGGAGATGTAGGGGGGTGCAGAACTGTGGAGAGGATGTGTAGGTGATAGACAGAGATGAGGAGATATAGGGTGGAGCAGAACTGTGGAGAGGATGGGTAGGTGATAGAGATGAGGGAGGAGATGTAGGGCGGAGCAGAACTGTGGAGAGGATGGGTAGGTGATAGACAGAGATGAGGAGGAGATGTAGGGCAGAGCAGAACTGTGGAGAGGATGTGTAGGTGATAGACAGAGATGAGGACATATAGGGTGGAGCAGAACTGTGGAGAGGACGAGTAGGTGATAGACAGAGATGAGGGGGAGATGTAGGGCGGTGCAGAACTGTGGAGAGGATGGGTAGGTGATAGAGATGAGGGAGGAGATGTAGGGAGGTGCAGAACTGTGGGGGGCTTTGTGGGCGAGAGTGATAATTTTATATTGTACTCTTTAGTAGATTGGCAACCAGTGCAATGACTGGCACAGGATAGAGGCATCGGTGAAGCGGTTGGAGAGGAATATGATCCTGGCTGCTGCATTGAGGATGGTTTGGAGAGGAGAGAGTTTAGCAAGAGGGAGAGCGATTAATAGAGAATTACAGTAATCCAGGCGAGAATGAATAAGGGCAACAGTTAGAGTTTTTGCAGAATCAACAGTAAGAAACGGTTGAATTCTAGAGATGTTTTTGAGGTGTAGGTGAGATGAGTGTCAGACCGGATGTGGGGAGAGGA